>VZTE01003924.1:473634-519845 GCA_013397775.1 Eulacestoma nigropectus
ATATCTGACATGCAACCTCAGAGCATGATCAATGCTTTGCCTCTATTGTCACATGAAGAGCTTAAAAGAAATAAGAAGAAATTCTGACCTCTAGGATAAACTGCCTACTGCCTCTTACACAGGACTGCATCCTCCCCTTGCTTGCCTGTCCCCTCCCTCTTCTGTACACATTACTTCTTTCCATATAAAAGAGGCAGTTATTTCCCATTCTGATTTTTGCAGCAATATGTTCCTCATTTATCTGCTTTATCACATAGATGTGTTAATGGGTTTCCTGATCATAAAAAGTTGAAGCTCTAAGACTTGAATGCAAACTCTGAGACAAGGGCAATGTATCTACATGTACATCCCGCTGACATTGCTGATGGGAAAGGACCTATAAAATGGAGTTTTTAAGAACTGCCAGAGTATGCAATTTTCTACATGCACAGACTCAATTTAAGAAAAGTTCTTACAGTAGATGCCTGACTTGGGCCCTATGGCCGCCTTTCCCATTACCTGGAGGAACTCCAAAAATGTTCCTTTGAACACAGACACATGCAGTCAACTACAGCCTGAGTCTCTACAAAGCACACTTTCCACCCACTCCACCCCAGGATATTCTGATTAAACAAAACCCCCCAGGATTCAATATTATCAAGTTACCTTTAACCCTAAAAACATCTGTTGCCTGGTTCACATCACTCTGAAACACACACACTAGTCAGAAAAGGATGGACATTTTTAATTCTGTCCCAAAAATAAATGAAGCTCTATTTAGTCCTTTGTCCTGCATATGAATGAAAAAATTATGCATTTCTTTAATATCTATATAACTATAGAGAAAATATTTTTATGCATAATACAGCATATTTACATGTCTGTAACACAGAAAAGAGACATATTTCCATGATGATAACTCAATTCTCAACAGATATGTTAACTTGTCACTTACTCCACCATACACATTATTTTCTAAAACTGAACTAACAACCCCAAAGTTTAGCGTTTTCTTTAAAAATGTAGCTTCTAATTAATATTTACGGAAGATAATCCTACAGACTATCATAACTACTTAGCAAAATGAGGTGTGCATTAAACTTATATTTCTTAACATAGCACACCCACAATATCATGTTTTAGTACACTTACTGCAGATAACAAGTAACGATGAATCAAAATTGAACGAAAGCTTAACAATTTCATTAGTTTCATACAAGGCACTAATAAAAAAAAAAATGGCCATAACAGTAAAGTACTCATTTTGAAAATAAATCACATTGGAGATTAAATTATCCAACTATTTATCCAATTAGGATTATCTTGCATGGAACAGGAAATAAAGTAAATGTGATCAAACAGTATAAATAGCCTTTTTTTTTAGTCTTGCTGACAAGATAGACTTATTAATTTAGATTTTTCCATGAACGCTATACAGCTTCATAGCAAGCCCAAAGCACAAATGTCACTCCAGAAGTTATTGTTTCTGCAGTTTTAGAAGTCTATTCTCTTGTATGCTTCATGTAGGTAAAATCACTCTTTTCAAAAGCCATAGACCCATAAAATCAGAAAAACTTGTGTGAGTATATTTATACCTAAATAGTTTTCTGTGTGCATAGCTAAACTTCTCACCTGCTGTTTCTGAAGAGTAGATTTATTGCTTTTTCTTTACTATTTCACTGTGCCTCAGGCACTATTTTGCCATGACTATCACCATCTTGGAAAAGACATGTTAATTCCTTCAAATCTTCAAATCTTATTTCAGAAAATATTAATTGGATGCATTGCGAGTGAGATTCATTCATTTAACTTTATGTAACTACAACTCAGTAGTTGCATGACTAAGCACTTGTAAGGTGCAATTTATCTGACCTACTTTAGGACTAGACGGATAACCCCTACAACTGCCTGTTGCTGTCTGTTGACTCTAGGGTGACTCAGATGCAAATGTCTACACTTGTTTCAATGAACTTCACAGTAAGGATTTAATCTAGATGAGGGAACTGTTGTAACACAACTGACCTTCCAACACAAAATGCTGAATCTTTGCTAGTAATTCCCCCAATTTACTAACTGGTGCTCAGATCATAACAACCAGTTCATTGCCTTGTTTAGTAAATTTAACTATCAAAATTAAAGGCTAGGGAAGCAGATATGGAGAAATTATACTCTTGGTTGAGAGACAAACATTATATTTTAGCTATAAGATGCAAGATTTTTTTTCCCATGACAAGCAAAATTCTAGAAAAAAGCTTAGTGACCTGATTATAACTAAATGATCTGTTTCTGGTGTTCTGTGTGTTCCCAAAGCAGAGTTTTATGAAAGCGTTCTTTTAGCTTGAAATACGATGTGCTCAACATAGCACATTTGTCCTTAAGGCTGTATGATTATGCTTTTGCAAGCACCTAGACAGCACTTTTCACCCACAGATCTCAAACAAATTTACAAAAGTAGGTATCTGTCACTGACAAGCATTTGTCTTATGTTCCATGACGTCAAAGTTGCATGCATGGTCTTGTCATTAAAAGAAGTGCTATGTACCATACAATAAACACCGACATTCTGCAAAGAATCCTTCTGGTCTGAAGTTAATGTTTACCTTATTTTCATTTTTGCAAGTGAATACTTTTAGAAAGGGAGCATACCCATCCACCTAGGACTATACACATTCAGTATATGCTCAGAGAAAAATACATATTAGTAACAGTATAAAAGTAAAAAAAAAAATCAGTGTTTAATCTGTTAAATAATAGAAAAATTCTTATGAAGTAGTGATACTGTCATTGAACTGGAGAGAGTTTGAGAACAAGCTTGCTCTGGCTTTTTCACCCTATGATTTGGAATCTGCTCACAGTACTGCCAGCTTAACCAAAAAGGATTAACTCTCATATCCAACTGAGAACACAGATAATTCTCAGTAATTGGTAAAAAATGAAGATGAATGGGGCTGAGAGATAAGGAGCAATTAGCTCATCAGCAGTTACAGCTGTGCACTCAATCCGGATCCATCTCTTGAGTCTCGGCCCCTTTTAAAGAACCCAAGCAGAATAAGCACAGGACACCCCCTCCCAAAAAATTGCCATACCTGCCCATCATTCCTCTGTCTTCCATTTTATTTCCATGCTATACAAAGACACCTGTCATAGCATTCTGTGTAAATTACTACCTCTCCCAGGACCTGTATCTACAGCCAATCTTCTTTTACATTAAAAAAAAAAAAAAAGAAAAAAAAGGAAAAAAAAAAAGGAAGAAAAAAGAGGAAAAAAAACCCCCAAACCCAAAACCCGGAAACTAAATGACTACTGTAGACACTTTTAAGTTCCCTGTCAATCGTTTCATTACAGCAGCATCATCTGTTTGAAAATATAAGCAATTCCCTCATCTAATTATAGGGAGGATTTGAGGTTCATTAACATTGCCAAGGCAGAGAATCAGATGTGCAACTGCAGAGCTGTGCTCAGTGGCCTGCATTCTCTGTTTCCTTTTATTTGCTTTTTCAAGGTCTCCAAGACTTTTTCCTGAAACCATAAAAGTAATTCTTTCCCTTAAAATAGACATGTGTGTTTAGAAAAAGGAAATTACTGCATTTTGTACTGTTCTATTATTGGGCAAGGTCACGGGAGAAAAATAATTTCACCTAAATAATTTTATCTCTGATTCTGGATGAAAAAAAACAACAGTATACAAGCAAGAATTACTTTTGAACAACACATCACAGGAAGTCTTGTGTTTGTCTCATAATTTTAAATATTGCAAGGTAATGCAGATAAAGAGGAAACCAACACGCCAAGAAAATCTCTTAATTTTCAACACATTTTGTGGTTGTTTATGGATTAACATGCTAGCCAAGTGTAAAATGTTGCCTTTTATTTCCTAACTGTGTTTAGAAACTAAGAACACCAAAGTCTTCACGATTGCTTCACTTCCTTAAAGAAATAATAGCATGTTTTTTGTATGAATGTAGTTTAAACAATGACATTTTCTTGGGACATCTGTTTTGAGATCACATTTTGAATAGATATGAACTCATTTCCTACTAAGCAAGTAATTTACTATTGTTGATAGTTGTTTACAAGTTTTATGAGTCATATTTTAGCAAGTGGCAAAGGTCTTAACAAACCCTTTGAGTATTCCCTGAAGTGTATGCGTAGTATTTTCATTATATAAAATGTTCGGGAAGCAAAAGTATACGGACTGTTCTTCACTTCCTGCCAAGCTATAGATAGCAAACTCTAGCTCACAGAAATAGCTTTAAAAAGGTGTTTATTTTCAAAGGCTTTTATCTTTTGCTGCTGCAGGTTAATGAAGTAGGACAGCAGGGCAGTCAGTACTTAAGCAGCAAGGAAACAATTGAGCTACTTTACCTATCCATTGCTTCAGAGCATCAGATGGCAAACATACAACTGATCCTAATATCACACTAAGATGTTAATATGACAAAGAGTAGAACCTCGTCAATGAAATTTAAAATTTGACCTTGCCACTCTCTTTTCATTCTGAGATTAATTAAAAAAAAAAAAAAACCAACAACAACAACAAAAAAAAACAACCCCACCAAATCCAACAAAAAAACAAATACCCAACATACAGTATAATCTTTTTCCTTTGCTGCCCTACGGAATTCATTTTTTAAACAAAAGCCCAATAATTTATCTACCCTGCATGTTGTATGTAGAATTGCCACTAAAAAGAACCCAGGACATTTTTCCTTCTTATCTGCAATGTAGCTCGTATCAGCCAAGCTGTCACAAGACAGTACTTGATATAAACAAGAGATTGCAAAGACATCTCAGTAATCAATATTAGGATGGCTACAGTATGGAAGCCCCTACCACTGCATATCATTTGTCTCAGCATCTATTTCTATGACCAAATGAAGCATTAATTCAAATCATAAATCTATGGTGATTTAAATCTGGGAATGAGCACCTGCCTGCTTTAATGATTTATTTTGTACATTTCAGTAAGCAGGAGATTTGTCCATATGAACTGACAGGTCACCTTCAGATGCCAGTAGCAGACTGTTTATCACCATGCAGACTAGCATCTCATCTTAGCAAGTAAATATTAAACTAAAAGAATCCAATTGATTGTGGATGGGAGAGAATGGCGTTGCAGCCATATATTTTACTCAGTGTGTTAATACCTCACTCTGATTCCTCCGTAATTTCTTTTTTTTTTTTTTTCCCTTTTTTTTCCCCCCTTCTAAAATGATAATTCTGGTGGGAGGATGCAAGCTCAAGGTTACCAACAAAACTGAGAGATATAGAATAATTACTTATTAGTATCATTGGCGTCCTTTAACTCCCTTCACTTACTAACCTTTCGGCAATTGCTTCAAAGGACCACCTTAATAAATTTGTGTAGTGCTCTGTATAATTGTACAATGTTCAACTACAAAGATTACTTCTATAATTCACATTAAGCATTTGATTAAAAGCAAAAAGCAAGACAATTTAGAAGTAAACCTGAAAAGGATCCTTATTTTATTTATCTGACTTTATGTAGGCATTGGAGCACAGGATGATAATCCATGCACACCATAATGCCTGGTACATATGGGCTAAGATGTATCAATTAAGCTTTTAGCCTGGTTGCATCATTCCTTTTCAGTTTGGTCAGGCACACAACCTAATTTAAAATGTAAACTAAAATCAGGTTGTTTTCTTTTGTTTTATTCTTTCCTCTGTCAATATTCTGTAATGTAGGATTTCATATTCTTGTCTAGCAAGCCATCATTTAAAACATTAATGATATATGGACTTGATAATATTTATTTGAAAATACATAAATAAACATCTGAAAAATGCAGAAGAAAGAGTACAAATCTACTACAAAGCAACACCTTTGAAATATGAATCCTTGTCAAGATAATACAGTGTGCTAATTTTCAAAAATGCAACTAATAAACAAAGAACTTAACTCTTCATGAACCTAATAATAACCTGATATTAGAAGCAGTAGGAATCACTTCTCTGATTCCATATGCATGACCAACACTGGACACTAGAAGGGGTTCACTATAAAAGAAGCAAATAAAAGCAAACAGTTTTTGAAAAATCCTCTGTATCAAGGGTGTAGCTCAAGACAAGATGCACAGACAAGCAAACTGTATTTTCAGAACCATTCTTCATGGAATGGAGACAACTGGAAAGCTATTCACTCTACTCAGAAGAGCCATTTTTTTCTGAACAAAATTAACTTAATTCTTCATTCAGTTAAATTGGGAAATTAACTGAAGCTAACAAGTAAGTTAAGGGGCTGAGAGGAAATTTTGACAATGACAATAAATAATCTTGCTTCGCTAACTTTGCCCTACTAAAATAGCTAGAATGTATTTTCTTAAACAGGGAAAATGATTAGGCTGTCTAAGAGCATATTAGTTATCTAAATTATGCCTCAAACAATGATTTCAAAATACATATTTTTCTTTTTTATCCAAAGGAAGTTCAGATATTCCTTCTATCCACTCTTCTACAAATACTCTGCATGGTTTAGATGTTGATTACCTGTTAACTCTTCCATCCCCAAGGATGCGCATGCGGTTTATGACTAGAACTGCCAAGCAGAATAGCAGCTCCACAAGCCAGTATTTGAACTTTTTATTTCACATAATGAATTTATCTAAGCCTGAAAATCTAAACTGGCTTCTCGTTCTAGTACACACGGTTATCTTCTCAGTTTGCATTTACACTTTTCACCCTTTTTCATTACTTCACTTTTCTCCCAGTGTGCTAGAGGCCACCTGGTCCTTCCATTTCATTTGTACCTATCTCCTCCTCCCAGATTTCAAAGACACCTGCTCTCTACCCTCTCTTGTTTTCTCTCCAAGAGAACAATCTTTACACTAGTATACACCATCATAGAGGCATTTTTAAAGCCTTTATTTAAAATGAAAAAAAAAAAAAACAATCAAATAATCTCCTTATGCAGTAATGCATATATATTGTTATTATTTACCGTAGTATGTGCCCAGGTGAACCTGTTCTTTGAACTGCAATCCATATTATTTCTAAATAATACCCTACCGATGGCTACTGAACTGTACAGAAACACTGTTCACAAACACGTATTTATTTATGTTAAAGCTAGTACATACCCTCTAAGTTTCATTCCAAATGTATTTAGAAGATGAAAAACTAAAAAAATAAATAAATAAAGCTAGACAAAGGGCCAAAATAAAAACAAAAAGGCCTATCTGGAGCCATTTTATTCCAGTATACACCAATCTTCCCTGCAGTCTTCTGAACGTACCTCTCTGTCATTGAATTTCTGTTGCTGAGTTAATACTGTCTCAACATGATAAAAGGATCCAATACAATGAAATGGCATAACAAAACATTTTACAGCAGACACACACAGATGATTAAAGATTTAATCAACAACAACAAAAAGTTATCCTAGCTTTGAAGTATGCTTTAGCAAAACAAATTGTTCAAACAAATGAATAAAGTATACTGAAACAATTCTTTTTTGGAAAAGAACAAGAGTTGCTGATGGCTGCTTAAGAAATGGAAAAAAATGTTAACTACATTTTAAGAATGTGTTTATTAAAATAAAATATGATAGGAACTGCAGAGCATGGCAGAATTTATTGTGTATGTATGTTTTCCTTTTGTCACAGGGCACATGAAAGTATGAAATATTTTGCTTTCAAGCTTGTGTTCTGAATTACCTAAAGTCGATACCCAGCACACTGAGCAGGAGACATTGTTAAATTTCACTTTGACACCATCATCTGTCACTCCACCTGTACTTTGAAAAATGAACTCTAAGCAATCAAACCACTTTCTTTCATGGAAAATATTAACTGGAGTCTGCGAAAGTAGCCTGCAAAGAAAAGAATGTTTTTGTAATAGTAACAACAACGCTGAATGCTGGTGTAAAGGTCAGGTACAAAATAAAACTAAAAACATTAAGAAAAGGAAAACAAATATGCAACTTTTTACACCAAATCAAGGACTTCGGAAGGAAGTTCAGAAAGATCACCATTTTAATAAAATATCTCAGTATTATGGACATATAATAATGCTATGTCTGAAACTTACCAACACTTGAATTCAGATCTCCATTTTCAGAGTCTGCTCCATGCTGGTTATTATTTGCATGATAGTTGGACATAGCTTCCAGTTTGATTTTTTTCACTTTCATTGCTTCTGCTATGGCAGCGTTGGTGGCAGCTGCTGCTGCTGCAGCTGCTGCTGTCAGACCTGCAAAGAAGTATGAAAAAAATTAATATTCATTATTCTATGAGTCTCCATTATTGTAGGGACTGTTATTATTCCTTCATGCTTGTTACATAAGAACAGAGAGCACTGCAGGGTATTATTCCTCTTGTTGGTTTTGAAATCTATCAACTTTTTCAAGTAAAATATTTCACATCGTATTTAGATAATTACTCCTATACATTCATCTAAACTTTAACTTGGTATCTAGTAAGTGCATTCATAATACAATCACAAGTAGCTGCAGCTACAAATACATGCAGTCAAAAATCTAATTTAACTTCAAAATGATGTCCTGAGTATCTGACTATGAAGAGGTGAACATGTACATAACCGTACTCAGGAAAAAAAATCCCTTTAGAGCTCTAAAGTTTGACACGCTAAAGAAAACAGAAAAAAACAGGTCTATAATTTCTGTTTATGGGTAACAGATGATAGAACTCAGACATTTCTCATTCCATACGTAACAGCAAGGAGGTGTAGTTGTTCTAGGAAGCATTTCTAGAAAAAAATAACGCAGAACATTATTTTGCTCTCCTCAGACTTGAAGGCATTAAGATATTTATCAAAGAGAAGAGGAATTTTTAACCCATTTAATACCAATCCCAAAGCCAAGTGCTCTTTCTACCAAACCAAGTTTCTGCCATCCAGCCATTTACAAGAATGTTTTACAAACCGAGGAAAATTCCTCTTTGTCAGGAGCAACTGGAGAACTGGTCCAGTTCTCCAGTTGCCTTCAAAACTCAAAATTAGATGCAGACTTTAATCAAAGTCACAAGCATCTAGTTTTGCCCTCTTCCCTGAGGCAGGGTATTTCTTCTATTGTCCCCAAGCCCTGCTGCTGCCCACCCAGATCCCTCTGCCACAGCCTGGGTGGCAGCAGTGAGAAGCCAGTGTCAAAACTTCACAAGAGCTGCCTCCCCCACACAATTGATGCAGGGGGCAGAGATAGAAATGGTAGAGAACTAATCTAAGAAATAAAAGAGAAGGCAATAAAAGAGGTAAGTTTAATGCAATGATGCACTCTCAGCCCTCAGCCTGTGATGCCACAAGAAGAGAACAGACCCTTAGTCATTTTGAATCAAGATTCTTGCCTTGAATGTGGAGAAGGCTTGAAAAACTCCATGTAATTAGTTTAAAGGTGCCTGCTCGTCTGATTTTCAGCTACTCTGAGAGGTGTGAAATGTCTTAGGGATCTCAAGAGGAACTAACTCCACAATTTACTGTTCTAGTGGGCCAAGGCTGCTGTCTAGCATAGGAAAAGTGCAATTTAGCAGGAAAGACCAAATAAGCAAATAATCCCAGGCTGCTGAGGTAAATATTGCTACCACCATTGCTTCCCAGGGTCTCTTATTGTCTCTTTTGACTCCTTACATGGAAAACAAATTTACTTTTGCCATGTTTTTGGCTAGTGATGGGGAGGGACAGAAGGCAAATTCCAGCAGAGAAAAAACAGAAGGTGAGCAGATATCAGGAAATCCATGAGGTGGCATAAGAGGTGTCTTTGAATATATTGTTGCTTGACTCAAGGTTGTTTTACCTTATTTCTTTCCATGAACACATAAAGATTAGCAAACGTTTCCAGCCTTCCGACCCTCCTCACGGGCTGACTTCTAACACCTCCAAGTGTAACGCGGATTACTGACCAAGTGATAGTTACAGATCAATATTCTTTAGAAAAGTGCTGTGTTTGGGTAGAAGATGTACCAAAAACCAAAGATAAATGAGAAGGTGGATAAATATAAGGGTTTATTTTTATTTTAGCTTCTGCTACTACTACAAATTGTCATGTTCTGATCTTAAAAAGGTATTGACAATAACATGGATTGCTTCCAATTATATTTTTACCTTAAAGGAAGGATATGAAGCCATACATTATACAAATCTGGTTACAGTCCCTAAATCTGGCCACAGAAAAAGGGACGGTGCACCTCTGAACTTTGGTTTGCATCCGGTGTTCATTAAACAACACAATAACCTATACTTCCTTTAAAAATATATATATACATCACCGAAAAGCTAAACCTAGCATTTTTAAAGAAGAATCTTTTGGAGGAATATTCCAGTACATTATATCCAATGACTACAACAGCAGGCCCCAAATTTTTGGTTGTGACTACACTTCTACAATTCTAGCAGTTTTTAAGTGCTTCCAAGTATTGGGGTAAATTACTTACTAAACAGATGCTGGACACAGGACTTGTGAGACCACCTGTAATTATTATAGTTCACTGGTATAATGACCTGGATGCAGAAATCTCAAAATAAAAACGCTCTTTTGCCACAAAATTTGCAAAAAACAAAAAGTATGTTTTGATGTGTCTCTTTGGATAGGGATTAAGAAACTAGTATACAAATTGCTTAGTTCTGTAGTACGATTTTTGCAAGACAGTGCTTGCGGTAAAAAATTATAATTTTAAAAAGCAGAAATTAATAATTTCATGCCTTCTCTTATACAACCACAGAAATTACTGAAATGATTACTTTGCTATACAACAATTAATGGAAACCATACGAATCTGAAATGCATCTTGTATAAGCACTGGTGTAAGTAAGGAGGGAAATGTAAGAAATAATGCTCAGAATTCTATCTTTATGCTGTTCCTCACAGCTATTCCAGCCTACAGCACAGCTTCTCCTTTGCTGCTGCTTTTGCCTATCACCTGATTGTGATGATATAGCAAAGCAAGTGGCAAGGAAGGCCTAAAGCCAGTTATCAGAGCCACTTGCTTTATAATCACTGGTGCACTGTGGTGTACTGGGGTGTGGTACAACCCAAAACTTCAGCACAGGGCCCAACTTATCTTTCCTATCTCATTAGTATAGGCAGCCAAATATAGTATAAGCCGAAGTTAATACATTGCTAAATATCTATATGTCTATTATAAAACACAAAGTTTTAAAGCCTCAGTATTTGGTACATACCCAGGGAAACACTTGGGATTTTTTAAAAATTTATTCTTTGAAAAAGTCTTTTGATGTAAACATTATTTAATATCAATTTATTCTTAGAATAAGTAGCCAAGGGATTTTCAAGGTGCAGACTTCTCTACACTAGAGAAATGTTATCTTCAGAAATGAGGTAACCAAATGTAATCTACAAAGGCAACTGAAATGAAAGAAATAAGGATCACATCACAGCCATGTAGGCATATTTTATTCTTTACAAA
Source organism: Eulacestoma nigropectus (assembly GCA_013397775.1). Taxonomy (NCBI): domain Eukaryota; kingdom Metazoa; phylum Chordata; class Aves; order Passeriformes; genus Eulacestoma; species Eulacestoma nigropectus. Next base: position 485,010 of record VZTE01003924.1, read on the forward strand.
TATTTATTTGAACAGTTAAAAAGTATCCAGACCAAAATATTCAATGGATTAAAGTCAATGGTAGTTGTCATTAATATTCTGAAATTGATAAGTTGTTTATGTCTGGCATTCTTCCTGCTGATTATGCAGTGAGACAGGCAGCTTTATAAATATCTCATCACTCCATCGTCACACAAATTTCATCGACAGTGCTCATGCACAGCTATTAGCAATATGAATCTAACCATTACAAGAGGAACGAAAATCGAACATGTGGCATTAATACGCAGTCCTGGTTCCTAACCATCTGATAGGCAGATGGTGTAAAGCGGATTCTCCAGCTGAAATGAAGGGGCACATCATTTAAAACCTTGTTTGCATTCTAACTGATATCAGTGCCATATTGATATACATGATACATCATGGCAGTATTTGAACAATCTAGTTTGTTTCAGTCATAAATGTTTACAGCCTTGTTTTTTATCTTTAGAAGCATGTTCTGAGGAGCGTATTTTTAATTTATGAAACCTATTGTTTACTTCTGTTGAATCAGAAGATTAGCAAAGAGCAGGAATATTAAATTACCACAACCACAGCAGTATAACTAAGATGGATGAATAAAGTATGGTTTTTCAATAAAAGATGTTAGTAAAGGAATTAAAAAATTAGCCTAGACAGTTTATGCATTAAATACATTTATTCATTTAAATCTTACAGCTTTTTTCCCATGTGACATACTTAGAACTTTAATGCTTTATAAAGCCATTCATTTAAATCTCTTACTGCATGCAATTAATCTTGTCCAACAATTTAATTCAAAAAGCAAAACATCAGAAAGTAAAGTTCGATTCAACCATCATGCTTCTGAAGTAATCTCCGTATTGCTGACAGTTCCTATAGACTCATCAGCAAAAGTCTGTTCAAGGTGTCTTGCAGGAGCCATATGAATTTGAATTACAGCTCAATTGAACGCTCGCCAAGCCTTAGCAGGAACTCAGGAACAAGAAGCAGAACACCAAAAGAGAGCGCGAAGGATCCTTTCCTACTAAGACCTTCTCTCTTCTGTCACTAGATTACTTTGGCCTGTTGGGTGTGTTTGTAGCTGTTAATTATGTTAATAAAGTTGCAGCCTGCTGTCTCTGCCAAATATAATCATAAGCTTTCTCCTGCCAAGTCCTAGTCTAATTTACACCCATGCAACTCTACTGAAGTCAGAATTTCGTGGGTGAGAATGAGACCAGAAGTATGCCCAGTATGTGTGGTCTCTAAGACTGAAAAATGAGTGAACGAAACAGAAAACAATGACAAAAAAACCCAGCATCCTCAGAAAACAATTCTGTTTTAAAAGCAAAGTCCCCAGGAGAGCTGTCATATAACATGACAGATTTTTGAAATTTATATGAATTACTGGTGGGCACTAAATCACATCCAGGGTTTCTGCCTTCCAACAAATACTATTGCCTGCTTGCCTTAAGAGAAAGCTCTTAAAACTTGCAGTTTTGATGGTGTGAGCAGCTTACAACACACTCTATTTGCGAAGCAAAATAGAAAAGGACCTGTGAGTGTAACTTTTCCAGCCTTGAATATGTTTCAAAACACACATTTTTTAATTGTATGCCTAAACTTCATCCTGGGATAAATTACAAAATTATTTAAATAATTGATCTTAATTCACTTTTAACTTCCTCCACATAATTATGCCTAAGAGTAATAACAATTCCTAATAGTCATTCCAATAAATAATTAATAATTTTCTTAATGCAACATTAGCTTCCTTTATATGTTATTTTTTATATACTTACAAATATATATTTATGGGTGATTACAAAATTCAGTAACATGTATGCATTTACACAACCTCCTTCTTTAGGACTTCAACAATATTTTCAAGAAACTTTACCTTTGTCATCACAGAATAGGCAGAAAACTGAAATACAGCTGTCAGTAGTGTGTTACATTTAATTTCATTTATTTGCTGGAAACTTCATTCTGCAGAAACACTTTACTCACTGCATGGGAGGAGGTCCAAATGTCATCTCAATTCTGAAAGAACTCCTTTCATTATTTCAAATTAATGGTTAATCCTTTTTCTTCTAGTTTATTTCAATGGTACTGACTCGAAAATAATTCAAGCCCTTTCTTGATTTAATACCAGATTTCATATTGTGCTTCTTACTTTGGCAAAATTCCTACTAAAATCTGAAAAAAATCTGCCTGGGAAAGAAAGGCAGAGTTACCTCCTAGGACTTGACCCTGTTCACTGTAGGTTATTGCACTGGTTTCATGGGTTTCAGCAGTTCAGGTACAAGTTTTTGGTAGCTTATTACACTGCTGCCTAGTTATTTCAAATGAAATAGGATCCTAACCTTAGTCTCTGATCTAATGGGTGTTTTATATAGTGTTATACATAAAACAAGAAGGGGAAAGCAATCTGCAGGAGGACAGAGGTCTGATTACATAGACTAGATTGCACAAAGGAGAACTTCAGACTACACCATAATGTTTCGCTAAAATATACTGAGTTTCAGTAGTAGAATTCTTTATGTATAATGTATGTCTGGAATCTCACAGATGTCTAGAAACGTTATTTCTGTTAAGCTGTCTGGATTTATCCAATACAACAAGCTTGGTATGCCCTAAAAATTTCATTACCTGTTATTTTGGGATAATCAAAAGAATTTTTGTCTGGTCCCCCTAGCTGTATTTTCCTGATCAACTGGAGTGATTTAGCATAAACTGCTCATCCAGATAATTTTTTTTTAATATATTTTAAAGGTTATTAATATATTTTTAATATATTAATATATTTTTAATATATTTTAAAGGCTATTATTAAAGGTGTCATATTAATGAAAAAACAAAACAAAACAACAACAACAAAACACAAAAAAAACCACCTGCACTTTAAATACTGTTATAGAAGGAATACTTAGAAAAAAAATCATCCATGGTTTAGATTGGTGCAACTAAACTGAAACTGACTGTCTTGCACTGAGAGAAAACCAGTGTATGTGAAGCTCAAACCATCTGTTGTTCATCAGTCTAATCAGACCTTTTTCCTGTAACTACTCTTAACTTGTAATATGAATTTTGAGGCCTGGGTATAGCATTTAAGATAAACAAGCAAAAGAGCTAAATTTCCACAGCAATCTTCAAACCTAAAAATATTACTGCTTATTTGTGCCTCCACAATTAATAACAGAGTTGCAGAAATAAAACATTGATGTAGAAAGCAGCAGTTTCCTTTTGTTTTATTAAGACCGCATTTTTTGAAATAGATTTACTACCAGGTTCAACGATGCTTCAAAAAAATGTGCAAATGGAATTATTTTATCACTAATATTTGCCATCTATGGAACTGATTGACTTATATTCTGTAAAGCTATTCTTTCCAGTGGATTTATTCCTTCGGACTGAAGAGTAAAAAAGTGAAATCACAAAGAGCATTTCAAATACCACAACAAATTACTAACTGTTACAGCTTCACGAGGTTTTGTAATCTATTCATTTATTATTGGCTTGGTGCAATTGTGACAGAATTAAACAATGTATGTTGCATAACTACCTGGCTACACTGCAGTTTTCAGCAACAGTTTAAAATCCTACTGGAATGCACACAGCAACAATGCAGTACAATTAAGAGAGAACATTCTTTCTTAAACAACAGTCATCTTTTCAAAAGCAATAGATTCGTAGTTCTCATTCACTCTGTTGCATTATTCATTTCATGTGCAACCTCATGCTGGACCATAAATTGTTACTTTATCTAATCAAAGGCGACTTAACTCCACAGAAGGTCAAAGGTTTAATTTTGTGAAGTATTATCTTACGTTATAAGTTTAACGGAAAAATAGAAGAAGAAAAACAGCCAAGAAACTGGTAATAAATGAACCTTTATTGCCTCAGGCATTGGCCTAGTTAATAAACTTTCATTGAAGGTTTCTTTCAACTGTTATGGACAATGAGGTAAAAAAAATCTTAAATTACAGCCATGTGTGACTTTTAAAGCAGGCATTCTTTTTTATCTCAACCTCCCCAGCTCAGGAAAAAGACAAAGAGATTGTCTTTAATTTCTTAACCAAAAATGTATGCTTCTAAACAGATGAAAAAGTGCAGATCAAGCCTTTTTAAAGCAGAGGTCAGCTTTGAACAATATAAAAAAATACTTTTCCTTAAGTGTCAAATCCTGATTCACAATCTCTTTAACCAAATAGCATGCAGTTCCAAAAAAAAAAAAATGTGGGAAGGCAAAACATATATATACTAACAATATATTATGCTAACAATGATGGTTGGGTCCTGAAAGACTTTCTGTTTTACATTTGCATTGCTGGAGTGCAATAACGGCTCTTCTTTAATAGAATGACTTATTATGGGAACAACTTCCCTGCACTTTTTACAAACAGAAGTTCTTTTCTTCTTTTTCTGCATATTATCTCACGTTCTTACAATACTATTCTTGCTGTTAGGAGAAATTAAAAGGTTTAACATAATGACAGTTACTGGTGGTTATTGGTGCTCTGTGAATTTTCTTCATTTAATGTTCTTAGATTTTACTAACTATAATGTCTTTTATTGACATACTCTTTGGGACCAGTGTAGAGAAGTGTATTATAGTTTAAGTTATACAGTCAAAAACAATAAGAAGACTAGTAGTATTTAAAAAAACCTTAGCCTTTAACTTTAGTCTAATTTATAACTAGACAGACACAATTAATTAATTGTAACAGTGCTACAATTCAAAAATACTGAAAAGACGTGTTCATGCCTGTAACAGCAGTAATGTAGCTAAATACTCATAATCTTTCAACCAGCAGGAGCTTTTGTAGTTTTTTTTTATAAACTTAATCCACAGCTTGACACAGATCCTGGGGTAATGGCACACAATTCTTTGATTAAACTAGTATCTAAACACTGCTGAGGCAGTCTGATGGCCCCGTGGAAGTATATCTTCCTACAACTTCCGAGCTTAGCCTTGCAAACAGAACTGCCAAATTCTTTCCTCTAGACCCACTGTAGTCTACATGCCCAATCATGTGAGTGAAATTTAACTTATTCATGTGTATAAGTATTTGTGTAACCAGAACAACTTCAGACTAAAATGAGATTTTCGCTGTGGAGCACAATGGTGCAATTTTAGCTTTGATAGCCTTCTGGTAGGCTGGATGTGCCCCCAGAGGGACCTGTTCTCTGCACTGAGTCCACACACTGAAGAAACAGCCCACTAATATTTAGTTGATGTGTTATCAAAGCCTTTGTGGCCTTTACAGCTTTGGTCCTAAAGCAACATTTTTGCCCAAAGAAAGGAAGATTCGATTCTCACTTCCAGTGCACAAGAATAGTCAGCTACAGACTTATTTCAGGCTCCTGCCATCCCCAGGAAGTGAAAACAGCATTATTTCTAGTCATGAAAAGAGAAGGCAAGGAATTCAGGGCTTTAGCTAAGATGAAATATTATCACAGCTGCTGATTAGAGTAGTAGACCTTCAGTAAACGTCTAAAACATAAACTACTATTTCAAGGTACTTTATTTAAAGTTTTCATTGGTTTATTCCTTAATGGAGTAAAAATATTCTACACATATAAAAAACATCTAAAATGTCAACAATATTGATCCTGTTTTGTCATATTTAGCTTTAAAGTAGATACTGTTTTGCATCCCCTTGCCCCCCAAAAGAAACCTTTGTAATACAATATATATTAACAAATTCTATAACTATATTCTATAACTGTTTTCTGATTACCTCTCTCTGTTGGCAGCATGCAAAGCAGAAGTCAATATAACAGCAGAAAAAAGTTCCAGAAATCCCCCACTGGTTATTTCAAGACATATATAGCCTTGTTCTAACACAGCAAGTTGAGTGAGAGAATTTTCACATTTCTGAATGTAAAGAATTCACCTGTAAGGGTCAGGAGAGTCCTCTCTACTTCATTCTTTTATTCACTAGAAGTGTTGTAACTTCAAGAGCTGCACTGTGGCTCTGGGGCTCTTTTTTTTCCTCTTTTTTTTTTTTTGTTTCTTTTGTAAGTTTCGTCAGATCCATTATGCATTACTCTGTGCCAGAGGCAAGGCATGGGGCTAAATGTACTGCTACAGCACAGTGATAGCAAGGTTTGTACTGTGATGCAGAACTGTGATACTGTACAAAGTCGCTGTGATAATGACTCACAGGTAACACTGTGTAGTCCTATTTTCAGATGAAAAGGCAATCAATTGTCACAGACAGCCCTCTCTCACCTTTATGCTCTACTTGTTGCACTAGGTAACAGAACACTAAATCCCACAGGCAGCACCCTGGGTGCTGACCAAGGCATTAGATGAATGTTTTTGATGGCCTGTCCGATTTGAAGACACAGCATCTCTTTCCAGTACAAACTATGGCACAACATGGGCATGATGTGCACTTGTGTCACAATCCAGCACTTTTATTAAAGTATGGATAGTAGGACAAATTTGTTCACTGAAAGAGTGGTTAAGCATTGGGACAGGCTCTCCAGGCAAGCAGTGGAGTCCTCATCCCTGGAAGTGTTCAAAAAGTGAGTAGATGTGGCACTTCTTGATACGGTTCAGTGGGCATGGCGGTGGTTGGTCAAAGGTTGGACTTGATGATCTTGGAGGTCTTTTCCATCCTTAATAAAGACATAATTTTTTTTTTTTTCTAAGGCCAAATTATCACCCCAAATCAACTCTCACACCCAGAGTATTCAGTGAATACTGAACTTCATTCAACAGAATACTTTTGTTTTGTACCTCACAATTGCCTACTACACAAAACGTAAACATCTGAAGACTATTAATGATGTTAAAAGGAAAGCGTGGTATTAATAATGGATACATTATTACTGTACTTGATTGCAATACGAAAACAAACATGCGGTAGCTTTTCTACAGTTCCTACCATACTGGCATAATTGCAGTTCTGTATTATGAAGACCTGAGGACATTTGTAAATTCAGTTTTTCATACATGATCATATATATTGCTTCTGAAAGGCATATTCTTTGAAGCTGACAACTGATTGGTAGCACTGTCTAACACATTACAAACAAATATTCAAAGGTCATCAAATAAGCAAGCATAACAGAGCCTTGACATTCTCTATGGCAGAAACCTGAGAAATCTTCATGATATGCTAAGCAAAGGAGACATTATATGTTCATTGCTAACAATACTTAACAAAAGAAAAAGTTTTACGTTACCATGATCCTCTCAACTTGATAGTGTCCACCAAAAGACAAAATATGATGCCAAGTTATTCCACAGATTCCACATTTTGTAGGGAGAACTAGATTATAATTTGCAGCAGATAATTTAATTAATCTTTTCTTCAGCCATTAATGAACAGGATATCAATATAGTCAGATTTTCACAAATCTAACTCTTACTGGAAATCACTTTTCTCCACCTTCTCAACATTCGCACTGGTGTGAAATGGGACGTGTGTTTTCTAATTTCTTATCCCTCTGGGTTATGACCTTCTTTCTGATCATTGCTAAACTCCAAGTTTTAGACTTATCTGACATTCAGATTGGCAAGACAGACTGCACATTTAGCACAGAGTGAGTAATAGAAATAACAGGCAAAAATTTAATTAGTATCTGGGCAATAACTCACTATTTTTATTCCAACTACAAGTAATCTAACTTTAATCAACTACAAGATGCAATCTCAATACGTAACAGTGAAACTATCAACACTCCAATTGAATTTATTTTTCAACAAAAAATATACATAGCCCATATAGTGTACATGTATTTCTTTGGTATTTTATAGATATTACTGGTCTTCAACATAATGACTTCTAGACTAAAATTTTTAGTATGAATAATTTGAAAAAAAAAGGAACAGGATCATTATTGTTACTTTATTTTAGAAATCAGAGCATCATTCTAGCAATTTGATACTAATGTTGACTTGCAGTCACTTAGGAAGACATACAGATGACTAGTAAGATTGCAAGTATAAAACGTTGACTATAATCAATATTTGTCACTGCATAGCCCAAAGAGCTGGTGGACATTTTCCAAAGTGAAGAATATATTAGTTCTGAAAACATGTCTATGGCACATATAAAATTTACAGGAAAGAAAATGACTGGATTTGATGTAATTTCTTATATTAAACTGCTGAGTTTCTTTAAAATTGAATTCCTAATCACTACATAAGACTTGTTAAAACACAGGAATTGCTTTTGAAAGGATGCAGACCTATTGCTAGATTTAATTCTGTGATGCGCTAAGAGTCCATAACATTAAGGAATTTTTTTCTGCCAGTGCCTTAAGAAGTTTATGAGACATTTCTAGCATTCTCTTTTTTGCTCTGTTCTCTAATTGGTTGTATTAGTCACATGCTATATTTCTTTGCCAGGCTTGAAAAAGAGTAATTCCTCCATCCATCGAAACAGATTTTCTATGGCAATAATAGGCCACAGGAGAATTGTGTTTCATCTAAGCTGCATACTAACCATATTTATACGTGTGTATATATATATATCTAAAATATATATATGTATACAGTGAGGTTTCATGTAATACAAGCAGATGAATCAACACAATTCCGTCCTTCCAGCAACAATATTTAATAAGGATGGCATATCGTCTACAGAGACATTCGTACATGCACCAGGTAGTACCATGATCAAATCTCTGTGTGTAAATGCAGTTGTATCTACATTTTTCTTTCTTTGCTGTTGACATCCTGCCCTTCTCAAATACAGCTAACACATTTCAAAAGAGGCAGTATAGTGTTGTCTCAACCGACCACGTTTTTGAAGAAAAATATTTACAAGTAGTCTTTTTCCATTCTCATGGTTCTTTCTTAAGAAAGCTTACATTGCAGGAAAACTCCAGTGAATATTAGTAAATGTTCTACTTTCACCGGAAACTGCTACCATTCAAGCATAAGTGATTGATATTCCTCATATCAAAGAGCATGAAATACAAAATTAGTTATAAAATGGTTTCAGTGCATGGAAAAAAAGATTGCCTCCTACAATGCTGATGATATACAGGAATTTTGGATGGATTCATATTTCCAATCTCCTAAATGAACAGTTGACATTTCTCACCAAACTAACAGAACACCAAAAATCCAACTGTATCTTGGGCTGCATCAAATGAAGCATGGCCAGCAGGCTGAGGGAAGTGATTCCCCCCCCTTTACTGGGCTCTTGTGAGACCTCAACTGCAGCACTGTGTTCAGCTGGGGGTCACAACATAAGAAGGACATGGACCTGCTGGACTGAGTCCAGAGGAAGGTCATGAAGACAATTAGAGAGCTGAAGCACCTCTCCTATGAAGACAGACTGAAAGAGCTGGGGTTGTTCAGCCTGGAGAAGAGAAGACTCCAGGGAGACCTTACAGCACCTTCCACTAACTAAAGGGGCTACAAGAAAGCTGGAGAGGAACTTTTTACAAGGGCAGGTAGTGGTAGGACAGGGATTAATGGCATTAAGCTAAAGAGGGTAGGTTTAGATTAGGTATTAGGAAGAAATTTTAAACTGTGAAGGTGATGGCACAGGTTGCCCAGAGAAGCTGTGGATGTCCCATCCCTGGAAGTGTTCAAGACAAGGCTGGATGGGGCTCTGAGCAACCTGCTCTAGTGGGAGGTGTCCTTGCCCATGGCAGAGGGGTTGGAACTACATTATCTCTAAGGTCCACTTCAACACAAACCATTTTGTGTTTCTATGAAATATCAATGTTATCAAGAGGATCAAATTTTTTTGCATCCAATGGCAGCATTAGCTCACCTTGATCTTAGGGTTTTATAAAAGAGATATTTTAATGAACATTTTTACTTCAAGCTATCATATAAACAAAAAAATAAACTTTGGTCCAATTTAAAGCTCCTACCTTCGTGCTATGTCTCCTTAAACCAGTATTTCACTAACACTAAATGTTTCACACAAGTGTTTACAGAAGCAATTGTATCTGCAGATGCCATTAACACAGTATACTTCACCATGTATTAACTTTCTTTTTCTCATCCTCTGTGTTCATATAAAATGCCCAGATGCAAATTATGGAAGATATTTTTTCTAACAGTCGGATTGTGCTTTTTGACAGATTATACGAACAGTTATTTTGGCAGCTTTAGAAATGCCCCTAGGTCAGTTGCTTGGTTATACTGCTGATGGCCTGAGTCTCCTGTTTGTCATTTTCTTATAATTTATCTTCAGTTAGTTGCAAATTAAATCCAAAATGATCATAACCCCACACCTACAAGACCTCTGCTTAACCACATGTGCCAAGCATACCTTCTACAGAAATCCTTAGTTGGTGGCAAGAAGAATTTGAAAAGACACTGAAAGAAAGTATCTGAAAAATATCTGAATTACTTTTTCACCCTTTTTAGTTAAAAATACCATCAGAAGAAGAAATTAGAGGGTCTTGAATTTTAATTCTGAGATTACCAGAAGGCATCAGATGTCATCTATATCTTAATTTTATTCCCCTTTACCTATTAGATGGAGATAACACTTCCTTACTCTACAGAAGGATTATCAATACAAATCAGTCAAGAGTTGAACAAAGCTTTAAAAATAAAGGAAGTGCCAAGCATGCATTAATATTGTTATCAGCTCTTGTTCTAAATCTATAAAGTCAAATAAAGTCCATAAAATGCAAACTAGATTTGCCTAAGAAGTGAGGGCAGCAGTTCAGTGCAAAGTGTACATGGATAAAAATCCACAAAGGAACTATGAAGATGAAACTTTGCTTTCAATTTTACCATGCACCTTAAAAGGTCACAAAGCACTTTTGAGCCTGGGAGACACTAAGAAAGAATAGGAAATAAATATTTTTACTGGCTTAGCTGTAGCGTTTTTCTTAAAACCCTCACATTAACAGATACAAGGTTTTTTACCAACTTGAATTTCAGGTTAGCATATGGTCAATTCAAATTCTGAAGCAGGGAGGGCATAAGATCAATAGTTTAGCAACTAAAAGAAAAAAAGAGATCACAACACTTTCCAATTTTTGATGATTTGTCAAAAATTCTTAATTCCATGAAAGCTACTTAAGGCTTTATTAAAATTAAGTTTAAAAAATCTCCATCCTTCTGTTGTTACCTGAGCTAGTTAAGTGTTAAATGTGCTCTTCCTAAATCATTGACAATCATAAGAAGGAATATAATGATTTTTCCTTATGTTTGCAAAATGTCACTAGTTATTTTTTTGTTGACTGTAAAGGAAGTAGTCTTCTGAAAAACAGGATATTAAGGATTAAAAAATATACTTCTAATCTAATTGTGCCGTAAAGCCATCAGATATTTTTTTAAATGGCCTGAAAAGAAAAAGGAACAATATGATTATCTAATAATCTTTCCATCCTTGACAGACAAGAAAAAACAGGTGTGTATTAAGAACTATTACATCAGGTTACCTGTTCAAGGATACAGTGGAAAAATGCTTAACTCTTTATCACTATATTAATTTTGAGTTGAGAGCTTCATAAAAGCATATTCTCAACTTGTTTCTAATCCAAAAGTGTACACACACAAAAGGAGAAAATCAATGTTTGTTTTCAACAGAGAAATAATAACACTGGGGAAAATTCTCATGCCAATGTCCATCTAGCATAAATTAATGAATTAAAGCCTAATGTGGTCAACAGCCTCTTCAGCTGTTGATGCATTTTTCCAGCTGCATTGGATCAGTGAAACCTGGCAAAGACTTTGCTCCTCTAAAATACCTTCATGTATAATAACTTTGCAATTAAGTCTAAGTCAAAACTGTGTAATTTTATCTGTTCAAATGAATTGTTCCAAGAAGGTCATGTTCTGCATGCCACCGAAAGAGTATCTTCTTTGACATACTACTGCCTAATTGAAATACGCAGGTATCTTTTCATTTTCTTAGAATTTCATTGGTAGCCAAACACAGACTTTAGGGCAGGCTCAGTACTGCTTTAAAGCAGAGTTTATTCAATATAGAATTACTTCTATTTCAAATTGTTAAGGTATGGCTACAAGAGGCAACTAAAAATTCAATTTATTAGTTCTAGTTTTCAGGGTATCATCTGTAGATATACTTGGGAACCCTGAACAAAAAAATATCATTAAACAGCACACAGTATCCTCAACAGCCTTAGAGAAGAAAGAAGTGACGATTACTTTTGCGGGTCACAGTTGGCAAATACAAGCAATGCTGCCTGGGATAAGTGGTGAGGTGAAGCCATGAACTGTAGCTGCAGTCCTCTAATTCCTAAAACATGAAACATTTTGTATGCACCTAATTTGCTAAATAGAAAGTCTGTGAGATTTTCTGGAGTTTTTTTGGTGATCTTTCTTAAAGTAATATACTATATATCTATGCACAATGTGCTTTTTAAAAGCAATGTAATATATATCTTGCAGTCTTAGTATATGCCATTCCTGTTATATCCTTTCTGCACTAATTGCACCCTATCTTATGCATTTTGAGTATATTCTTTATTTTTGTTATCATTATTATTTGCACCTTCATTCTTAACTACTAAATGGATGAATATTGGGAAAAGAATTTGAAAGAAATATGGGAAATACATGTTGCAAATACCAGCATATTTTTACCAATATTCAAACTTAATTTTCAGCACCTTTGTCACTTTAAAGCTAACTGTTTTGAGGTTTTTTGAATTTCATACTGGATTATATTAAAAAAAATAATAATAGCTTATCAGACAGGCTAATTCTGATAATAAATATTTATCCTGCATCTTTATGTTGTTACATGGTACACCCCTGTGTAGCTCTAGAAATTAATACGAAGCCAATGCAGTAGAGAGACATATTTGAAGTTCAGAAGCTGCTGACATTGGGCATTAGACCATAAGTAGGTCAGAATAAACACTTAACATTCAAATTTAAATATAATATTGTGTGATCTATAGAGTCATAATGTCTGAATATATTAGGTATGATGATAATACTTCTATTGATTTCTGTCTGTTAAAATAATGAAACTGGATTACACAAATCAATTCTTGGAATACAACACAAAAGCATATATTTTTTGCTTTGCACTTTCAAAATAGGCTTTTCAAGTGAGATTGACTGTAACTATTTTAGACTTTAACTAAAAACAAGTGTTAATTTTCTCAAAATCACCTAAAAAAAAGGCTTATATTAAGTAGCCTTTTTGTTATCTTACGGTTGACAAGCTTAACAGTCTTTTAACCATCGAACAAACAGCTTTCTCTGTGTGATCAATTATTTAACACTCTCTCTCTTACATCATTACTTCTGCAAGGAGAGGTGGTGTTTCAATAGGAGGATCTACCATTAAAGACAATTAGCGAGCAGTATGTTTCCTTTGGCAGAGGGAGGACACTCACAAAATGCTGTAAAACATTCAAGAATGTAGTTTCTGCTGATGTCTTCACAGTTATACAGAACTAAATATTTCATAACTTCTTGAAGTCTAACAAAAAATAAGGCATTGGCTTTTCAGGCTGTCAGGAATGATGTTTTGTTTTCCAACAAAGTGCTCAGTATATGTTAAATTATTTCTACTCCAGATGGGAATCAGACTGTACTCTTGAAATTACTCTGCTATAAAAACATTGGAAAGATTATGTTTGTCCAATATCGCTATTATGGTCACTAAACAAAAATTTAAAATAAGGCATTTTTGAGAATGTATGTTACAAAAATGAGTTGTGATCCAGAACATGGAATACGATTCATCTGCAAAGCACAAAGTATGCTTTCAAACGTGAAGTGTGAAGTAAAGAGGAATTTGCACTGTGAATGCAATAAAAACTGTAAATCAATTCCTTAAAAGCAGAAGACAACAGTCTGAGTTAAGGGCTGCAGGCATCACAGCCTAACGGGGTGTGCAGAATACTACAGCTTTCCACCCTGGCATAGCAAGTTAAAGATGTGCGATGGAGAGTTACACTCCTCTGTTGCTACCAGGAGGTAATTATACAACAGTATTTCTAATGATGGAGTCCCAAAGCAATGCTTCTCCTCTTCCCAGCGGAAAATATCTTTTGAAGCAAAGAGTGGCTGTGGGATTCAAGAGGAGGGAAAACACATACCATAAAATATAATTAAAAATTGTGGAGGCTGCCTATGACAAGAATAACCATAAAAAACAGATACAAACCAGCTGGCTGTTAACAACTCCTGAGTTATAAAAATCTTAACCTGCTGTAAAGCACTCAATTCGATTTACATAACCACAGAGCTGACATTCCTTTTAGGCTCCTCTGCTGGGGATTATTTTGACATGTTTTAAGGCAGCATAAAAAGCAACTGTGAAAGGAAGACATGTATCATCTTACATAAAAATTCATTCTTGCCTTAAGATCGGACTTACACACTTTAATCCCAGCATCTTTACTGAAACTGGAAAATATCTTCAATGGCTACTGGTGATTCAATTTTATAACATTATCCCTTTGGTGCTCCTATTTTTGATAAAGTTGATAGTGTATGTATACACATAAACAAACAGAAAAAAAAAAAATCTATACAATCACAGAAGCTTAAGTTTTGCTATTACTGCACAAAATATCAACCCCACTAGAACTCACTACAGAGCACAGCATATCTAGCCTAAGATACATTATGTTGCTTAACTGGCCTTTGCTAAACAAGAAAAACATTTCTTAGGAACGTAATGATGCAGACAGCATTTTACACAACTAACACAGCTTGCTGTAGGGAATTAAAATAAACAAAATAAAATAAAATCAATCTTACACTGAGTGAAGTTTTGATGTATAAGTGCTGGCAGCTTACATTGCCCAGAGCACAGAACAAGTTTTGCCATTTGATAATTTGCTTGATTCACTGTGCTGCCTCATGCAGGGCATTTTATGCCTGATTTATGTTTAATCGAGTCACCTGCTTAATGTTAAGGAGGGTCACAGTTAGATAGAAGGGTTACGACCATATAAGGCTTTCAACATCTTCCAGTTTGACATAAGAAATGGGTGTAAGTGTTAGAGGTCAACCTTTTTCTTTTATTTTGATTTAATGTTCTCTATGGAATATTGCATAAAACATTAATGCACCACAAAACCGATTTGATTCCCTTTTGAAATGCAGTAGGCAAATATGGATTAAGAGACTCAAAACACTGACAAAATAAAATAAAAGCGATCTACAGTCTAAATGATCTTGTATATGTGAGGGGTTTTGAAGGCTTATAAGGTACATCTTTACTTATACAAAAATGAATATAAGTTCTCCCTTTAATAGATAAGCAATCAAATTTAGTCTGGTGTGTCAGAAAAATAAAGACTTTAAAGACAAAAGGACAATACACATTCAGTATAACTAAGGTGTCCAGGTTTACTACTCAGGCTAAATGTTCATGCTTTTAAACATATATAACTGGATTAGTTAATTAGAATTATCAGAATTTTCTTTTCAATAATGATATGAAAAATTACATCCATATTTAATAAATAAAACTAGATATGGAAAACTACTATTGATTGAAGAGCTTAGACAAATCTGAACTTTCTCTCAGTGTTTCAACATGCTGA
This sequence comes from Eulacestoma nigropectus, assembly GCA_013397775.1. NCBI lineage: Eukaryota > Metazoa > Chordata > Aves > Passeriformes > Eulacestoma > Eulacestoma nigropectus. Next base: position 500,469 of record VZTE01003924.1, read on the forward strand.
AGATACTGCAGGACATTATGAATTTTGAGATTAAAGTTCTCCCATACAGCACTGAAAAAAACCAGACATTGTGCCAAACAAGATATTTTAAAATTTATTTTTAAGGAGGAACTATTACAGTTAGCAAATGAAGATGGAATTCTGCACTTACCATTTTGGAGAGATTTATCAGTATTTGAGTGCACTAAAGTATGTACATGTTATGCCATGAACACAACTACCAGAACCGGGTAACAGACACAATTCACAGTGAATCCAGAGGTACATCAGAAGTTTCAGTCCTTGGTTAAAATGTGATTTGTTTGCCTGCTAAATTGTGCGTGTGTGAAATACAACTTCTTGCGCGAATGAAAAGAATAAATATTTCCTTATTTCTTTTTATTACTATACCCAGAATACACTAAGCTTCTTCAAATACTTTAAAACATACCAACACTTTCCAAAGATTCATTTAGCAGACAGTGTACAGACACAGCTTTGCATCCACATATTTAAAATAATTTACCTACATTGACAGCTTCAGCCAGCTAATTTTAAATTAACCTTCTAAAATGTAATCATTCAGACCAAAGTCTTCATCTAGGTTGCCTATAGTCAATGAAGAAACACAGGCATTTCCAGAGGGTGATTCAAGTGGCCTATTTTATACTGAGATGTATCACTCTCTAGAGATGTCTGCTACTTTCCACTGGCTATGAAAGGAGATGACTTGTTCAGATTTCTACAGCTACATTTCAGACATATTACCAGATGAATCTCCTCCTTGATAGCTAACTTCTTACATGGCTAAAGCTAGGGAAAATTAAATTCTTTCCTCAGATAGTAAAAATATAGTGAAGATATTTACCTGTATCCTCGTCACTTCTACGGAAATGTAAACAATCTGCTGTTTTGGAATTCTATTTCTAGGTACATAGTTCTTTTAAAATTTGTTTTCTGCTCAGAAAAAAGCTACTACAAAACTATCTCAACATCCTTTATACTTGATTTAAAATGTTTGCTTTATAAAAGTTTTTAAAAGTTTAGTCATTAAAAACTCAGAAAAATAAAGTAAGTCTCAAAATGATACATGCTTTGTATTGATCTGTAAGAAGAAAACAGTTTCTATTAAACATACTTTCTTTCCTTCTTTCTTTCAAGGACTCTATTTTTACACAAATTTTTAAAAAATAGACCCTGATGGACAAGATAGAATAAAATCTACTTTGAATTCTACTAGTTCTCATACCATCTATCAGTTTCTGTCAAATATTTTGCCAGAATTTTTTTTCCCTAGTCCCACTTCCTATTAAAATCAAATTAAGGAGGCAAACTGATTTCACAATATAAATATTCACCTTTTAATCAAAATCTAGATTTAATGCCAGAGTACATATTGCTAACGAATGCAAAGCATCTATGGAATTGAGTACTCTCCAGCTGGATTATGGGCACAATCTGGCCCACATCAGCAGTAACTGGGTTATCAGTAGGAACTCTACTGAACAAGGCATTTAGTGGTTGGTTCCAAAAGTTATTTCCATGTCTTGAATTAGGGGTAGAAATCAGCTGCAGAATAGGACAGCAGCAAATGTCCCAGGCACTTTCATATAACACAGAATCCACCACATCACTGTGATTTTCATTGCTGCATAGAAAAACTTGAAAATATGAATTCATCAGAGCATAGAGAAAATCTCAAACATGCTCAGAAAGATGTCGTTCCATTTACTTGAGTAAACCTAAAGGAATGATACTCAGTGATGATTATGGGCCTATTTATTTCATTTAGTCAAGAATAGGAGTGAGATACCTGAATCAGCATGTTCACATGGTACATACACCCCACAGAGGTACTAACTCAGGAATGGAAACTCTTTTGCCGTGTTATAATAATGATGCAGCACCCAGGATGACAAGGAATAGTCTCTTTTAGATTGTAAATATTACCTTAACTCCCCCTTCATAAAGGCAATGGCAGACCAAAGAGGGAGAAGTAGCTGAACTACTTCCTACTTCAAAAGGAACTTACTGGAAAATCTGCCAGCTTTCTCTCTCCTTCTGGCTGTCAGGTCAGGCTGAAACTGTTTTAATTCTGTGCCCAGACAGCTCTGTTCTCAGTAGTACACACTCTAAATAAAGTGCTCCTACACTGTATATTTCACACAAAAAAAAGTAGATGGCAAGAGCGTGGCATGGAGTGTGGAATTCTGACAGCCCGAGCATCAAAGAAATGCCCACTGTCCATGCTGGTAAGAATTATGCAATTCCAGGTCTATATATCGAATTGTAAACTTATATTAAGAAGGAAAGAAAAAAAGTTTAAAAAGAAGTTGGCAAAGTGTTCATAATAATTACAATTTTAAAAGAACTGTGAAAAGTCTCTTTATAGATCTTTAAACAGGATAGGGTTTATGAACAGCCCTTTTTGATCCTGTGTACCACAAACAGTATTTTTGTGCTATCATAGAGCTGTAACTCTGCATTTAGCAAGTATTTTTCCAAGAATATGTTCTTGTAAACAAATGCAAAGACAGCACAAGAAGGCATATTTCTCAAAATTTTCTCGAAATGTTCCTTTTTTTTGTGTCAGTTATACAAAGCTAAAGATTTCTTATTAACCAGCCTCAGGGAGTGAGGTTTCTTCTTGAAGATGTATGCAGTATATATGAAAGAAAACAAATTTAATTCAAAACAATTACATCATCTGAAATTTTTCCTAGAAGCTGCTAGGAAGCAGGAGGAAGAGAAGAAGAAAAAAAGGGGTAAGAATTCAGGTTCATATTTTCTTCAGATACTTGGCAAAAGAGACTTAAGAGGCCTTTAGGAGAAATTATGAGCTATGTTAGCACTGGAAATCCCTTTTCATTTGCTACGTATTTATCTGTCAGTGTTTAGTGTTTTTCATCTTTTCTTTAAAAGAACATTACCTAACAGCATTCCTCCCAGATTTACTAGAATAATAGAAGTAATAAATCTGTCAAGCTTGAAGCAACAGTATTAAGGTGTCTAAAATGAATCTAATAATCTTGCCAAAATAGAGCTACATAATTTGCTTTAATTTTTCATCAGTCCTGAAGTGGTCAGGCAGTTGGATTACGTGACTGTTGTAAGTCCCTTCCAACTGAAATATTCAATTCTATTTTATTCTAGTCTATATTTTATGCATATTATAGACATAAAAGCAGAACCAGAAAGTGAAATTTAAGTGAGCATCTTTATTTTGATTTTTGATATGGTTAAAACTTAGCAACGTAAAGTAGAAAGGAACTTAAAGGGGACAGAATTCAGATGAATCTCAAAATCATTAACTTTTGAAAAATAAGAGGAAGGGGTGTGTATATACATTCTCTTTAGAAGACAGCGTAGTGGCCAAAACTTAGTCACTTAATCAAACTAGTCAAAGAAATGAGGAAGCTTCATACCACACACCACGACACCAATACCTTCTTCCCCCAAAATAAATTGATTAGGATAATCCAATCCCAAATCTTTCACAACTCTGAAAAAAATGTTGAGATCTAGGCAACAGGGTATCATGGAAGATAACGTGATTTTCGAATACAGAATCAGAGCAGCAGAAACTATATCAAAGCAACAAATAAAAAGTGAAAGAATCAGATAGTAAACTCTGGTAGAAATAATCCCCGCAAGTAACCATAGGAACAATGCTATACAAAAAATGTGATGGAGCTAAGCAATGCATGAGATGTTCGTATGTAATGACTGAGGATGAAATGAGGAGGCTTTTACTGGGAGCAGGCCACAGATGGATCCATGTTAAGTGAACAAATACAATTAGATCATGAATAATCCTAAGAGGAGCAATGAAGCAGATTCAAAAACAACTCCAAAAGACAAGAGTTATCTCAGAGGTTATATAAACAGTTCTGAATTACACAGCAAAACAAAAAAATCTCCACTTAGCACAATTTTTTTTACACAAAGTCAAAAAGTATTTTCCACAGGCAAACTAAATACCATTTCTGTGATTTCTCTGAATTATAGCAGTATAAGATGTGAGACAGAAATTAAGTTAAATCCATTGGCAATACACTTCACCCAACTTGATTACAAGTTATATAAGGGCTACATTAAATATCCTTCTGTTTTGCCTATGCCCTACTTTAATCAAATTTTAACCTACTGGATCTATTAACTTACTTGATTACTTGATAAAAAATACAGTCTGAAAAATAAATAAAAATTCTGAAAAGATACATTATTACTTCTAATATAAAATCCTGGTATTCTTTTTAACTTCTAAAGTGCCAGTCCACTGTCCAAAGAAGGTTCTGTGAAACTCTTGCCTGGTCAGCCAGGCAGGATCAGGGAATTAAATATTTGGAATGAATGGCAAGGGAAAACATCCCAGGGAAAATCTTGATAGTATTTACTGTTATTCTTCATTTATTGTTACCCCTTCCAGAAAAATTTCTTTTCGTTATTAAAGGTTTAATTAAATAAATCTGAGTATCAAATAAAGTAGGTTTGAGAAAGGAGAGGGAAGAAGGATAATATATTAACATACTCATTCTTACCACAGTTCTGTGGGTTTATAAAGCACCATTTATGTAATTCAAAATTCACGCCAAGGCTAAATCTATGTAATCTGGAATCAGTGAAACTTCCAACCCTCTTTAAGGAAAATGTCTCAAATTAGGATGAATAAAGAATTACATATTCTAGTCCTTCTATCAATTTTAAGGGGAGAGCTGAAACTAAGTCACAAAGGTGAGATTCCAGACCACTTGTAGAAAATTCTAAAATACTTTTTCACATAGAATAAAAGTAAATATTTTCTCAGATCACGTGACTTGGAACTAAAGATATTTTGAGAAAATATAGTGCCTTGATACCAAGTTTAATATTTCGACTAATATAATCAAATTCACTCCTGGTAATATGAGTCGAGATTCAGTTAAACAAATGGGAAACAAAACTCTTCATAAAACACTACAGTAGTAGTAATAGCAGTAATAATAACAGTAATAATAACAACAACAACAATCATTATAAGGATAGCAGGTAACAACTATGAAATAATTTAAAAACAAGTATTTTTCTTGAGAAAATTATACAGACAGAAGTCTGTTTAAAAAAAATGTGTGAGTAGTTATCCATAACTTTAAGTCTCAGCCAGTAGAAGCTACAGGGCATAAAAATGTAACTGTGATCTCAAGATGACTTAAATTTTCCATTAAAAAAAAAAAAAAATTATTTAAAAGATTTGTTTCCAAGCACAAAATCATCTAACAATTCCTTAAATTTCTAAGTGGATGTGGGTATGGTAATTATACCATATTTGGACTGAATACTTATTTTGTGCACAAAGATAAAGGCAACGTACGTAGACAAAATGTATATGTATTTTCTTCATCATCAGGAAGTCATTTTGGGGTCTTCAGAACAGGAGGAAAAAAAAGAGGAAAGGTAAATTCAAAATATCAAGAGTCTTCTCCTGGAGTAGAGAAGCAAGCAATTAAAGAATCCAAAAAAAGATTCTGCAAGAGATTTTAATGAAAAAAAATCATCATCCTTAACACACAATGGACAAATGGTATCCAGCTATTGAGCAGAAGGTGGAGAAATCAAGTTGCTTTTACTTAAAACAGGACTTCCATATAAGCATTTTTAATTGCTTTCAGATGCTTTTAGACCATAGTAGTGATTAACTTCATTCAGCAGACATAAGTGCTTGTGTTCTAAAAGCCTGAAAGTTTTTGGCACTTGGTCTAATAAAAGATAAAGATAAAACTTCCATAAAAACTTTGCCTCTAGTTTCTTTAAACAAAAAACACATTATGAACTCAACAAGAAAGACATTCAACCTAGTAGTGATTTTGTAGTATAGCTACAAAATGTGTTCTGTAGTTGGCCATGGACAGTACAAGAAACAAAACTGGCCAGGAACACTTCCCTGGGAGAAGATATGGATCATTTTTTTTTTCCTTAGGTTGGGAAAGACTGTAACAAGAAAAAGATTTTAGATCTGCAGATGTAAGCTGCAGGATGCATGCCTGCCATCCAAGGTAAAGAACAGCTCTGAACTGGTTTATTTATCATTAATTTATTGGCACAGATGTAGCTATGAAAGTCATATTCTTCACAGGAATCACAGCCTAAATAGTACAATCTCTTGTTCAGACATTTCCTGGTATGCAAGCATTTGGGAGTTTTTTCATTTAACTTAAGAATGCTCAACTATGGTAACACTAATTTATTTTGATTCTACATACATGCAGGCTCTTAACAGTCTTTCCATATAAAATTTTAGCCTAGATGATAATAGAAATAAATTTTAAGATAAATCCAAGTAATTTACATTTTATATAAGGATGTTCTTATGGCTGTATTTAAAAAAAAAATCTAAGTCCAATTTCATAGGGAGTTATTCCATATTCCACAAACATGTTGCTCACAGAAGCAAAAGTGCTACATTTTTTGCCATTCACCTCTAGGAGTATGATGTCCTCAGTGTGTTCAGCATCTGTACATCTGAGACATCAAAGCCTGAACATAACCTGAGCTTTCAACAGAGGAAAAAAATTACTTTAAGAATTGTTTTGTCACACAGTCGCTGAGTGCACAGGAACCACTGTTTTCTTCGACTTCAATGAAATATTAATCTAGTAGAATCTTTTGAGATACTTTTCAAAACAAATGTACTGATTGACAAAAATCACCTTTCTCTTTTCAAACACTTCTACTGAATATTGTTCGGATGCTGAAATAATTTCGGTTCTGAGGTTTGTTTTTTTTTTCTTTTTGTTGGTAGTCTGGTACTTACAAAAATAATGCACTGTTGTGACATAGTAAGTTACTTGGTTATCAATTCACCCAAGTAACACTGTTCTTTTATTCTCATATTCATATACATTTATTAAGCAAGGGTACTGGGAAACTCTATCATTCTTTGCTCTGTGTTAAGCAGCTTTTCTCACCATCTGAAGTCCAAGTTTAAGTGACATTACAGAGTCAGTATTCTAATGAAATAATTACATTTAGATCTCTGTATGTTGGATTGATGCATCATAGCATATGAATTAAGGACTCAGTTTACGGTCAAAAGAAAATAAAAGTGATTTCGTCCTTTTTAGTAGTGATGTTGCTTATCTAAGATCATACTCTCAATTTATGGTTCCTAGCAAGGTAGGTCTAGTAATCTGATACAAGCACAAATGGAAATTACTGGAATATGCAGCTGACATCAACTCATGTCTTGAATTCTGTATTTCCACTACAAAGGCGGAAACATACTTTAAAAAAAGCATCTGTGGAAAGAAATACTACTCCATTAACTTTCCTCTTAGTAAGGGCAACTGGGTTGTTCAAGCTGTATGTGTGCCCTTAGTGCTTGTGACAGCAGACAGCACAATGAATACAGAGAAAAGGAAATTTCATAGAAGCATCTGCCCATTTAAAACACTCCTCGCGACTTATTCCACTTCCCCTATGTCAATCCAAATCTCAGCCACCCACTAACAAAAGAGTAGTGTTGACAAAACCTTAATTCTCAATAAAACTTGTTGGTACACTGTCAGACTATGTGCTGTTTGTATGGATTTTGATGAGTTAAAACAACCCAGTGACATTATTAATTTTGTCTTGACTAGGTGTGTTTTTCCTGTCCCCAGCTTACCCAGTCCTAGCATGCTACTGTTTTCTTAGTTAGAAACTAATACATCATTAATTGATGATCAATATCATCATGTAGTAACACTAACATTCTCCTCAAACTAAGACTTTTCTTCCTAAATGTCCAATCACATCTCTAATACCAGTAGCAGTATCAGTTAATTCTTTGCTGACAGCTTGAACACAGTATCTCATTGCAATTAAGATTGGACTGAAATGAGATGATTTAAGAGTTATGTGTAAAACATTCATAACTAAAAACATTTCAGAAAAGCAAAATACAGGCTCCTGTGCATATACACACTGTAGAAAGAAGGTAACTTGTGAAAGCTATCATATAAATACTATACCAACACAGCCTTGTAACTTCTCAATAGTCAGGAATTAATACATAACTGCAAACACATTAGCTTGTATTATGTCAAGTAAGTTGATTATCTCAACTCATAAAGAACTTCTCTCTCCCTTCCCTCCCCTTTTCTCTCTTTCCTTCTCTCCATTACACAGAGATTCCTTTCCCACTTTTCATCCTTCTCTACCTTTGCAATTGCTGTCTCAGGCACACAGCAACCAACCAACATACCTACCTATGTCTGCATTTTGAAGGAATTAGAGTAGTCTTTTCATCTGAAACAAGGTTTTCAAACTGAGCATCTTGAATGCATGGAAACTCAGACTATCAGCTCAACTTTTTATAAACCACAAGCTCTTGGAAGCAGCTCCATGAGGAATAACTGATAGATTTTTTTTCTGTTTGCAACATAGTTGATCAGCACGTGAACTGTTACAAAATGTGCTTAACTTCACATCACTAAACAGTTCTGACTCTGATTTCCAAACACGAAGAAAAATGTTACGCAATTCTCAGACGATATGGAATCAAGTTTGAACACTCCGGCCTTGTAGCCCTGAACTTGAATGAGAACAACCTTCCTTTTCAAAAACCTTCTCCCAGTTAAGACTATTTTATGATAACTCTAGTATATTGCACAGGACAACATTAGTTCCAAGAACAATACTGTGCACTGAGAACAATGATAGTGCATTCATTATAATTCTGATAGTATGCTATTGTGCCTTGCACAATTCATGCAGGCAATGTTCCTAGAGCTGTAAGTCACAAGGACGACTTATGGCTGGTTCTCCTTGGAAAATTACATTCATAGAATCATAGAATATGCTGAGTTGGAAGGGACCCATCAGGATCATCAAATCTAACTCCTGGCCCGGTGCAGGACACCCCAAGAGCCTGAGAATAAATTAATAAAGTACTCAGCTAGTTAGGTTTTTTTTCCTTGAGTCGTAGTCTTCTAAATCTTCCCAGACAAAAATAATGCTTCCTTGCATACTTTTCTTGAAAATACCAATTACTTGAGTAAATTCTGAAGTTCACCTACATCATATATCATATAACAGAAACACCTGGGCTACCTGACATATTTTCTGGAAATTCTCTTCATATTTAAGTCCTTGCATGAAATCTGTAAAACTCCACAGCAGACAGATTGTTCTTAACCAGGAGACAATCATATTAAACAATGAAATTTGACTCTGCTTTCCCCCCCAAAAAAACCAAACTGAGTGAAAAACATTCAGCTGCAGTTTTTTCCCTGTACTTTAGAGAATCCCCAAATATATGATAATGAAATCATGGACCATAACTTTGGAATATATAAATTTGAAAGGGTATTTTTATTGAAGGCAGTATGTAGCACTGGTAGCAAATCAAATATAAAAGCAAGATAAAAAAATCATCCACCCTTCATTGAGCATGCCATGTAAGGACATAAGTAGTCTAACTCTACAGGAAAAGACCTAGGAACCTCCGTAGCATTCAGGAACTTCACATAGTGATGATGCAGAACTACAGTCAGCAACATGATGGAACTAAGCTTTGTACCAGACCTTGCTATGTTCACCCTAAGAACTACCATGTTCCTATTTTGCTACAACAATCAACATCATTCAGATAAGGGACCGAAGTGCTTGAAAGCTTGAGATATCATTCCAAATTCAACAGCTCAGGTTCATTTCTAGTGGCAGCGTTTAACAAAACAATACTCTGTACTTCATTTTTAAAATGGCAATGTGTTGTTTGCTCTACAGAAGGTTCATTTTAAACAAATTAGAAATTAAATGACTTAGGATCAAATTATTTTGGCTGAACAGTCTCACTAAAAAGCAAGAGTGGGTGGAAAACCAACAGGTTTATTATATGAAAAACTGTAAACACAGGATTATGATTATCTTGATGTTTTTCTGTTGAAAGACTGCCTGAAATCTGAGCAACAAGAAAATCTTGGTATAACCCACAATTGAGAAGCTTACAATTCGAATCATTTAAGAAACAATATCAGCATATTCTGCAATATACATATTTTCAAAAATTTTTTCAATTACAATTAATAGAATGTTGGGATTCAGAAAGCCATAGAAACACTTCCATTACTAGGTCCTAATGTAGCCACTGATAACTTCACCACATACCCGCCTTTAAGAATAAGGTTTTAATTGTTTTCTTTTGTATCAAGAGTTTGGTGTTTTGCTTGTTTTTAATTTTGTTTCAGTTTACATGTTACTTGTTTTACAGAAAATTGTTATGATAACAGACTGGTAATTAAATACTGTTTTGAAAAGTGGGCGGCTTTTTCTCCCAAGGTGTTTAATATACTTCTATGATTTGAAACAAGAAACTAGAACTGGGGAGAGGGTCACTTCATAAGTCGGAAACTTTTTTTTTTTTTAATGATCATGTTAAATCTACCCTGAAAAGCTGCCTATATATGAAAATTATCACATATCATTAAAGGCTTATCTAATATCTTCTAGCAGTTCATCTTCACAGAATATGGTCATTCAACTGGGATCCTATATACCTGCTAAAGGAATAGCATTCTTATGTGGAAATTCAGAAATCAATACCATTACAAACTTAGCTTTCAGAAGCAAAATTATTCTGTGATCCAGGAAGAATCAAAACACTTTTATCTCAGATTTTCCACTAAAAGGTAAGAAATATGTGCATATCACAACCTAATACTGAATACTCACAAGATACAAGCAGAAGAGAGGATTCACTAGCTTATAACTAAACTGTAAAATACCTTCACTCAGTTTCTTCTTGAGTACCTTGAGCATGTCAAAGTACATGACTAGCCTCGCTGCTTAAATATTTAATCCCAGAGTTACTTTTGAAGTGAACCAACTTGTTCCCTTTACATCAAAAAAGCTGGGAGCATTCATGGAAACAGTTCAATCTAGGGATACCTCTCAACAGGCAGTGGGTGAACTGGCATGAGGTGTGACTCTGACTTACACAGTTTTCCAACGGTATCTTTTAGGCTTTGAATATATGTAGTGTTGTACGATACAGTGCTGCAAAATGTACAAGTTCTTCTACACTAAAAGTTCTTAATAAAAAAAGTTCCATTTCTGCAAGTAATTATTGGTTTTAAAAAGATTTTATGACTGAAAAATGTAAAAGACTCACTGGAACTTAAAACTAGTGATCTTCCAGAAGCAGTTTTCAGTAATAAATCCTCTCATGATAAAGCAGAATTGCAGAATTTAGCTAGCCATTCAGTGGGATGATAATATGACAAAATTATGACTGTGTTCAGGAGACCACAGGTGGCCTGAATTACACCTTAATTATTATTTTAAAAACTATGAAAATATACATTTACAGAGTTGAGTCAGTTTATTTTCCCACTGATACATCAACTAGTGAACATGACAGAAGCTTTCACATTAATTATAATGACTGCTTCCTTAATGAAGTGCAGAAATGTTTGTGCAATTTAATTCAGTCTCTTGAATTAGGCTACAGTTTGTCACTCTGAAAGCAGGACCTTGTTCCTTATTCTTACAGTAAGTTAGTTCAGCCTCAACAGATAAACATCTTATCATCCTATAACACCAATCAAAACCAATGTTAACAATAAAAATGATTTAACACTAATAACCAAAATACTGTGTTAACATGGAATGTATTTTAAAATAAGCAAGCAACAGCCACTCAGTTTTATCAATGCGTATCTTTTTAACCAACACAGGATCTCAAAAGGTACCCAGCACATAAAATAAGAAACTGAATAACAGACTTGCTTCTCAAAATTACTATGTACTTCCAACTTATAATTTCTAGCCCCTGGAATACACACAGAAATCAACTATAGTCATTTCAGTAAGTTAAATACATTCTTAAGACCTCACAGGATTGAGCCTATCAGGAGAAAATACTTCTAGCTACAGATGTTATGTCTTGGCAATATGATGTGGATAGAGTTACAATGATATTCATATATTAACCATTCTTTCAGTCTGCCTAACATAACATCAATAACTACGAGCCAGAGAAAATGAAATTATTTAATTATGTGATTAATCTTTCTTTAAACACCAAATAATTTCATCATCTACTTTAGCAAAAACATTACCACACTTTATCAATCGCTGCATCTGTGAACGACATTTGTCCTCCAAGCCAAAACAATCTATACAAAACCTTTTAACTCTCTCCTTATTCTAACTCCCCATAAAAACACTTTGTGGTGCAAAGAATTTTGTACAACACGGAAGTTGGAATATACTTATATTGAATCAGGCCCACAGCAAGAGAGAAAATAAGGATGAAATTAGAAATTACATCTTCAGATTACCACCTAAGAAAAGAAAAATAATAGTTTAATACAGGAAAATAGCTATAATTCATTCACATGAAACATTCTAAAGGAAGCTTTAATATCCTTGCACTGGAAAAGTCTGGTATCAGATGTGGAATTGTTGTATAAAAGTACCTATCATAAAGCGAACCTGTTCAAAACAGTAATAATAGCAACAATAATTACTGAGATTAATTTAATGTAAAAGTAATGTAATAAATTAAACATGCTTTGAAATTACTTTTTTTAATTGACAGATATATCTATAGATACATATCAATATATGAAGGAGCATTCTTATCCTGCCCTATGTCAGTGATTTCCAAAAGCACTTTATATTCTCATTTTATCTTTGAAAGATGCAGTTCCTGAAATAAGCACAAGAGATTGCAGTTACTCATTTCATCACCTGTAGATTTCAGACTCAGTAGGCCAAGCTGCAGAAGAATTAAGTCTGGAGTTTTAAAAGCAGCTTCAAAACCTAATATACTGAGGAATAATTACCAAAATAATTAGAAAAGTGAAGAAAATTGCTTTTGAAAGTTCGTGTGAAAAATAATGGAAATATCATCTTATATATTATATAGCTACTCCAGACATAACAGTACAGACTACAAAGTATATCATACACTCAGGACGTACAGCACTTCTTTTCTGATTGATCACAATTAATTACAATTATCTACTGTTTCAACTTTAGACAACTTTTGAGGCACATTAGCCAAGAAAAGATCTGCAGTACAGAGAGAAAGAAGATCAAAGTTAACTATGATGAGCCATCTAGTTTTGGAAGGATTTCAAGGTGTTATCTAGACAAGCCAGAAAAGTCAGTACAACTGTTTGAGCCTACACTAAATTCTTTCTTCTGACTACATGATCTGTAACATAGGCAGATTTTAATTCTTTGGACAATTCATGAAGCTTTTCATTTTCTGTTATTACACATTTCTCATTTTTTCACACTATCAAAGGTCCTATGTATTTATTTTCATAAATATAAGATTATCTTTTGTGAGGTGACCAGGCTTCTATAAATTTGGGAGCGCTCTGTAAATTGACCCTAATGAAAGACAGTGGATAGATCAGCAATTGCGGGTAATATTTAATTGTAATAAAATGGACAGAATATCAACTGAGAGGTGATCCACATTTCTTCAATTTATAGTTCATTAAAAAAAATGTGGAATACTATTCATTTTTTCTCCTTTATTTTCCTTCTGTATATCACCCCTACATCTCATCTTAGTCCCTAATTACTTCCATAAAGCAAGTTCTTTCTAAGTGATGATGCAATGTTCCCTGCATGTGTTTTCAGAGTTTGTATCAGTGATATAAAATACTTATTTCCTTAACTTGGCCTCCTACAAAAATACACAGTCCTGGAATACCATGAGAAATCTCAGCATACAGTCTAATATCAGTATTATTTGCACACGTAAACAATGCATGCAAAACCAGTCACTTTAAAAATCAAGATTTCCACCTTTAAATCTCTATTTCTCTATTATGCAGCACATTTCAGAAAAATGAAAATTTTCAAGTAAAAATCATGCATTAAATCGTAGCATTGTGTATCCTAGATATACCTAATAATTGCAGATCTCTATACTTAAAGAGCATTAAATAGCACATAATTGTTTGTGTGATCACTTACACTTTTTTGTAGGCAGGAAGGAAACTTAGTTATTATACTCAGATTATTAAATCAATCAGAAAGCTTAAAAAGAAGAAGTTCTTATAAAGAAAAAAAAAAACAAAGAGAGAAGGGGGAGGAAGCACTTAATAATCTGGTAATTTTATTTTTTCTCCTTAGAGCTGGATCCTAAAAGGAAATTCAAAACTTCTCAAATGAAGAATCGTCTTTTGGAATTCCTGACATATCAAGAGAGACTGAGAGAGCTGGGACTGTTCAGCCTGGAAAAGACGTGGAGGTATCTTACTAAGGTGTGTGAAAACCTGAGAAGGACAGAGATGGAGCCAGACTCTTCTTAAGTGTGGCCCAATGAGCACAAATTGAAATACAGGAAATTCCATTGAAAAGTAAAATAAATCCAACATTATTTTGAGAGCAGTCAAACACTGCAACAAGTCGCAAAGAGACATCGTGGTGTCTCCATCCTCAAACACACTCACAGAATCTCAAGTGTACCCAGGCCTGAACAACGTGCCTGTGTGATTTTACTTTGACCAGGGGAGGCTGGACTAGGGGACCTCCCGTGGTGCCTGACGACCTCAACCATTTAGTGTTTTTCCATATATGCAGTCAAAACATGGATTAAAATTTTACAGTCAGCAAGATTTTTCTTGTATCAACTACTGTGGCAGCACATAACAATGGCACCTACATCATCTACTGCACTTATCGCAGTTTTTTCTTGGTAGGGCTCTTACAGTAGTTTTGGTACTTATTTACAATGTAGATCCACAAATGTTCATTGTTTTGAACTCATAAGATCAGACTGTAACTCTATTTACATACTTGCCTGTCTACAAAACACTGGAATGACTGTCATGTATCGCTGCTGTCATGATGCTCTTTATCTTTGCTGAACCTTTGCATACCTCATGGAACACTAGACCCCAGTTCTTGCTTCTATCAGTGTTACTGTTTGCATTTTTTGTGCTGAGACTCAACACTACCACAATGGGAAAAAGTCATACCACTCCTTCTGTTGTGGTAAGCCATGTAATGTGAAACCAGTTCAAACTTAGTAGTGATTGCATTTAAACCTTTCTTCTTTTGCAAGCGACTCACAATGCATTATCATCCTAAAAGGATTTGATGAATGATAATCTTACATATGCCTATTGTCTTTAATTTTGAATTATATTCTTCTATTTTTTTTAATCATCATTTTAAAAAGATCTGCATCTGCTTTTGTGGGCTGATCCTCTAAGAAATTGGATCTCTGGTTTTAGTACCATATATTTTTATTGTTAACTTCTTATGACCAGCTTTAAAGGACTGGAGAGGAACTGGATACTTTGAAGCATTAGTTGTGGTTTTAAACTGCTTTCTCAAAATAAAAAATTGAGAGGTGATCTGCTCTTAGATATTAACTGTAACACAAAACCCCAAATGATACTGTTGACAAGGTTTCTTTTCCTGTCTCCCTCTTTTTGGCCTGCTTATTTGTCTCTGACTTCTTTCATCTCCTTTCTACTTTTCACATGCATTTTTTTCTTTGATATTTTGCTGCCTTACTTCCTCCAAATAACTTCCCTTTGCTTCTGCAATTTTTGATCTCTCCCTCATGAACATGAACGTTCCCACCCTACAAAAACTTTCATTCTCTCCCCACATAGATCCCATCTACTGCTCTCATGTTGCATTCATTCTGCATGATCTCTATTTTCTATACTAGATTTTATCCGGTAAATTCTACTGTATAAAGTATTACAATCCCTTTTTTTTTTTTTTTTTTTTTTTTGCTGGTCACACCTGCCCAGAGTACCACTGTGAGTCCTACTCACCTGATGCTTTCCCATACTCCCCTACATTGTCAGTCTCATCCCTCCTTCCCTCTCCTTATTTTATACCTCTCCCCTACCAATCTTTGTTGTCTGACCTCCCTTCATTTTGTCACTCCTCTTCATCTTTAAAAAACTGTAAATTTAAATTAAAATATTTCTAGCTATGTGTCTATCTCATCATGTAAAGCAGCTTCTGAGCCTAAGGTCAAAGTACAGGCCTCCTTCTGTCCACTGAGCTAAGTTTTCTTCACTCTCCTCCTTCCTCCAAATGAGATATTTACATTCAAACAGTTACTAATATTTGGTGTTTCCTGAACTGAGCATTTATTTTGAGAATGTTAGTCATCTATGACCAAAACCATGTCAAGGACCACACTCATACTTAGAGAGACGTGATCATGGGCATGTACTCAAACATCCATCCGTCTATCCAGTCCACAAGATCAAGTAACCCTCCTCTTTATTTGATCTGTCCAGTTAATTATCTTTCCTCTGCCTTAGAGAAAATCAGTGTTAGAGACTGAGCCATGCAAATAAGCGGGAAGCAACTGGGGAAGAAGCAGAAGTTCAGGTGGACTTTGCTGAAACAAGTTCCAGAGTTTAACTGGTCTGTAACATGAAGAGAGAGAATGTGGCACCACCAACAGCTTGACTCTTGGGTGCCTCCATCTTTGGGTGACTGTTCATCTCCTCCCTGCAATACAGCCTTTCTTAATTTAACTGTGTCTAAGAGCAAGTCACTGCTAGGAGATGGAATAGTAACTTTCAAAAGAAAATAGTAGTATGAGAAACAGATTGTTACAGGACTTTACATTAGTGTAAGGCCTCAGGAGACATATCAAAAATAGAATTTCAGGATGAAAAATTAAGAAAGACATGTGTGCAGCATGGAGTTATTTTAACTAACTTGGTTTCTTCAGGCAACTATATCCATGATGACATTATCTAATGAAGCAAAGCAGCAAAAAAAAAAGCAGAAGATATCTGATCTATTAAAAATGAAGAGGGAGATTATTGTCTAATGATAGGTAATTCATGCTTTGAAAGGTTTTTGTTTATAAAGAAAAAGAACGGGGGGGGAAATCATAAAGGATTATTATTTGTTCAGTTATTTTGAAGTACTAAGCTGCCACAATTTCCATTACATACAACATGTTTGTGTACCAATAATGTGACATTAGGGGAGTTATTGTGATATTTGTGTGCTGCTTTCCTAGACTGTTAATCTATTAACAAGTAGATACAAGCCATGAATTCAAACAATTGCCTGTATGAAGGTGTTTCTAGCGATCCTACCTGTTGGCGGGATGATTCCAGGAGACATTAGGCCTGGGACAGAATGTGGCATGATATGAGAATTCTCTGGGGAGGTGACACTTTGAGTCCTCTTAGGAGGCCTTCCAGGTCTAGAACTGAAACAAACAAACAAAAAAATTTTTACAATTAAGCTGTTGTCTTACACATCATTTCAAAGTTGTTTCAAGTGGTAACATGGACTGTAAATAAATTTGTTTCAAGGACGGTTGCTTTTGCAGTTAGATGTAATAGACTTCCATCACTAATTAGATTACATGCTGAATTCATTTTCCTCATTGAAGATCAGCCGCTCTTGATGCATAATTCATAGCCTGCACCTCGTTACCTGCTTCTTCATATTAATATCTATACACAGTTTGAATTGCCTCGTTTGCATATGCTAAAGTTCTGCATGCAGCCTTCAGCACGAAAATTATGCACTAACTTGTAATAATTATTACAGTCAGCCTGCTATTGATTTATGAGACTTTTAAAAACCAAATATGTGTAGTACTTGTAATGAATGATATTTTAAGGTTCTTCAGGAAATTAAAAGGCAATGGCTGCCTAAGGAAATGTTCTGCTTGTTTGATTTAATACTACAGTTAGCTGGGAGGTGGAATGAAAGAGTGATTCAGACCTATAGCACATTTTTCGATGATATGTTTTATTACTTCGCACTGCTAGCCTGATATCTAGATGATAAATGACAATACATATCTAATGTGTGAAAAGGTCTTGCAATTTCTTTATTTTTTGTCATTTAAAACATAAGTCAAGTTATCATTTAACCCTTATTCTATTTAAAGTGAAAATCTCACTATGACACCTTACTTTAAATATACTACTTTATGTCAGAAAGGACTCAGAATTATTTGTAAGATATTGTTGAGCAACCACCATCACAGCAACTTACACGTGTCCAGTACAGAAAAATAAAGGGCTTCAGGTTTAAACACTCCTTGTCTGTTTAATGCTCACATGCACAACTTTCCATCTCCTGGACTGCCTAAGCAGCATACAAATTAGATACAACGACAATGAAAATACTTATTGCCCACTTACATACCAATATGTACCTGCTCGTACAGTGCATATCCAAAGACTTGTGGTCCTATGTACAGATCATAGCATGGTGCTACTGCAACATCCTGTAACTGCTCATTTAGGGAACATTGTGGAATAACTTCACAGAATAAGGTGATGTGCTGCTCTAGAACTGCAGTGTTAACCTATGACCTGCCAAATATTTGAAGATCTTCATTTGTTTCAGAACTAGAAAATAAAGAAAGGCGGGTATGAAAGGTTTTGCTCCTTAGATGCTCATACTAATAAAACTACGCTGGGATGGCAGAATGAGGCAGATAATAAAATACCTCTGTTTTCTGGTCATATTAGTTTCTATTGTTTTTGGAAATACCTTATTTTTTTTCTTTTTTTTTGGCACCTTCTACAACCTAACTTTAATAAACCAAAAACAATCAAAGTACAGAGCGTTTTCTTGAAGTTTAATGACTCAAGGCAATGAGTCATTAACCTTAACTGATCATTAATTCCCAACTTAATGTCCTGAGCTGAGGTCATTATTAAAATTATAAGCTCGGTAATTTCTTTGATTGGTTTGGGGTTTTTGATTTTCTTTAATATAAACAAAACTGTCATATGTTCAAAACTACAAGAAAAACAGTTGTAGAAAAAGAATATTGTCTTATTCCAGCTCTTATTCCAGCTCACAAAACCAAATCGTCTTCAGTTTTTCTTTGATATTTCCTTTGTGATTTACAATAAAAATAAACATCCCATGAATACACATAAACTGAACAAAACATTATAGACAAAAATGATCTGATTTAAATGGAGTGTTTCTAATATATTCACCCACCAAAAAATGCCACTATGTAGGAAAACTTTAATGGTTTCATTTAAGTATCTATGATGAAGTACTCAAATCACTATTGTGATATGACTATTGAAGGGTCTGACAACAGCGTAACAGAACACAAGCAGGGTAATGTGGCAAAATGCACAATGTACCAATGACTTCCAGGTCTTTAAAAAAAGCAAGTTCACACCTGTAAAGACTCTCTTTGATGTTTACTACCAAGTATAGCCATGGTGAAGCCTGAATGCTTTTGTCTTTGATTTTGAGGAATAAAACCACCCCTCTTCAAAGCCTAAGGGAAGACAGTCATAGACCAAATCTCTAAAGAAAGGTCAGCAGCAAATTATAGGTGAGTGATACTGAAACACCCAAGGCAGAACTCTTCCTTTGGCCACTTTCTACAATCAAGTTGCTAGTGCTATTGGATACAAAAGGCGGGGGGGG
>VZTE01003924.1:519883-536644 GCA_013397775.1 Eulacestoma nigropectus
AGTGGCGGGGGTGGGGTGGGATCACACTCAAAGCCATAAACTAGTCCAGCAACCCAACTCCATTCCATGATTTATCCTAAAGTTTACCAATTAAGTGTTTTCATAAAGGCCTACACTCCCAATTCCAATCTTAGTAATAATATTTCATGCAGTGGATGGTTGGGCACTGGAACAGGCTCCCCAGGGAAGTGGTCAAAGCACCAAGCCTGACAGTTCAAGGAGTGTTTGGACAATGCTCTCAGGCACATGGTGTGACTTGGGGATGGTCCAGTGCAGGGCCAGGAGATGGACTTGATGATCCTTATGGAGCCCTTCCAACTTAGCTTATTCTGTGATTCTATTTAAATGAAATTTCTGAGAAGAAAACCTATTTAATAGGTTAAATAGGTTAAAAATAGAATTTTTAAGTGACAGTAGTTCCAATCTACTATTAAAATGCCTTTATCTATTTAAGAAATGGGTTTTTGTCTTATAACAAGGCAGAAAAACACTGTAAGACACATGAAGAATTATTTCTTAAGGCCTGGACGGTCTGATTTAGAGGCACGGTAGACTATGCAATACACAATTAAAATGAATAAATCTAATAGTCCTTAATAACTGATTAGGTAACAATACTTGTCTTAATTTGTTAGTTGTCATTTGTTATGCATTTGTTTCATTAACCAAACTACTAACTTGAAATACTGCCATTTTGTAAGATTTGTTTTCAAACTATAAGAATTTCAAGAATTTTGTATGAATCACTACCAGAGTTGTAGGGAAAATGGCATGAAAAAATCACTTTAAAAAATAATCACTCTGACTAGAATTGAAAACTTGCGTGTTGTTTTGTAGTTCATTACCATTTTTATAGCTATATGATAAACTCTTTAAAAAAAAACATCAAAAGCCTAGCAAATTAGTTTAACTATCATAAACAGGACAATAAAAATAGCTTAATAAATCATTTTGCTCGTATTTTTCATAAACTTGAGTGTAGTAAAGACCTATTTATTTTTAGATTAGGACATGTTTATTTTCATTCCAAGTTAAGAAACCTTCAAAATACTCATATTCCTATTTTGTATCAAAATCAGTAGATTTGTCTTCAGTATGAAAACAAAATACAATTTTAATAGGTATGAGTTGATTTATTATGTAAAAGATACATTTAAATGCCAGAGCAATGTAAGCTGTTCTTCTAATTGATGACACTGAGATACAAAAATCATCATTTAAAAGCTGATAATAATACTATTTTTACTCAAATTTAGATTTTTTATATAAGCTTTTATAGACATATAAAAGACATTGTAAGATTTTGTCTTTTATCTGACTACAATTATTGGAAGAACTACACTGGTTTTCCTGAAAGCACATTTTAGTTCTTACGGAAATGCTAATTATCACAATGGGTAAACTACTCAAAGATGACCCATTTTGATTTTGAAGATGTCTAAAGTCTGGATTTTTTAGAACTAGGACAAACAGTCTGAAATGTCAAAGCCCCAAAAGCCAAAGTAAGTCTTGTGCATACCTAGGGTCATAGTACAGATAAGTTGAGGAGTGTTTTGGGACTCCACAAGAAGACATTGGAACAGTTACATCTGCAAGTCATAGCTGATCTTCCTGTCTACCGTTTCATTCTTTGAAGAGTAAATTAGAGAAAGCAGAAATTCAACAATATCAACAAAGATCCAAGGACGCCACAATGATTAACTGTTTTAAAGACCTGGGGAGAAATCTATAGGGAAGTTAACAGTTCCTTGCTTACCCATCAGAAAAAATATCCAATAGATTGTCACTCTGCTTTTAGAAATATGAATAAGTCAGATATTTTCTGCTCTAAAGCTTAAATTTTCATATGTGAGATAACATAAGTTGAAGAAGAAGATGAAAGCTTTCTATAGGACTATGTATTGCTAACTTGGTAGTCACGTTTTTAAAGTGAAGCACCTAAATGTATTTATTCCCATGAAAACCCCTCTGCCTTCTATAAGCCTGTGTCAGTTTATGATAAAATTTTCAGACTTTTTTCAAGTCTTAAAAGACATTCCCACCGACAACTGATCTTTATTTTTGTAGGAATTATCACGATTTACAGTTACAATATGCCATCACATATTCCTCAGTGAATGAGGAACTTAAGGTACAGATTAGTGAATCTTGAAAGTCTCAAATATTTTCTTCATTAACATCAGCTAATTAGATAACCAGCACACTTTCAAGAACTACTGACAATAAATCCATCAATTTTTGGCCAGATTTGTATTTCATCTCTTCAATTTCATAAATACATCAAGGAATACTATGGCTGTAGCATTTTCATCTTTGAAGAAAAAGGATGTACATGTCTACTGCACTGTGATTAGCATGAGAAGCAATTGAGAATTCATTCAAGGCTGAGAATATGGTTATTTTTTGGTCTTTTGATCAACATATATTAGCCTTACATCCTTCCTGTGTTACCAAATACAGAAAACAACAGATAGCTGAATTAAAGAATAAAAAATGGAAAAATCAGTGTTCTTTAGTAGTTAAAATGTTGTGCTTTGATAATATTTTTAAAGTTTTACATAATTTCAGTTGTATTATCAAGTATGAGCTCGCTCTTAGAAATGTTTTGATAGTGCTAAACGATTAAAACCAGACATAATCAACAGAAAACCTGGTCCTGTACAATCACATGGAAAGAGACAATGGGACAATAGTACGGGCTTATCTGCTTGGCTTTAAAAGTAACCAGGCTGCATTCAGCTCTTATTACTATCTGCCAGAAGACAGACTTGACTTTAAAATTGAAGGGTCTCATCCTTGAAAGCCTAAGATATGTAGACCTCCTAATGGTTTCTGTTAAGACTTTTGAGCACCAAGGAAGGCATTGGCTCCAAAACAGCTGAAACTCTTCATGAGTAGTATATAACTCTCAGAGCATGTCACTAGCATTTTACAGATGACTAATTGCATGGCAAAACATGTACTAGGAAACTAAAACTGTTCAAAAATGTTGAGATAATGCTGTGATTTATCTTTCTCATGTCCTAATTTTGAGGAACATTTGTGCAATAATTATATATGATTAATAATGTTTTACTCTTTAAAATTATTTTTATTAAATACATGAAGCACCCCTAAAGAAAACTGCAAATCTGAGCAGTAGTAAGAAGGCAAACTGCCTTCCCTGAAAAATTAATTCATTTCAGGGTTTGTTTTCTACATTTAAAGTTTTATTTTTAATCTTGTCTGTGAGCAAGTTTAGTGCACAGAAATATTGTCCTCATCTGTAGCTGGGCAAACATGATGCAGTGAAGTTACCATTGGCCAGGCAGTTTTATAAGCAGTAATATTGGGGAGTGGCAGAAAAATTACACTCCAAAGGTGATAGGTGGCAAATCTGTAACAAGCATTTGGTGTATTTATTTCATGTATTTTTTAAGTTCTTAGAACTGCCTAAAACAGCTTTGAATATCAATACCAATTTTAGCTACATCAGCATTTCTGCATCTCATTCAGGTACATTTTGAAAATCTATGCTTTATTTCTCATCCGTTCCATCTCCCCTTAGTGCTTCAAAGCCTGACACAGAACTTTTGACCTCAAAGAAGCTGGATGAACGAAATTTAGGTGAACAGCCACTGGAAGTAGTTATTATGTGCTCGCCATACAAAGGACACTGCAAAAGGGCCGAAGACGTCACTTGCTGACTTAATGCAAAGACAGGGATGCCCTGAGACAACCTGTAACCACAGGCAGTAGACTCTTCCCACATGGTACTTCTGGGTTTTGGGATAGCTTCCATGCTGCTCTCATACGTGCAGACTTCACACTAGCAAGACTTGAGCCAAGGGCGTGTCAGTACTGAAAAATAACGTCTAGGAAGACTGACTAAACCTTTTGTGCAATTTAATTCCTTTGCTTGGAAAACGCTTGCCAAGGTAACCTTCATAAATATATCTAATGCACTGAACTAGCATTTTAAAGGCAAAAAGATGACAAAGTACATCGATCCAAACCTTATACTTTACTATTTTAGGCTTTCCCCTTCTGCTCCCACTCAAGAACAAAGCAAAAAATGCAATTCTGAGATAGAGCATACATTCATTTTGGCAGTTAGTAAAACAATCATTAGAAGTCACACCATGTCCTTTTTACTTGCAGCAGTCTTGTAAAACAATAAAACTCTCAGTGCAATTACCTTAAATTTATTTTCTTCTCACAGTTAAACAGAAAATGTTCTCACGCAATAATTAGTGCTGAACTCATGATATATTAGGAGTTACTGAGACAGCAAACAATGCTGATAAAAATAAATACAAAGGACTGTTTCAAAATCTTCATAAAGAAGTGCATGAATGATCTTCAAAAGAATTAGGTTGTGTTACAGGAGTGAGCTGCGGAGAAATCATGCTGATGAAATATTATTGCAGTTCAGTAACAGAACACTTTACTGCTATTTTTGAACCAAAATGGCCAAAAGTGGATATTGGGTCAGAAATGCAATAACAGTTTATCAGCGGAAGAAAAATAAATGGAAGAAAATATATTTCCCTTCCTATCCCATTCCGAAGCCATTTACTGCAGTAATACAGGAGCATTGGTTAGTCCTGCTAACCATGCTACTCTTTTGTTGGTCATGCTGTTAGTCCATGCTACTCTTGCTGGGGTAGAAAAGACCTTGCTGAATTATTTCTTTTCCTAACAGAACTGTCATGTAAACAGCATGTCATTACCATTCTCCTCAACACTGCAGCCCAAATGACTCTGCTTTTCAGCAAGATTAGTCATATTCTTGATACAAGAGTATAAGATACAAGGTACAAGAGTGCAAGAATATATAAAATATATATTACAGCAACACCTGCCAGTTCTTCCTTGATGGTTGAAGTCCTACTACAAACACAATGAAAGAATAAAGATTCTCCTTGACTGATCATATTACTTGAATATATGAATGACCTAAAGGGCAAGAAAGCAAATAAAACCAGTTAGAAATCTGAGTGTTACTGGAGTAAGTTACAGTACCAGCTTTGAATACAGCTGTGATTGTACATAAGCTCAAAATATTACTGACATATGCCTGTTCTCTTAATGAAATTGAGATCTGTAAATCATCTATTGGAAAGGGAAAAATAGATAAGAAATTAAGCTAATTCTGTTGGGTGGCAGAATTATGATGTCAGAATTAAATTAAGTCAAAAAGTTCACTGCTTCATCTAATTAGCTGAAACTCTAGATCTTCCTGAAAGTTCTTAAAACATTTAAGTATGTTGGCTCTCATGATTATGCAATAACTGTGAAACACAAGCTTCTGATGATGACAGCCATACAAGCTAGAGTTGAAAATAAGTCTGAACGAACAATGAAATGCAATTATTAAAGAGAACTCATGCACAGATTCAAACCATATTGATATATTTTTTTTATTATATAAACCTTGCTTCAGAAGCAGTACTCAGAAATCACAGCACTGGTGATCCTGAATAAAGTTATTTAGGAAAGCTGGCAATATCAACAAGAAAACCTTGAAAAATCATATTTATTTCCTCTATTTACACTGCTATTTTCAGAATAATTCTGCAACTACCAAAAAAAAAGAAAAAAAAGACAAAAAAAAAAAAAAAAAAGACAAAAAGAAAAAAGAAAAAAAAAAAGAAAAAAGTGGAAAAAGTAGTGATATAAAGTGCATGCTTCCCACAAAATGCACTTTCTGTCAAGTTATAACAGATGCCTTTCCCATTTCACTCAATCTTACAGCATAAACCGCACCCAAAATTTAAATATGCAAGCTAAATGATTCCTTCTAACAGTGTTATTCACCCACATGAAACCCCAAACTATAACAGATGCAAAGCCTATTTTTTCCTCAACTGTTTTCATCTTTTCTTAGGCTTTTAATTCTAAAAACATCCCCTTAAAACATCATCTACTATATATATTATAAAAATGTCAAGCATGGAGTTAATAGGCCAGAAAGGCAGGCTTGATCCACAACGACACAATCTAAAAGAATTTTAAGCTTTCATTTTTTTAAAAAAGTTTTTACCTCAAGTTGCTGAGATGATTCCTAATGTGAAACAAGCCTAACTGTTGTGGTTATGTCTGTTAGAGTCTGCATATGGCCTGAAACAATGATTTCAATGTATGAACTTTAGTTGGAATGAACAGTCCTGCTTCAAGGCTTGTTTTCCAACCATCTGTATTCATCTCTGCATCTAACTTGCTCATATAATTACAAATTTGTGAACATAAATCAGATAATTGCATGTACAAATAACCAATTAGACTCAAAGCAGAAATAGGCCATAGAACAACATACTCTTTTGAACACATACATAATCATACATAACATAAGTAACTATCTTTATTTGAGAAATTTTTGTTTAACTTCTTTAGAAAAATATCATCTGATTTATCTTCCATCAGGACATACTGGGGAGCAGCTGCCATTTTGAGAATCACTTTTAAAAAATGAGCAGAAACACTAGAAGAAAAAGCATCTACATAAGATGCAAGCCCACCATTGCTCCATAGGTCACAGAGCTCGTTGTTAATTACTGCCTGTATTAAATATAAGATACATAAACATCTCGATGATTTAACCTAAAAAAAAAAAAGAAGAAAAATACTGTACTACTCAAGGTATTTCATGAAAATATTCTGGTTCTCCTGGCAGTTCGTTAATTAATATGCTATTTTTATTCATAACAGTTGATAATGGAGTTCTATCATATCAGTGTATCCACTGTAATATCTGAATGCACTCGTCAGTTAATTGGCCACAATTCTTTGTATGAAATGCTGAAACAAGTGAACTGTCACCTCTTTAATGAAGCTGCCTATATCTTAAACCCTTTGCCCTTTAAAAAACTCTTCATACTCAAAATGAAAAATTTTATTCTAGCTGCTGCCAGAGACTGTGGTTAATGTTCACTGCCCTTTATTCACCTTATTTTTAATTCTGAAAACTCACACTCATTAACCGTAGACTTCCAAAGAATTGCTGGAACTGCCTAAATAAAAGCTTGAAAGTGACTTTTATTGTACATTTGAGAGTAACAGTAGTGATATGAAATAGTGAAAAGACTCTGTCCTAGTCTGTACAGCTATAAATGCTCAGCTGGTGTAACACAGACTGATGACAACCATGCAGTTTTCATTCAAATCAAGAATTTAAACCTTTAAATAAGGTGGTCTGTATTTGCATACATGTACAAATACAAAATAAGTATTAAACTACGGATGAGTACTAAGCATTAAAAGTTATACGTTTCTTTGAGCAGATAATATCTGGGATCAGAGTGAGCAGGTCTATTCTTTGAGTGCACTTCTATTTGACATCAATAAGCAAGTCCAAACTAGAAGCTAAAGAATATGCACACCATTAGTTTCATCTCTGTCACTCCGACTTCAAATTGTTTGTGACAGTAACCGGCTCTCAGTACAGCAATGGGCTTGTGCAACACCCAGCACAATGTTCATCACTGAAAACCCATGCAGACCAAAAGATACAAGACAGGGATTACCCTTGTAGATGCTCTTTAACTAGTAAATCCTTGTGTGTACTCTAGACGTACTTTACTTCCGAAACAGAGCAAAATATGAACTCATGGGGAAAAACTAAATTACAGTATACTCCGGGGGGAAAAAAAACCTGATCTGTGTATCCAGTCCCCAAAACCTGTTTGTGAAATCAAGATCCCAGGTGTGTTAGAGTGTTCCACCATTGCAAGTCTAGATGTAGACTTGCTTGGCCATTATACTCTACTATGGAATATTGTAAAACAAATTTGTATTTAATTTTCCTTGTGCAAGGAAAGGAAGGGAAACAATCAACCTCCTGTTTTCCTTGCAGAGCAGCATCTATAAATACGTGAACAGTATCAGAGTTTTCCCTCCAAAGCAGTACTACTATAGTAGTTCGGACAATAAAGAATACCAATCCAAGACTCCTAAGTCCTAAAAAAAAAATAGAACCATAAAAAACCAGACAGTACTATAGGTCTAAATGGAAATATTACAATGATCCAACCAAAGACACTTTGCTTTGTTATCCTTTCAACAATTCAAAAGTCATTCAGTGCATTTCTATTAAGCTACAGAGGATCAAATCTGGTGATACCTTAAAATATATCACCATAACCCTTAGTCAGTGTTTGAAGGTAAATTATTTGCAGGCCTGAAATGCAGCCAGTGCTCCAAGCTATCCCTTGACTACCTTACGTAAAGTCTGCCCTATCAGAAACAACAGTCTGCTACTAATGTGTTATCCTAAGGAAACACTGAAAGGTTAATCAGTCATTTCTAAAAAGTAGTACAAGGAGTATGTTTTTCGATAACAGAGCTGACAAATGTATCTACTTCTGATAAGATTTTTTTAATTATTATGATTACTTATATTTCATTGTAATTCTGGTAATTCCATTATGAATCTTCATATAACAGAATTACATAAGAAGGTATCAAAAGACCTGTTTTATAGAAAAAGCCTAAATCAATTACTGAGAAGTTTATTTTAATACGGATATACTCCATATTTACTCTGAGACTGGCAAAGTTACACATGCTCTACTACTCCCTTTACCTCCCATCTTCAAAGTACTTGATGAAGACATTAGACTTTGAAACTAAGTCAAATTACTGTTGCATTGTGTCTGAAAAGGTATGTTTCTCAAAAACATCTCACTTTAGCCAGAATAAAGAACTCCCAAAATAAAATGACTAAATTCATCAAGTTATTCTAGTGCTTGCAAATGCATTCTCAACAATGAATTCTCAATAAGAAACCTCAAATTCAACTCGTCCTTCCTTTTAGGAACTCACATCTTCAGCAGCATGGGACACATACCGCAGAATTTCATATAAGGGAATTTTAGTCAGGAATACAACTTCCAGGATGGGCAAAATGGCACGAAGACTTGCAGCACACTCCCCTGGGGCACACTATAGCTGGCCAGTATGCACATCCATATGATATCTGATTGACATACTCTGTGCCTGGCACATCTCCATACATAACATGCACAGAGAGCTCTCTTTTGGCTCTGGCCATATAGCTCATAGCACAACAAGAACAAATCTTGACTGAACATTACGATGATAATGAAATACAAATTAATCACAATAATTACATACACATTTTCTATCTATGCCCAGAGTCAAGTTAGACAAGAGTTAAAGTAGGTGCCAATTCACAATTATATTTTGATTCGTCATATTTCCTACTTTTCTCAAAGATTTACCTCAGTTTCTGTTCTGTTTTCTTACCAACAAAATCCAACTTGTCTATCACTGTCTTGCTTAGACACAGAAAAGTTCTGAAAATGTTGTCACATGCAAGTTAAGGGGTCAGGAATGAAAAATCATCCAAATCAAATCATCAAATACACTAATAAAAAGGAGGGGTTTTTTTCCTGATTTTGTTCTGGCTGATAATCTCTGAATGTTAGACGTGGCGATCAAATTGTCATGGATCAAACTAAGAGGTACATTTTCATCAGTGCTGGAGTCTGCCCCAAGAAATTATGTTTTTTTGAGACTTTGTTTTAGCTTTTGTAGTTTCAAGCTTCACTCCAGTACTAAAGATGATACTAAAGAAAGACCTACCATATGCTTTCCTATGCTGTTTGTAAGTACTTCTGGTAGAACTGGGTTTGTGTGGTAATAGATCAAGTTCTTAAAAAAAAAAATAAAATAGCAGAAGACTGTCCCCTTTACAGAACAAGAACCAAATTAGACTTTATCCTGTCCAGAAATGTGCTTGGTTACATGCTTGGCTGAAAGTCAGAGTGATGTTTTCACGACTTGATAGCTCTCCAATACAAAAGCACTCCCAGGCTTTAACTGGACAGTGTGTTCATGCAGTTTTTCCAAAAAATTATCAATATTTGAAGAAGAGAGTACAGCAATAAAATAGCAAATTAGAAGAATTTTGAATCAATCAATTATCCTTCTCTAAATTTTCTTGTCATGGATAACAGATATATTCTGTTTTAATTGAAGTGTATAAAGTGGCAAAGTATAATACGTTTGTAATGATGCTTTCTCATTTTATTTCTCAGTATATCTTCATTATACTATCCTTTAAAAGAGATGAACATTTTAAAGTTTTTAAGCAATATGTGGAACAATAAAGCAGTCATTTGTTCCAATTTATCCGTTTATTCAACAGCTTAAGGGAAAAAAAATTACAAGGCATGCTTTGGACTCCTGTGAGTAGGAGATGTAGTGCTTGCAAGAGTGCTCTCTCACACACAGTAACTCTGCACACGAGATACGTTTGCTTTGGGTGTATATCACACATGCATGTATATATAAGCCATATAGGGCAGCATATTCTCCATGCATGGGAGTCTCTAGGCTGACAGAACCAAGGCAATAGGTGTTCTCATCTTCATACTAGGAATTAGAGACCTGTCTGTCTGAGGAGGTTTAGACTGAATACTTGAAAGAATTTCTTCACCAAAATGGTTATCAAGCATCAGAACAGGCTGCCCTGAGAAGCTGAGTCATGATTCCTGGATGTATATAAAAGGCATGTAGCTGGGACGCTCAGGGACATGGTTTAGTGGTGGACTTGGCAGGGTTAGGTTAATGGCTCAAATCTAAATGATTCTATGATTCTGTGTGCAAACACATATTCACAGATGTGTGTGCCTATCTGTTTGTGCAGTATGCATACACACAGACTGCAATCCCTGCAGGTGATTAGCCGGGCATCACAACATTAACACAATCATTTGAGAAAGAAAACGAGCACCATAGTAAAATGAAAAGCCAGATGTCATTTACTAATGGATACCAAACCTAGAGGTGTAGTCAAGGATAAACAAAGGGTAATAGAGTTTACCTAGAACTCCTTGCACCCTGTAACTTTTTCTAACTTTCACATATGCCAAACAAACATTTTCTCTTTTTTCTTCCTTTCCACAACAGAACTGTTAAGACTTAAATATCAATTCAGTCAATGGCAATTTTATAGTGAGATGAATCTTTCAAATGACCACGGAACTCTCTTGTAAACCACTTTGGGTAGACAGACCTTAAGAGCATGTGCCTTGCACTGTCTTGGAAGATTAATGACACATACTAAGTCAACAACATACTATCTGTATGTTCCCCAAAGATCTTAAATTAAAATACACGTTCATCCTGGCCCAGCTTAGCATATGTGAAATTTGTTTTTCTTAATGAGATCACAGTTAATAATAATAGAGGCAGGCAACTCTGGAAAATAACAAATATAAACTCATCCCTGAAAGCTTGTTTCCAGAACTAGCATTCTCTTGAATGCCATTATCTCTGACTTGTGTAACAATCAAATCTAAAAATATCTTCATTTATCCAAAAAGTGTCTTATGAGAATTATACATAAAAGCCTTTATAAATAAAAACATATTGTTAAATATTATGCTGTGTCACAACCTTCAGAGTTCAAATTTTATGTAAATCTTTCCATTAAGAGAAATGTTTGTGAATTAATTTGCTTTGCAGAATTTCTTCATATTGGTACAAATACCAAATTTTATTCTATATTACACTCATTACATGATTTACCTCTTTGTATGAAGTACTCAGTGCTGTACAATAAGCTTTCTTCAGCAGTTCTCATGTAGAACACACTAATGCTCGGTTAAGTCCTTCATTCTTTCTTTTTCCCTTATATATGTAACAAACACATTTGTCTTAAGATTTAAATCCTTTCATAATGGTACCTCACAAGTGGTTAACAACTGTCCCATAAATGTTACACACATATGATGATATTTAAGCTCACGCTTTTTCATGAAAATGTTTCTTCATTTTATAATTATAATAAAAAGAAAATCTTCAATGGACGGGTTCTATTTTAGAGAAAATCAAACATACTTATTTCAACAGGCTTACTGTGAGTTAATTAAAGTGAAAATTATGTAAACAAAAGTCAGTATTATAAAGCCGCTATGAAGTTTTAATTTTTCTATTGACCTAGTAACAAATTTAAATGCTAACAGTTTGGGAGATCAAATTAAATGAATACAAACACTTTGTTTAATGACATCAGCAGTCAATGCAGAACATCTGTGTTTTACTCTAAATGTGATCAGAAAATATTCTTTTGTTTACATTACAGATAATCAGGAGGTTTATATTTCTGTGTTCAATTTAAGAGGAAAAAAAGATCATACTACCTTCAGGGCCCAAGGAAGCAATAAGTTACAAATGCAGGATTTCTCCTTTTTTTTTTCTGTTTTGTAACCATGGTAAAACAATAGAAATGAACTTTCCCTGAACCTTTCTCCTTTAATGGCCTGGGTCCATGTTGACCCAGCAAGCTGGAACCTGATACTATCAACCTGACTGCTGCTAAAGCAATCAGATTCAGCAGAAACTATACACAGTGCATTATAATACTAATTTCAGCATCCCACAAAGCTGGTGCAGAGGCAAGCTATTAAAGTATTTTATTCTATTGTTTAAAAGTGAGATTAATTCAATAGCTTAAATGCACCCAAAAACACTGAACTAAATGGCAGACTGTACAACTATATTGTTATTCTCTTATAATACTGTACCAAAGTGAAATTGCAGATAAGGTTCTCCCTTCCCTTCTCCCTTCAAAAAAAAAAGCACTACTGGATGAATTATTAGTAAACAGATTATTTGAGCCATTACAGGTTCATATGATCCTGCATTTGAATGAGGCATGTAATTAAATTATCAGGACTTTGTTCTAAATGCTTGAAAGAAGAGTATGATAACCACATTTTAAAAAGGTAGAATAAAAGAAGAAACTTTTTTTTTCCTTATAGAGGACTACAGGCAACTAATGTATGAAGACATAATTGATTAATTCCACTAATTAAGATATTTGTTATTCCTGAAATTGTAGCTTGATAAATAATGCATTAGATGTGGCACCATTTCCCATCAGTTCTGGAAAGACTGTGATGATGTTTCAAATATATACTGTTATTTTTTGGAGGCTGAATAGCTCACTTCTAGGTATCTGTGTCCAGGCAAAAAGCAAGCAAAATATATTTTGAAGTTATGAATAAGTCAACATTGAAATAGTAAAAACTGCATTACAACATATTCTAGTCATTTTACAAAAATACTCACTTACAGACTTTTGTTTTTTTCAAAAAGTTTTAAGGGGAAATACTTTTCAACTAGCCCGACTTCTCCAGAAGTACATATTCCGTGGAAGTCAGTCATTTATGATGTTTCCCTGAAGAGTGAGACACGTTCCAAGATCTATTCATCCCCTTTTCTTTCAAGTATAAATCACTTTGGGGATGTGTTTGTGGCTACAGCGGTTATTATATAGAGACCCTACTCACCCAACTATTAAGTGGCTTTAACCTTTAACACAGCTACTGCAGAAAAACAGTCACTAACTTGTATGAAATCATCATAACTATAGACTACTTATGCAGAATGTGAAATACACAGACAGAAAGACTCAGTTGAAGCAGAGCCATACAACTCCACTCTCTTACGAAGAAAAATAATCATCATCCTGTTGGCAGGTCAGGATAATAATGTTGAGACTGAAGAAGAGACTGAGAGATCTACTAAACTACAAAGAGGGGGGAAAAAAGAAACATTAGCAAGACCATTAACCTGGGTGAAGAATTTCCAGCTGAACTCTACAGATTTGGCTTAGTTTACAATAAAACGTTATTTAAGCACAGATTAGAACTCAACTTTTTGCCTTCTAGATGAATTCCCTTATCATGACACAGATTCACATCCATTTTTTTCTCTTGTCCAAGAAATCTTTCATTCCCTTCCATGTACCTGAATAGCTTCAACAGAGATGAAGAGTGTCTATTTGTGATATTATTCTTCATGCTGACCAAGTTGTTGCATTTTCTCAGAGAATTTTACCACCACCCAGGAGGTCCCCCATATCTCATTTTGACCACTAAGCTGTGGCAATAGGAGAGAAAAGGGTCTCC
This sequence comes from Eulacestoma nigropectus, assembly GCA_013397775.1. Classification (NCBI taxonomy): domain Eukaryota; kingdom Metazoa; phylum Chordata; class Aves; order Passeriformes; genus Eulacestoma; species Eulacestoma nigropectus. The sequence continues at coordinate 533,806 of VZTE01003924.1, forward strand.
ACCTCTACTTCTTTGCTGAAAGAGTTGTCAAGTATCAGAACAGGCTGCCCAGGGAAGTGGTTGAGTCACCATCCCTGGAGGTGTGTAAAAGATATGCAGATGTGGTGCCTAGAGACATGGTTTAGTGGTGGACTTCGCAGTGTTGGGTTGACAGCTGGACTTGATGATGTTAAGGGTCTTTTCTAACCTGAATGATTCTATGATTCTCTGATCTTCATATTTCTTCTGTTTCTGTAACCCTGTTTTCAAAGGTTGTGGCCACTCCACTTAGACTGCACACACTCTGATCATGTACCAAATCCTTCACAGTAATGATATATAGGAACTTCACTTTATTCGGGTTGCAAGTAAGTGTGTGACCACTTTGACCAGAAGAAAAATGCAATCTCTAGCTCAAAAGGGTCTTTTATTCACTAAAACTTAATTTAAGAATGAGAACCTATTAAAACTTATGCTAGAATCACATCTCTGAAAGCACTTAAGTCAAACTAGCCTTAAATTTTTTTGCACCTCTACTCCGCATGTGCGTATGAATTTTCAAATAATAAAGTCACAGTATAACAGGGGCAATGCTGTATTGCACAAAGTGCAACACAAACTACCCGAATCTGGTAGTTTATAGCTTCAATGTAAATGTTGAGTATTAGTATCTTGAGCATATATATGTACCAGCAATACCTTCTGTTAGGATCCTGTTTGTCTGGACATGTCAAGCACTAGTCCTTCAGAACATCTTATGGTCTAGTTTTTTTGGAAGACACCAAGCACACAATGGTGTTAACGTAAATATGAATGATTACGTTAGAAAAAACACAGATTTTAAATAGGAAACGAAGATGATTTATGGGAGAGAGAGGAGTGAGAAGAGATGCTTTGTGCAATGTTGCCCGTGACTACTGGATTGGAAGATGCCTGTCTCACCACAGTTTCCCAGACTTCCTCTATAATAACTCTCTTCCCCCAAGCGTGTTGGGTTTTCTTATTCAGCTGCCCATTTTTTTCACTTTTTTCATAAATTCTAAATGGGCTTGACCAAGATTTGACAATCCATTTCTGATTCCAACTAGCCAAGTTGAACTTAACTGATCCACCTCTCCTGACTCTAACACTTTGGAACACTGTAACGCACGGCAGGTGAACCAGTTCCACATGGTGGAGGCAGTGAGCAAACAAAGAGCCTGTGTTGGAAGTGTGGTGCAAAGGTCACACTGAAATTTATTAAAGTCTCCACTGCCTGGATTTTACATGAAAGAGGACTTGTTTGATACCCTTCCAGCATGGTTACTGTGCCGCTGTCAGTTGGCAGCAATGGTCATGAGCCCTTTTCTCCCTTTGATTTTTGTGTTAACTGTAGTATACCCACGATAGCTCACAGAAGGTATGGTCAACCCATCTGTGCAAAAATTGTTTCTAACTTGCAAGACCTAGGTCAATGTCTCTACAACTCGTAAGAAATTACAGAATAGAACTGAGCAACATAAAATATTTTCTCTTCCTACGCTAGAATAAAAAAGGTGCAAATTTCAAGATTTGGAAAAAAATGGGCTTCACAAAAATGGAAGTGAGAAAGAGAAGAGCAGAGTGAAAAACAGCTCTCCAAGTAGAATAAAAAAGGAAAGACCAATCCTCATGCAGAGGAAAAGATGAAGATCCAAAAGAGAAACAGAAAATTTCTTGGCAATGATAAACCTCAGTCCTGAAAAATGACAGAAGCTGTAATGTATCAACAACTACAGATTGAATCTCTTTAAAGTGGATTATTCTGCATATAGAGAATGCCAGAAAGCATTGTCCACTTCCAAAAGGTGAAGGGGCTGCTCACTGTACTACTTTTTCCCAAGCATAGATCAAACCCTCCTGAAAGACTTGGATAGACAGATACCTCTATGTATCTCTGCTTCTCAAAATGTCTGTGAATTGGCAGAGATGTGCATGCAAAACATTAATTTTGTTATAAGTCTGTCTGCAACTAATCAGAATTACAAACCAAAATGCAAACTTACACACCAGGAAGATTTGATAAATAAATTAAATTTAAAAATTTTCAACAAGACACTGGGAAAAAATAAACTATTGCTGCACCATGTTAGGTAAAGATTTTACTAATCATTTTCTTAGGCTTGGTGTTTATAGGCAGAAATAACCATCTGAATATTAAAATAATTTTAATTAGCTTCATTAACCCAAATTTAATAGCACATAATAGTCTGCAAACTACGAATCTACCCTACTAGATTACATATAGGTCAAAACCAACAAAGTTTTTATGCACATTAGTACATTTTGAAGAACAGGAAATATGAAAAGATGAAAATTAAAGATAAAATATGAAAAACCATTATTGCTGCAGACACTTTACAGAAACAATTTAGTGTCCTACTTAAACAAATTACCATGTAAAATAAAATAGGGATTTAAACTAATATTTGTGAGCATGAAGATATGATTAGTAGAGAAAATACTAATAGCAGAAAATACTAATTGACTTGAACAGAATTTTGACTCACTGAAAACTGTATTTTTCTTAGTTTAAGATATCTGTGTAACTATACTGTCAATCAAATAACCTAAAATATTAAGTCGTCATTGCCCTTTTAAATCCTTTCAACTAGAATTCCCTAATTGTTCCCTCACTTTATCTCACTGTACCAGTAAGTAAATAAATTAACAAAATAGCTTTTATCGCACAGAATAACCTTTTAACTGAAGGATTATCTCTGGTTTATTTTTCATTTCTTTCTCTGCAGATAGCAGTTCATGCCTCATTGATTAGTTTGCTGAGGTGGTGACCAGAAATGAAAACAAGGTCTCTCAGATATTGCCAAGACCTGTAAATATA
>VZTE01003924.1:536711-575666 GCA_013397775.1 Eulacestoma nigropectus
AAAAAAAAAAAAAAAAAGGGAAGAAAGAAGGGGAAAAAGCACCAAAGCTAATACATGTTATACTTACAGCATTCAGTTTCTAAGCTATTGACAGTTGATGGTCAGGAGAGGTTCATTTATTCTAATCAGCCTTTGCCAGGATGCAATTCTCTTAAAGAATTCTAAAATATCATCTCTGTGGTTTAGTTTTGGTTTGTTTTTTATCTATACTTTTACAGGATTTTCCTTTTTGTTTCTTTCTTTTTTCTGATTAAGTTTCACTTTAAAAATGTGCTAACACTCTAATGATATGTTACAGAGCTGAGGATCAGTACTGCTGCACACCAGGATTTTATACCTCTCTCTGAAAAAAATTTTTTCAAAAAGCTGAATTCCATTTTGAAAATTCAAAAATATTTTCTCCAATAAAGAGTTAATTTGGGTTTGTTTAGGGTTTTCCTCTTGTGTTTTAAACTTTCATTTTTGGAAGAAAATTTCAGTTTTCTTGGAAGTTGTCAGATTAACACCTATGTATGTCAAAGTCCTGTATTCCCATGTCTAGTAAATCTCACTCTTTAATTAAATGGACCATGACTTCAAGTGCAACAAAAAATTCAGCTGTTCTGTTTATTTAGATTTCAGCCTCTTTATCAAGTCTACGTGTATCACCAACAGGCATGATAATTCTTATGATGTGAAAAACTGAATTTATCAATTCAGTTCTCCTTAGTTATCAACTAGTTCTCCTTAGTTAAAAAAAAAAAAAAAAGTCACTTGTGTTATTGGGCTCAGAACACAACTATTAAAACAACACACAACTATTAAAACAACACAACACAATACTAAACAAGTATTAGAAGGCTCAAGATCCAAAAGAAGACGTAATGTGAATTATGCATATGCTGATAGGTTTCAAAGATTCTTGAACAACCTTTATATACAGTCACATAGTTCTCCTGCCATTTCATGCAAGTCAAATTTTACTACTGGCCGCTGGAGAAGAGGCGATAAGAATCACGTGACGTGGATCATACAGTCGTTTCTTAAATGTGAAAATTTCACTGACACACTGATGTAGCATCTTGGACAGAGATGGTATATTTTTGAAGAGGCAACTCCATGCCCCCCTTTTTCAGTTGCCATAAAAATATGGAAAATTAACCACAAATAATATTAGCATGCTCTGAAAGTTTTAACTCCACAAAAAACAAAGATAATGCAATGTTAATTTTTTCAGACCTCTGCTACCTCAACCTTGCTGTATTCTTAAACAGATTAAAAGATAATAATTTGCATACAAGACGTACATGGACTTCTCCAGCATATGAACAACTGATTTCAGACAAGTGCTATATGCAGAACAAAATTTCAGGTAAAAGAATCTGTCACTATGGCAAGTAACATAATTCATTCATTTTCAACATTGGCACAACATGACAAATCAAGAATAGCAGGAAAGCTTTTTTTTCATGTCCTTGAAGCAGGCATCAAGCATTTGTTTTGTTTTAACATTAATTAAGCCAAATCTGATAACGTGTTTTAATTACACAGCACAAACTACTGTTCATATGAAGTACCCTGCTGGTAAAAATGAAGGCCTTCATTCAAGAAATTGCTTAATCATGTGCATAAATTCCTTTAAATTTAGGACAGAAATTATCTTTGAATAAAAATAAAATGTCTAGGTCCTACCAGTGATTGAAGAGGCTGCTTCCACTGCACAGACCCTAAGTATGTCTCATAAAACCATACTCTTAGTTTTATTTAAAATAAAAGCACAGTAAATGAAAGAATCAGATTACCTGCAATCTAGCAGGTTCTGATGAGCTGGCAAGAAATACAACATTTATCCATGTATACATAGTACTGAGATTGTACTATTTTAAAATAATGTTTTAAAGTGCATCAAGACTTACAATGGGAAATATATTTTTTCCTCTCAAATTTACTTTTTCGAAAGAAATTAAAGTTGAAAAAACTATCACCACCAGTGGTTAAAAAATAGCACAAATTTTTACTAATTTTTAGACTTCATCATTGCCTTTTCCACCTTAGTAGCAAGGACTAAGCAGTTAAGGTTCTAGCCTCAGATGAAAAAAAAGTATTTGTTTCATTGCATAATTAGTAAATTGCAAATACCGAATACAGAAAACACTACTCACAGCATACAGAACTGGATTTTTTGTATTTTTAAATTAAATAAGCATAAATTAATGTTGTCTGACTACATACATTTACACAAACAATTTGAAATAATATCTAACATAAGATAAAATACTATAGCTACCTACTTGTTTCCTTTGTGTTTTGGTCTATGACAATTTCCTATTAATTCTCAGCTAATTTTAATGATCCTATTTCTATATGAAATTTAATCAATACATACCAAAATATTAAAGTTCCTGATGCTTACTCCATGATACCAGCAGGCTGATTTAAGATGCTATTTCTTAATCCAGACAATTTCTAAATTCTATAGGGTTTCAGATTAGCATAGGTTTCCACTTATTTTCTTCTTCAAAATACCAGAATACTGTATTAATAATATTTAAGAGTCAGAACATGTTCCCAGAAAAAACATAAGTGGAGAAACACTTTTATTTCTATCTTATTAAATGAAGTAATAATTTTCACAGCATCCATCTGCTCAAAACTTAATATCAGAGAGATGTTAATATGGATATGTCCATAAAAGCTCTGGGAACTGATAAAACAGGAAATAAATTTCTTAACTATTTTTAATTTTTAGCTAACACTTTCATCTGCTTCTCAATCCATCAAAATCTAAATAGAGCTGTATTTTAAAGAAATAGAAAAAGTATTAATTTTGAATCCTTAGAATACCGCATTGTTTAAGTTTTCCATGTTATGAACTAGACAGTGTCTCTATTTTAATGAATTATGAGCCCTTTGCCTGTTAACTTGTCCTTGATCTAAAGATTATGCTCCCGCTAAAGGTACATTATACAAATGTCTATATTCAGTCATCTTTTGTCAATGCTTTACTATCCATTTAAAAGATCAAGATCAACATAAAGGTAATAAAATGATACATAATAGCAGACAGTTATGTTCTCTGTACTTTACTTATCAGTTCTAACTAAGATGTCTTTATCAAAAGGTTCATTTTCATGCAGTAGTGAGTTTATATCAATCAGTTATCCCTTACACCTGTCAGAACGTTCCTACACCCAGATAAATGTGACTGTTATCAGATACTGGTAGAAGGATAATGTAAAACTGCTTTATGAAAACTATTCTTTATTACGGCTCCACAGATGTTTCCTGTTATAAATATCCTACATTGTAACAAACAATACTAATAGCATTCTGTGAATAAAGAACCAAAGAAGAAAAGTCCCCTCCAGACACAGCCCTTCAATGCCAGAAACAAATTTATCACTACCCTGTCAGCATTTTGTAGTATATATAGAAATCACCACATATGCAAAGCACCAAATGTATTCTTCATATATTTTTCAAAACAATAAAGAAAATTCATGGAAAAAAGAAAATTCAGTTATCGTGATCAAATCCATTAAGAGGAACTGAGTGAGCTGTATTATACCAATAATTCTAAAGCAAAGTTCCCCATTAACTAAGGGGTCTTTTTTGAAAAAACTAAGGACACAGTATCTTCCTACACACTTGCACAGGATGGCTTTTTTTTAACATTTCAATTCAATTACAATAAATTTGCACCTATCCTAAAGGATATTTGGGACATATTTTCTTCTTCTCATGTGAAAATGTAAGAAATTAGATAGAGGTAAATTGAAGCAGCCATGATTCAACAATATAATCAGAGTATCAGAACAGGATATAAAAAATTAATACATTTTTAATCTATTGAAGCCTCAGTACCTTAGGACTTCAAACGTTTTGGGCTTTTTTATTTACTTATTCTGGTAATAAATACATTTTTCCAAAACTGAAAGCAAGCTCTTTCTTCATGGAATAACAATTTGTATACAAAATTTTACACAAAACCTGTTTGACCACACCATCCCACAGATAGCAAATTTAAAATTTAGTCTTTCTAATACATCATATTTTCATTGCTGCTTGTGAGGCAATGCCTGTGAAAGAAAATTGCAGAAACCTGACATCAAATTCTTAATAAATTAACTAATACAACAGTAAGTTTAAGAAAGCTTCTAATTCCATATTAGGGCAAGAGACATTTAGAAAGTAGTAAGTAAACATTAAGTTCGCCTATTTAGCCTAGAGAAAAGACAGCTTGAGAGGGGATTTTATCAATGCGTACAAACATCTTGGGACAGGTTTCAAGAGGATAAGGCCTGACTCGTTTCAGAGTGGTGCCCAGAGACAGAACAAGGGGCAGTGGGCACAAATTGAAAGACGGTAAGTTCCCTCTGAATACCTCTTTGCTTTGAGGGTGCCAGAGCACTGGAACAGGCTGCTGAGAGGTTGTGGAGTCTCCCTTTCTGGAGACATTCAAAATCCGCCTGGACGTGATCGTGTGTAACCTGTCCTAGGTGACCATGCCTTGGCACAGGGGTCAGCCTGGATGATCTCCAGACATCCCTTCCAACCCCTACCATTCTGTGATGCTGTAACTAGAAATAGATGAGGTAAGCAGTACTGCATTTTAATTTTGTATTCACGCAGTCTGTATACAATTTTTTTCAAAAATCTCTTTTGCTCAATTATTGTTTTGGCTGCTTTGAAACAATAGTTACAAGAAGACAAATTTTTTTCATGTCTTTGCAACTTTGTTTGTAGATATCTGCAAACAGATCTTCTAAGGTTATGTTTCATAACACTTTCTAAGTGAATCATAGCAGGTATTCCTATATTGCCTACAGCAGCAGCAGCTGTCTTTTGCCAATGGCAGTTGCACAGCAGCTTGCAGTCTCTGTAAATCATCTGCTCTACCTGTTGTAATAGTTGTAATTATCCCATTTAAGGAGAATCCGAAGACAAAATTGTTATATTGTACCAGCTAGATGTCCACAATGGGTAACGCAACCCACCATGACATTGCAAAACAACAGTTACCTTAGCAATGTCAGTAACCTGATTTTTAATCGTCTTTACTTTCAATTTAGATGGCCACTGAACAAGCAGGTAATCCATGATGTTTGAAATCCAAAATACACCAAAACTGTCTAGCAAAGGGTTCTAACTTTTGATCTGTATATTCCCTTTGCCTTTCTTGAAAGAGGTCAAGAACTTCTTTCTTCTCAGATATGTACTAGTATCTCTGGGATCTGCCAGCTATTCCCATGACTCATACCTTTCAGAGCTGTTGCCAAGTCTACCTGGCGCCAGCCAAGTCCTGTATGATGTAGGCAAGTCAAGAGTCGTTAAAACCACCAAACTGTGTGTATAATTACTACATTTTGATTACTCAACAAATGCTTCAAACCTAACACCTCCAAATGCTTCTAACCTAACACTTCTGCATATCTGCCATTTGTCAGTGTTAATGAAAACAAAGCTACAAATCAGACCTTCACAAACCTTTCCATTCTACGCAGCACCCAACCAAAATGCTGGTCAACCCAACTGAAAATGCTGGTCTCCTTTAGACAGCACCTGAAAGTGTTACCATTGCTGTAAGTTGAAGAGGAGAACTCTTGGAGCATTTTCACAAGACTGAGGGCTTTGGTTTTTCCATTTGGATCCAGTTCTGAAGTACGAATTTTATTTATTTGTGCTTAATAGAATTAGAGCTAATTTATATTGTTTTAAATGGAAAAAAAACCACTAAAACAGGATCACCAGTTGATTTTTTTTTTTTACATATTTTGGAAGCTATTTGTTCTGATTACCTTTCAGAATTATTTGTGAACTATTATAAATACCAATAAAATCTACTAATTCTACTTTTACTGCTATGAGTATTCACATTGACTAAACAGATGTAAGGCTGCAACTATAGTACGAGATACGATGTGTCTGAAATCAGTGAGATTCTTAGTTATCGAAGTTGTGCACATAGGCCAGCTCTTCCCTCATCTTCATCACATGCATGTTTCCAAAACTCAGACAGCAGTGAAGTAAGAAGACAGGGAACATGAAAAGTAATGGAACTTGCTATGCATTTGGGATATGACCAGACCCTTATAAGATTTACTCAGGTTCCTTCAGTGTCTCCCACAATGCTTGGGTCTGATTCTCAGTTTTGGCAATAGTGATATACTGATGGGTTATACATTACCATACATACCGTTAGAATATGCTAATCTGGCATTAAATAACAAATTAAAAAAAGAGTAGCCACTGGCACTGGAAGTACATACAAGCACCACAGCATAGATAACTAGAATGAAAGACCAATTCTAATATCAGTGTATCTTTTTCAAAGCCAAAGGAAACAACCCAACAGAGGTAATTTTAAAAAACATATATAAAAATATGCTTATCCAGTGAAATTAGTACTGAGAGTATAAATGAAGTAACATTTAAGCTACCTGCTTTGTTTTTTGCTAAACTAAAATTCATATGTATGTGAAGACGTGGGACACCATGACCTAGCTATGAAAACACTTAAATCACCACAAAAAGTTGTCCAAAATTGCCCATTCCTGTCATAGTACCTTCAAACTTCTTTAAATTTCAGGGTTCTCCTAGAATTCCCACTAAGAATCTGCTTTAATTGACCATCACTGCTAACAATTTTTCAGATAGATTTCTTTCATATGCTTAAAATGCAACTGCCATATTAATCCAGCTTATCATGATTTAGTAAATATTATAAAAACATCTCCATTTTCAGTTATGATCAGATTATTAGGTGGCTTCTGACACTTTACCATCACCAGTATCACCTACAATAACTTTTCAAAATCCTTTACATGCGATGCATATGTCGTAGGCCGTCAGTATTACTGTATGCAAGAACACATTCCGTGTCTACAATCCCATCAAGGCAAAATCAAATGCTAAATCAAGCAACTCAGTAGCACTTGCCTCTTTAGAAGTGAACATACTGAAGCCTAGAGAAAACGCGATCAATCAGATAATGCACACAAATCAAGACACATACTCCAAACTTCTGGAATAATACGATCCAGGGAGTATGGCTGCTTACTGTTCCCCATCTAAAAGCTGCACACATCAAAAAATTGCCAAGTTCAACAAAATTAGATTCAATTTCTGTTTGCTGTAACTTGTTATATGCAAAGCTGAAACAAGATGGATTCACAAGGCAGCTAAAGAAGAACAGACAACTTCACCCTACAAAATACTGTGTTATACTTAAAACTTACCAAAACTAACTTTTTATTGTTAAAATAGAGAAGTAGAATCAAAAGTGAATTTGAACGAAAATTGGCTGTAAATACTGTGGTTATGTTTGAAGAGAAGTATAGGAGGCACAAGGCAGATCTAGTCTGTCGCATATGCCCATGGTTTAGTGGGCATAGTGGTATTCAGTCAAAGGTTGTACTTGACCTTGGAAGTCCTTTACAACCATAATGGTTCTTTGATTCTAACTCAGAATCATTTAACTTCTTCGTTTGAAAGGGACCTCTGGAGGTTGTCTAGTCCAATCCCTGTTCAGGGAAAAAATAACAAGAACAGGTTATTCAGGGCCTTGTCTAGGTGAGCTTTCAACATCTTCAGGGTTCGAAAACCCTCTGCCATGCTGAGCAATATGTTTCAATGTTTAATGACTCTCATGGTGACTTTATTTCCCTGCTATCTATGGATAGAATTCTACTTATTGCAACCTAGGACTTTGGTTCCCTTTTCCTTTTGCAGAACCCCCCTGAAAAAACTCTTCTCTAGATTCCCCCTTGAGGTAGCTGGAGACCTCAAAAAAATCCTCTTTTTTCCTTCTGATGTTAACGCTGAACAGCCCAGCTCCCAGGGCCCATCCACACAGGACATGTGCTCCAGCTCGCAGCCACCATGGTGGCCTTCCCTGCACTCACTCCACTATTTCTCTCAAACTGGGGAGCCCAGAACTGGACCAAATGCTCTAGTCTCACCAGTGTTGAAGGGGAGAGGAGAACAATTACTTTTTTTGACATACAGGCTACACTTGATAACCAAGTATAACGTGGCCATCTTCACTGCAAGAGAATGCTGGACACTGACTGACTCCACTTAGTCCCCAGGCTTCCTCTCTGGGAAATTAGTAAAACTCTCAACTAACAAAGAGAAAGTTTACTCACTGATTGAGGAAAACAAAAATTTTTATGTTACTTTTGACTGGGAAAAGGGTGGATTTTGAAAGAAAATATATCAGGAGGAGTGGGCTAAAAGTTCTCATTCTAGTGGAAACTCAGTCCAATGATAAATAAGCCCAGACGTGTTATCTAGAGGCTGAGGGATTCAAGCAGTGTGGAGATTCTTTCTGCTCTCTCCACAGCCAAGGACAGGCACAGCAGATTGATTCTGCTTCTTTGGGACTGGGAAAATTGGTGTCTTCTCACTCCATGCAAACCAGGCCAGCAATTCCTCTCCCTAGACCTGGTCAGCTAAAAGCTAACCTGAGTCTTAAAATGACCTGGCAACTATACTGGTAAATAAATGATATCATTTTAATTATCTTGTTGGGATGCCAAAAAGCACAACACAACTAGCACTTTCTTCCCAAAACCACACCAGGGTAACAATTTGATGCTTGCACAAAACCCTGCCCTGGTGAGTTTAGCAGTACATACGCAGCCATTTAAACTCCGTTTGCAGAATGAATCTAGTCATGCGGAATTGGCACTGTGCTAAGGATGTCAATTCAAATTCATAAATGCTGAAAGCCAAACCGAGATCTGTAAAAAACGTCCTTTTCAAGGAGATCTTATAATTACCTCTCACAATTACAGCAGATATATTGGGCCTGATTCCTCTCACAAGACGAAATTCATGCTTTGCAGAGAATCCACACGTATTTCCACTTAAACAATTTCTTTGTTATAAACTTCATGCAGGCCTTCTTGAAAAAAACTATGCATTGTAGGCAGTGAACATGATGCAAACTGTAGCATATTACAGTTTGTTAAATATGATTACAGAGACATTTTATCTGGTGGAACTCTATTTGTATCTCGTAATTGTGAAGTCAAAGATCTCCCTTTTCTTTCACCTTCATCCATCCTTTTTACTTTTAAGATCAAAGTCAGTGTTCATATTTAACATAGAAAGAGCAAGTAAATAAAAACAGTATACCAAGAATAAAATACATGCATCATATATGCACATATTCTAGCTAAAGGCTTCAAAATTCTTGTATGATTTTCTACAATTTCCTGAGGAAGAAATATAACAAAGATAAATTAATACATATATATTAAACTATATATATACACATATATATACATATCCTATCTGATATGTATCTATACACATATAGATGCATATCTTCATATGGAAAGAAATTAAAGCTTTCAATGGCTGAGCTACCTTATTTGCTTATTTCCCTACGGAGGTTGCTGGTCTTTCTATTTAAATGGATCCACTAATAAAACCAATCTAAGTGTATGTTAACTAGCTCAACATAAAAGTTGGGACTTATTTTTCATTTCTCTCTAACTATCACTTTTATTTCACAAATGGAAGTCACTAGCTAGAATGGAGTCTCTAGGCAAATAACAGTAAGCAGTCATTTGAAGCTCATTATAAAGCATTATAAAAGTCTATATGGTAAACACAAAGCCATGCCTGAAATAGCTCATACAGGACGTATAATGCTGACGTTGCTGGATCATCTTCCCTCCCCACCTTTTGCTAGTTCTTTACCAGACATGGGGTCATTACTGGAGCTGCTTATTTAAGTTCTTGAAGGGACTCATACACCCTTTTGTTGACACAGTCACCATTTGAAGTTTGTGAAAAGTAAATGTCAGCATTCAGATAAAATAATTGAAGAAAGATGTCTTCTGACACCTGTCTTTAAAACATGAAAGGGCTGCAAATTACTTACAGTTCTAAAAAGGACACAAACCCAGGTTCCATTTTAGTAGAGGAGAACAAGAGCATAGAAATGAAAATCACTTTTACCTCTTGCTCTTCCCTTTCTTTTTCTTCAACTGTCCAATAATACATGTCATTCATGTATCAAATTTTGTATTAAATATCCATTCAAACTTCCTACTTAAGCATTTGCCAGACCTGTTAACTGTCCTGATAATTACAGACAGCAATCATCTATATTTGGACAGTGGTCAACAAATATAATCTTTTCCAAATATGCTGCTCTTCATGCCAGTCCCACTCCGTCTTTCCCTCTCCCCAACAAACAATTTGAGAATTCAACTGCTTGTTAGGATTTTTAGAGTGCACGCTCAGTTACAAATGCCTTATGCTTTCTCTTTACATCCCATGCATGTCTCTGGCAATACACGAGGGCTGCAACACATACCACAGTAACCATGCTGGGTGAAACCAAAGACTCACCTACCCAGATATGCTGTCCCTTGCGATGACCATCACTAGCTGCCTAAAGGAAGACTTCTAGAAAAGGAAAACCATGTAGTGATACAGCACCAGGAGGATAAATTCCCAGCCTCCAGTAATTTGAACCTTGTATAGTGAGTCTTTTACCATCTTGGATGGATTTTTCTTACCTAAACTTTAACTGTAATTTTCTGAAACGCTATCAATTTTTGGCACATAAAATGTCCTGTGGCAGTATATCTAGCAACTTAAGTATTGATTGTATGAAGCCGGGATTTTTTTTGTTAAATTTATCATCTGTTAGTTTCATTTGATGATTCAAATGAGTCTAGTTCTCTTAGTAGAACAATGTTCCCTTCTCACTACACTCCCAGTTATACAGACCTATATCTTAGCCTTCCTCTCTTCTTCTCTCTCTCCTCAACTACAGTGATCTTCTCTTTGGCCAGAGAAGGTCTAACATTTAATTTTTAATGTAATATTACTTCCCTTGGTTGCCATATTGTTTATGAAGATACTGAAAAACACAGATCAGTATTGAAGCCTCATGGTCGTCTGTGATAAGACCTTTCCCAGCTAGCAAATAAAACAAATAAAAACCAGTCAGTTTCCTAGTTGTTAACCAGCTATTTTCTGAATGACCCACAGCAACATAATTTCCCTGCTGAGAAACCTTGATAATTTTTTTGCGAATCCAAGTAAGTTTTATCAACTGGACAGCCTTTTCCTGCATATTCACCAATCTTTTAGAATGGCCATCTACCAAGAAGCTGTATTGACTCTTGTCCAGTACATCATATTTATCTAATGCCCATTAGCAATATTCTTTCTACTTATTTGTGAAATATAAATCCAGACTTCCAGGTCTGTTCTCTAACATCCTCAAGGACCCTTTTTAAGCATCATATTTGCCGCCATTACATCAACCCTGATAGTGTTTTAGCAGGAGGTTACAACTTTGCATTAAATGTTCAGCTATTTCATACCTGACTTCCCCTTAAAATAGAATGTCATAGGTCTCTTGGGATTCATCTTGTCAATTTATCTTACACTTTCTTCTACTGAAATTCTTGTTTAGTTCTTTATTTAAGCTCCCAGCTACACAGGAACATCCAGAGGAAGTAAGCACTGCTGCACTGTGATACAGGCCACTTCTCCCAGCAGTTCTCCATGCCTGCTCACAGCTGACTTGAAGAGGTCTGTCTCAAATATGAAAGGATGTGCAGGGACTCCTTTATACCTACTCATTAACCAGAAGAGACCAATTTTCTTTACCCTTCTCCATGTTCTTGCTACTACTTCTGATCTTTTCTTTTGGTGGTATTTACAGGAGTTACAGGCCAGTAGAAAATCACCTGAAGGGACTGGTGGTTTGGCCATGGAAACATTACCAAGTAACATGGACAAACTCAACCAGTGAAATAAGGCTGAAGAAACACATCTTGAACAACTTCACTGCCTGCATTTCTGAAGTTTGCTCAACTTTTGCTCACATTTCAAGCAGATTCTCGCCACATTCTTAACAGTTAATTTAAAACAGGTGTGAGAGGAACAGGATCAGTACCCTTATTCCAAAGACAGCTGGGAATAGCAAGCACTGTTGCAGAACACTTTCATCTTAGAATTCTGCTTGCTAAATGTTATTTACAACCTTCTGTGTTATTTATCATTTTATCTCATTATGTATTGTCTAGAGATGCAATTTTCAAAATGGGGTGGGAACACCTTGTTTTAGTGGAATTAGATTTAGCATTTAAAACATTCATATAGCCAATCAAAGTTTAATGAACTCTTCTGCAGACACTGTTTATTTTTGGGAAAGTTTTAATAACTTTTCCTGTAATTAAAAATAGCATACAATATCAGAAGCCAGCAGCAATTAAAGGTAATCAAATTTGGTAAATTCTGTAGGAAGTACAAAAAAAGATCTGTAGATATTTTGTTCAATGCTTATTATCAGTTGAAGTACTGTTTGCTTCACAAAACAGAACAATGCTTATCATTAAAACACAAAAACATTTCTACTAAGTTCTTTGCCTGATTTTCTTCTTTCATAAAATGCACTCCATGTGAAACAAGTCTTCAAAAAAACAAGGCCTAAAAAACCCTACTACTCAGGGTGCCTTTGAGGATATTTAATTAAAATCTAATCCTGCATTCATTAAGGCTCACATAAATTAAGCTGTCATTCATAAGATTTATGGATTCTCATTTGCATATTGCATACAATTCATCAATTACTCAAGTATGAAAGGAGCACATTTCCCTTGGAGCTGCATGCTACCCTGCCAACATTTGAAATGAGGGAAAGAGCAAGACTGTCAGGCATTCACACAAACTTTCTTCCAAATGTCTGCTCCTTGATTAATCTAATTTTCTAGCTATTCCTTACAAGATACAACAACAGCACTTCTGCAAATTTCTATTATTTCTCCTGTCTTCATCAAAAAATCTTCTTGTCTTTTACTAATACTTCATGTCTGACTGATTATTATTTGTTTGCTAATGATATGGCATGAATGTTTTCTTTATATAAATGCATAAAGTACACATCAGAGCTAAAATAAAATGATTAGTATTTTCAGGTTTTGATTTTTCTGTTTAACATCACTAATTTGCTTAGCTGAGCTTAGTAAAGAACCTAAGCAATGAGAAAAAAACACCAAATTATAAATCTACCATTTAAAACAGTCATCAGTATTGAGCCAGACTATTTCTCTTAGTGTGTAATGGTAATGTACATATAATTAAACCATTAAAATGTAACATTAAAATATAATTAAGAAAAGACAACAAATGTTTAATGTGAAAAACCGGCTTATTCACAGATGCTGTAGTGTGTACCTGACTGCACTTCTGAAAGTTGTAGGCAAAGAAGGGATACAGGTTGGGGTTTTTTTGTTGCACATAAAACATGCTGTGTTAATTCAATTGTCTTCTCTAGGGAGTTAATCATAATTTCGGTGGCACAACTAGGAAGTAGCAGTCTTTGCTTGCCCAGTCTCTGGATACCTTCCAACATGCATGTGATCAGGTGCTGAATTTAAGACACAACACTCACTCATGTCTGGGAGTTTCTAAATTAAAATATAGGAATGTATCAGCACCGTCTAAAATAACTCTGAAGGTCTGCTCTAAATGTATTGGCTCATTTTATATTGTTAATTACCTAGTAAAAAAAGTAGCATAAAAATACCAATATAAAGTTGCAGTTCTCTCAAAAAGAATCTCGTTTAAAAAATGTAAGGATGACATGGTATGAAACAATAAAAATCCAACATCAAACATCTGTGAACTTCTTAGAGAGATCATGTAACGCTTTATAGTGTTACTTCTTAGACCAAGGTAACAGAATTTTTTTTAAAATTTCAGTATAAAAAGTGTTGGGATCTTTAAGTATGTGTAATATAAACCAAAGAATCTCAGAGCAGATGGTGAGCAAATCAGAAATAAATACTTCAAATATTAGTAATCTAAGGTTTTATTGTTCAAATGTGTTCAGCACAAAGTCTAGCTTAAAAGTCATATGCTGCCTCTTGCCACAGAGGGACTGTTGAACATTTGGACTGGATTACTGAGTGGCAAACAAATATTTTTTCTCTTCTCTCCTCCCTCAAATCTGTTTAAAAATGAAGAGAGATTTCATTCTAAACATAATTGCTAACATAATCCCATGCGAATAAAGTTAACTAACCCTGGAAAAATAAACAGATGACTAACTTTAATCAGAGAAATGAAGTCATCATTATGCTTGGTTTATAAAATAGATTTTCATTGTCAAAGATAACGTAACAGGGGGGCGGGAAGGGGGAGTTCTGTTATTTTGGTTTGTTTATTTTGAGTTAGCTGTTCTACTGTAGACTGTTTAGGTCCACCCTTGAATAACTACCACATTTATTGTCTGTCTTTTTAACTGTTGCATTCTCTAAGTTTCAAATTTCTCAGCATGAGCTGTCTGCTTAATTCCATCCAAGTAGTGTGTAATGAGAAAAGAATTTTCCCTGTCTACACTAATATAGCTTATTTTATTTCCTGAACCCAAACCACCTGTTCACATTTTCTATTTAAAGCTTTGTAAGGCAATCAACTACCTCAGGACGTTTGTGCTGAAATGAAAGGCAGTCAGAATGAAGCTGTGACTTCTTCAGACCTGGTCCAACAAAAAGCATCACCTACGGAGCACTTTCTTGGCTCCAGGGTCAGGTGGAGTTCACTTCATAAAATTCTCAACAGATCTCACATGTGATTTTCTTATTTATGTAAAATTCACTGAAAATGTTGATAAATTTAATTCTGCAAGAGATTTTGAGATAAAAAGAAATAAATTACTATAAAATTTATTTTAGTTTAAAACCTAAAAATCTTTCTAAATGTTAAAATTACTTAATCAACTTTGTCTGAGTCTGAAGGTATAAATCTAGGTCAAAATCAACTTATTACAGCACTTCTGTGACTAGTCTATACTATAAGCACCTATCTCAGTAGTAAGAAACAGCTCATCTGAAAAACTACATTCCAAAAAGATACAAAAGACAAGAAAAAATGTTCTGGAGCAAACACAACTCCAAACTTAATACTGGACTTTGCCTACAACTATAAAATAGATAATCTTCCAAAAGCTCTTTGAATTTTTACGTTTTACATCATTGCAGATCAAATGCAGTTTGAACCCAGTGGAGTGATGGCAGTGGAATGAAAAGGAAGTTATTTAACTTTATTCTGGGCTATTTGTTTTTCAAACTTTCATCTTTGTCAACACTTTCGCTTTGTCATTTAAATGTACACCCCCAAATACAAGCTTTGTATGAATTTTGGTTTGAGGAAAAGTCTCATTCAGTCCTTCCTGGAGGGAAGACTTTGGAGAAGAGGGATCAGCCTATGCACAAGATCAGCCTAAGTATTTCCATGATTAAAGCAAAGTTTTGTAAAACCTATCAGAAACAAGGCTTATATCTCTGAAGACGCAAGAGGGGGACGGTTCAAATTCTTATGAATAGTATGAATCTAGAAAAAGAGCAATAAGAAATCTGTAGGGATATGTGATTACAAGAAAGGTTTGAAAATAAATAGCTATGTTTCTTTGTGTCTCTTCGGCCTACTTAACTGATAAATTTATCCACCCCTTTCTCTTTCTCTCCCACTTTTCTGTAAATATGAGGGAAGGAGGCTGGGGAGGGTCAACAGAACACTCAAATATAAGGAAAAGAGGAAATTATTCCTCTTGAACCACACGGACAGAGCAACAAAAAAACCCAGATCATCTTTTGTTACACAAAAAGGCACTAGACCTAGGATATGTAGGCACCTTGACTCCCAAGATTAAAAGCTTTCCCTTTCTCCATTCCCATCAATTATTTTCAAATCTGTGTCGATATAACACCTTCTTCCTTCCTTTTCATTAGCTCATGAACGTTTGCAAAACAGAAGTTCTGGTCTGATAATACCTGCTGAAGCACAAAACCCCTCCTGTGAATGCCAACCCAGAGCCAGTGAGACTTAAATGCTGGAGCTGGTTCAAACACCTAGGAAATTTTCAGATAAAATCTTCACTAAAACAAGCTAGGATTGAAAGTGCATTTTATAGGAGTTCCTGTAACCTCACTAGAATATTATTTCCTTGCAAGAACTCTTCATGCTTTAAATAAATTGTGACAGAGTGACATCTCTAAGTAAGATTAAAAATAAAAGTTGTATGTCTCCATACACTCACATGAACCTAAAACTGTATCTCTCATAAGAAGAGCCATTTCATCTGTACTTGTTAATTATTATTCCATGCCATCATATCCAGATGTAAAAAGACATCATTTAAAATAACTCAAGACTCCACCTTTTTTCAAGTACTCGACTCTGAATGAAAACTAGATTATGATCGTAAATTCATGGTAAAAATAAAAAAAAAATAATAATATGCGATTAAACTTCCTTGTACCTTAGAGAGCTCAAGACTGACCAGATGCATCTTGCATGAGAAGATTTTCTTTTTTTTAAAATGTACTTTGGAGAAGTGCTAGATCAAAGACACCTCTACCTCAGGACCTTCTCTTCTCTCTCTTCACAGACATTTTTGCTGTCCTTACACTGCTGAAGCTTTAACCAAAAGGAAACTGAACAAGAAATCAAACTAAATACTGACATTATTTCTCTGGCTTTTTTTCTAGTAAACAAGATTCACTCACACATCATCAAGATAAAATAATGGAGTTTCACTGAAAATGGCACTGAGATTTAAAACAAGAAAGGAGAAAATGGCAATGAAAGATCACTGTATTTGGTATACAAATGAACCATCCAGTTTATAGTTTATATACACAAACACAGGCAATCCTGAACTTAAACTTTAGGTAAGTGGGCTGTTCGGATAAATAAAGTTTGCTATTATGTAAAACTGTCTTTAAAGATGGTTATTTTTGAAAAAAAACCAAGAAAGCTGCTTTTGATTTGGTTCTTTAAAGAGTAAAATCTAATACCAAATTGTCACGACTACTACATAGACACTCAGATATTAATGCATCACAACTAAATCCACGTATCACAACTAAGTCCTAACTGATCACACTAAATCTGTTACTAATAGATTAGCTGAAGTACCAATTCATAACACAATTATCAAAATCAGCTTCCTTCCAAAAAAAGCTTTATATTGATCCTTTATTTTCCTGTCAAGCATTATTCAAGCCCACGTAAGACCTTGCTTCTGCAGCTGCAGAAATTGTAAACTGTATTAAAGTGAAAATGAAATAAATGCTCCTGCATGTCACTCTACTATACATGGGCACATACAGGTGCCATATCTGTGCATTTATACAATGTGATACCAGAAGCGCTCTCCATGGAAGCATGTTATGTGTTTATCACTACCACTAAAATAACAAGCTTTAAGTAGAGTGCCTGGAAATATCCAAAACAGTCTTGAAAAGACAAATGGCCTCTGTTTTCCTACAGCAGTTAAACAGTGGAAAAACTTTGGTACCAGTGACTCATATGAGACACAAGAAGCCTAGAGCAATAGTTGCAATCCTCATTACCAAGCACAGCAGATTCCAATTCATTTTTCTACTAAACTTCTGGGCAGCCTTCCCTCTTCTGTTATTTCAAACACTCAAGAATTAACTTTGGCATAGTGATGACTGCTTCAATTTTAAAATGATAACTGAGGCTATGATACATACATCATCTGCAGAGAAAACTTTGTCAGGTGACAATCTCACACAGTACACTATATAGTACTAAAGGTTTCATCACTCCTACCTGAGGAATGCCAACAATTACCACATGCTCTAAGCAGAAGCTGTCTTATCTCCAAAGAAATCTTAACAAGCAAAGACAGTAAGAAACACGAGGGGCCCAAAAGTCCCAAAGAGCATTAAACTCTATCCTCTTAGGATACAAATGTGTCCAACAAATACAGACAAATAAACAATTTAAACCTTTGAATTCCTTATGTAGAAGTCAGAACTAAGCACAGCAACAGCAACCACCGAAAGCAACAGTCCTAAATATTTGAACAAATTTAGTTATAAGGAATTGAACAAGACCAGTGCAGTTATTAAACTGAAGTCCCTGTAGGGACTTTAAACACAGCACAACATACAGTGCACAAGAAAAGCAATTTCATAAAAGTAATATCTCAAACATAACATTTTGAAAAAGATGCTGTGAGCAAAAACTAGTACAGAGATTCTTTATTCACCACCTGGAATTTTCCTGTTCATCTACACATCCCCCTCAAAGCCACAGATCTACACACTCCCCACTGGCTTTACTCTGTCAAATATCTTTTAACTCACAGCTTTAAACCTGTCTCTGTTAGGTCAATCAACTTTCAAAATCACTAATGCTAATGGTTAGAAGGGTCATTTTCAATTCCAGTTTCCATACTTTAAAGAATAATGTGACTCAAAGAGCAAGTTGTAGTGTTCCCAATACTTAAAAGTTTTTGGGAACAGACAAAATACCATATTACAGAGTAGGAGTGGCAGTATCAAAGTAGGGATTCGTACCAGATATGCACACCGAGAGGCAGTGACACAAGCAGACTAATTACTTCAGCCAAAGGAAACCACACAGCAGAACTCATCAAAGGCATTCAATAACAGCACAGCTCTGGCCTCTGAACTTCGATAACTTTGTTTCTATGAATGGTATCTTTTTTTTTTTTTTTTTTTTTTTTTTTTTTTTTTTTTTTTTTGAGCCTGAAGCACGCAATGCTGTACTTACGCCATGGTTTTTTTCATTAATTCATAAGAGTATTAGGAAGGAGCAAGTAGGGTCAAACTCTAATTCTTCCCACGAGCTGTACAGAAAGGAGGAATGCTTGCAGACAACAGGAAAGAAGGATATATCTTCTGACTTATGCTGCCACAAAATAGATTTGCTTGAAGGGAAGCATTAGTGGTGGCACTGTCTGAGATGTTAAGACTTTGATCATCTCTGGCTGAGGCAACATAAGGTGTTAATCGTTTTCAAGCTCCTTCAGCCACATGACATGGTCTTCCTTTCCTCTGGCAGAGCTTAGAAAAGGGAACATATAGCCATTTCTATATTTAAACATACAATTTCTATCTTCAGTGGTTATTTACGTTATTCTTAAAACTAACTGGGTTTTCACCCTCAGGTTTCTCCTGAACTGGTGTTGCTGCCTACTGCCCCAAGTCTGGAGAGCATTTCAAAGCTAAACACCCTGGTCAAAAATAAGTATATGTATTTCACTCCTCATAGAAATTTCATCAATATAGCTAATGTAAAACTTCTGCTCCTTGTCTAAGATAATCCACCATGAAATAAAATATCCAGTTACCTACTGAAACACAAATACTTCTGCAAAAATAACTATTCTTCAGATAACACTTTTCTAAATTAATTATTCTGAATGAAAGAATGCAATATCAGGTAACGAAATGAGGAATGAACAAGTTTGGGGACTGAGAGCCAGAAGGACGCATACAGTAGTAAAAATTGCTTAAATCAAAATACACCAGAAAACTACCAGTTGAACCACTGATATATAAAAACCTTACAAATGCTTTAGAAGTTCTTGTTTTTCAAAGTGAAGACAATGTATTTTGATCATTGTGGATAATGCTTCAAATATTTGTCTGGCTTCACATTTTCAACATATGGAAAAAAGTGTGAATGCTTTTTAACAAACATATAGTTTACAGTTCATTCAGTCAGGTGAACAAAAAGATCCTTTATCTTCCCTACATGTAGACACTTAAAATGCAGATGTTGCCATTTGAGTTTGTCATTCTATGATCTTTTTGTAATCCATGTTAAGCAATAAGCACTTTTATGTCACAATTCACTTATTTTCTACACCTACCTGATGATGATACTAATACCTCTGTAGAATTTCTCTCTGCTGACTATATGCAGAGTCTAGATATGAGCTCAGATGTAGACATTTACACTGTACACTGCAGAGAATAAGTAAGCCCAGTATCACCCTTGCTCTCTTAAAATTGAATTTACTGATTGGACATTAGCCTAAAGTCAACAGTAAGCCTAAGGCAGTGGAATCTGTACTCTGAGCTGCTTTACCTTGTACCAAGTTGCCTCTCAGTATTAAAAATTACTAATTCTTCTTCTGTGGTGGCAAAAGTTCCTGGAGTAAGTATCATTCCATTAAATATTCCTTTAAACCAGCTTTGAATCTGTTCCAACTTAAATGGAGATGAGGGAAAAAACCTGCTACACGTTAAATTAAAGGAAATTTAACTTTTTGGGTATTTTTAAATTAATCTCCAGCTTTTCATAAAGGCAACAATATCAATTTATATAGACTGAGTACAAACAGCTCCAGGAGAGTTCAATGAAACATATAGAGAACACAATAAAAAGGTACGGAAGTTTATCAGTATTTTTAAAATTATCTGCACCTCTTTGAATCACTTGCTCACTAGAAAAATATGTAACCTTCCTCACAAAAGCCTGGTGTATCTTTGCATCTCACTCAGAGAAAATAAGGCAGACACTGCTCTATTTTTGACACATCTCTGTCAGTAGATCTTGCTCCTGGGAAGTTTAACATCATCTATGCTTCTGTCGGACATGATCAGTTACACACAGATGCAGACATGCACTCTTCACTTGTGATTGTTTTTTCTTTTTTTCACATTTTGACTTGCAGTCATGAAAAGTGATACAGAAAAAAGTTTTTAACATATAATGTTTTTGTATATCTGTATAATTGGATAATTGTTACATTTTTGTAAGTCATAATAATTCAGTGTATTTTAAAATTAGCAATTTACAAAGTAACATGACTAAGAGATAAACCAGATGGTTGCTGTAAGTAGATACAGTAAAAACTGCAAACCGGCTTGTAACATGGGGCAACTGGTGGAACAGCACATCTTAGAATTTATTTAGAGGCCTAAGAAACTCCAAATCATTTCAAAAAGAATTCTCAAGACAAAAAACAGGAAAATAATCAAAGGGTTTATAGGACCACTTGAAAGGGTGAAGCTAATGTCACGTTTTGAAGTCTCTTAAAGCATCATATGACATGCAGAACTTCCAGCTAACACAACTGCACAAGTTTTAGGGTTGAGCTAGTTCACAAACACTACTCTAATTCTCTTTGTGGTTTTTACAGATGCCAGTAAACAAATAAAATTCCATTTGGCCAAACTTGGTTTATTTCTAACCCAACAAAAACAGATCTACAAAACATAAAACAAAAATGGGAACTAGACATTTTTAAACATAGAAGGTCATTTCAGTACTTAATATGTACTCTTTGTAAAAATACACAATACAGACACAAAATACTTTTAAAAACAATCTCCCAGTAAACATAACTGTGATTTTCATGGCGTAAGTCCCATATCAAAACACAAAGATAGTGGTTTTTTTCAGCTAGATCTCCAGTTGCTGTACATCTTAAAGCTGAGAACAGACAAAGCTAAAGATTGCCTATTAATCTCTATATTATGATGTGTCATGAATTCTCTTGACTCCTTATTTGAAGTCCCACTAGTGTGCATACAGCCCTTCACCTTTTTTGAGTAGATCCATTCTTTATTAGCCAAGATGCCAGGCTAGGTTCTTTCTAAGAGTGACTAGTCTTTCCTACCCACAAAATATGTAAAGCGTTGTCATTTTTCTTAGCATCTTAACTACTGACTTCCAACAATGTTCCTATTTCATGAGTACTGGAATCATTTATGATATCCCTTAGCAATTACTGAAGAGTAAACGTACTATATAACTTAACCAAAAATATTAGATCTTTATAAAAGAATGCATATAATGCCAAAATCATGGCTATAGTTGATAAAAATAAATTGAGTGTACATACAACAAAGATGGCAAAACAGTGACGGCTTCTTCAAAATTATCTCAGGTATTTAAAAATTATTCCTTCCTATGCTGTCAGGTTTGCATTCTAATAAGTATGAAAAAGATATGTATTCAGCAGTAAAATACAAAGATCTTAATTTTACAGGTAAGTAAACAAAGAATTAAAAGTATAATTTTCTTGGAAAAAGGGAATGTCACAGTGGAGAGAAACTAGTAGCAGAGTTAATTGAGAATCAGGTTTTGGAACAGACTTTTTTAATAAAATACTAATGTCCAACACACATGGTGATGACACAAATTTGGAAGAGGACTGAGCATCACACTGAAAGAACAGGATGGTCTTGAGGAAAGATGAATTTTAATGGAGCAAAGTGCAAGGTCACTCACTCAGGGACTATAAATAACAGTAGCCAATGTAAGCTAAGAACTCCTAAGTAGGGAATAACAAAGGAAAAGAAATATCTGAGTTTATTAGTTGATCCCTCAGTGATTACCAACCACCAATGTGCCACAGTGATGAAACAGACAAATCTCATTCTTGAACATACCAGGCAATGTACTCCTGGTTGATCAGAAACTATGATTGACATAAGAGGAATCAGTGGGATATTTTGCCTGTATAACTTTAGACAACCTTCTTCAGAAAAGTAAAATTCACAGAGACATAAGTCTAGAGAAAGACCAAAAGCATGATCATAGAATGTAAAGGCTCCTAAGGCAAGGCTGAAAAAATTTGACTTCCCTAATATTGGAAAAGAAAAGGCTAAGGTGGGATATAATTCTCTTTCGCAGCAACAGGAAAGGTCTGATGGATTTTCAAGGGAATATTCAGACACTGCAGGAAACTGCAAGCTGCTCCAAGTTACAGTGTTGTGATCAGAACGATCCTGGTCACTGGGATGAACAGTCCTCTGCAAGCTCACACAAAGTTATTGGTGCTACTGGCCATGCAGAGAAAAAAAAAAATCAAAAGGAACTTTAATCTATAGATTCGCCAAAAACTAAACTGATTGAGGAAGCCCTACACTGCAGTTTCCACAGTTTGAGTGTCTGGGGAAGCACCAGGAGGGGTCTCACTGGTGATATACCTTGGTGTTAGGTATAGTACATTGTAACTCTGACTAACTTGATCTGGAGAAGGCAGAAACGAAGACCAAAATACATCAGTATTTCTTGTTTTATTATTTACCTGTTACCTGATGAGGTTTTATGCCATGCCCACCAAAATGGTCTGTGAACAATTTCTCACCTTTGAAGTAGTAGTAGTTTGAGTAAAACACATCTCTAGAAAGCATGCATAAGGAGCTACCAATGGGATGTGATGATTGCAAGGCGTATTTCCAGCAATGCAAAACTAGGACAAGCAGTCCCGATATCAAACCTCAATTTAATATCGCCCACTATGACAAACTTGAGAAAAGTCTTATTTTCATCTGCATTCAACAAGATGCAATCACCTCAAAACTCCATAACACGAGAAATCTATTGAAAATGCTTAAAAAATGAAAAAACAAAAGAAAAACTTGGATACCAAAGCATTGCAAAAGAAATAATAATTAGTAATAGTTATTACATGAAATACCAAGATCAATATTCCTTGATTCTAAATAGTTTCAAGCCTAAAACTTACAAAGCACTACTTCCTTTAGTCATTCTTTTCATGTTACAAAATTGCATTTTTGCGTAAATTCTAACATAGTTTCATAAATGTATATTTGATAGGAAGTAACAATATCACACTGTAAATACTTCGAAGAACTGTAAGATAGTAAACCTTCAAAATGTCAACAGTCTAAAGGAATTACATCTTTGCACCAGTGATCCAAAGAACATACATCACTGTAACTTCTCTCTGGGTTGTTTTGCCTTTTACTGGTAGAAAATACTTTTCATGATAATAACTTTTTAAATATGTATCTGATAAATCCTTTAGAAGTATATAATGTTGTAAATTGTGGTGAGTAATGCTGAACTAATAATAGCATGTTTTCTTTACTTAGTCTTTTGTCTTAAGCAAAAAGAGATATAGATTAAATGCTGATTTTACGAGACTTTACTGTTAACTTCAGAGTTCCAGTCAAAATCTAACTGAAAATTCCATAATTGCTTAAATAGCAGCTACTTTTACAATTGTCCTTAATTAGGTCCCAATTTAGCAAATCACTTGGCCATATGCTGAGCTCCCACTGGATTTAAGAATGTGCATAGAGTTGTGCACATGCATCAGAGTTTAGCTGAATTGGGCTTTAACATTAGACATTTTAAAATTCTTTTTAACTTCCAGAACTTCTGTAGCCTTTCAATTTTTCTTACGTTTCTCTGAAGTTTTTGGGGATTTCAGCTACAATTACTTCTCACTATTACATAAAGGCATATAATTCTCTTACATGGTAAGTTTATTTCTAAATGCTAAGGTTTGGCCTGAAAGAAGAACTTCAGAGTAATTAAATTAAAAAATTATTAAAAAAACAGTAAATCAACTAAGAAATAGATGGAACTAGATCTATCACCAAACACCTAAAAATAAGATTTTAGGATTAGGAGGGCAGCTCCTTCAATCAATAGGAAATCTCCAAGAGTGAACAGACTGATTACCCAAGAAAACTAAGTAACTGAAATTGTTGTGGTTGCCAACCAAATTTTACTACTACAACTTTTCAAGTAATTTTTTTTTCCTACAGAACTCTGATATTTCTGGCACTTAAAATGGCAAAGGAAAGCTTTTTTCCCCAAAGGGGCATGTTCACTTCTCCCTCCTGTGCAGCTGAAATTGCATATATATTTGTCTAGTGATACTGATCCTCTGTGCTGAGACAAGAACTGTCCTTTGGGTCTTGTGGAGCCTGTAGCAACAGGCCTCTCTCATCTGGACATCTCATCTTGGCAATATCAACAAACTCTGCCTTCAAATACCATAATCCCAAATCAGTACAAGAAACTACAGGAAAAAATATATATATTTGGAGTTTTTGTATTTACCCTTGGGTGCTAAATGATTCACTAGGCATTCACTCTCTATTTGCAAGTGTATTTAGGCAAAAGGGCAGGGGGGACAGATGGCAGGAAAACTGGGGTTATTTGAAAAACCTCTTCCATAAACCGTGCCACTGAGAAACAGGACCGTAAATCCATATTGTGGTATCTATGATATGAACACAGAGCAGATAAAAAGCACAGGTATTGAACTTATGCAGTTCTGAGTACCCCACCTTTAAAGCAGTTTGGTGGAACTACAGAAGATGCAAAAAACCAGCAACTAGGATTCAGAGCCACCTGAATGACAAGATAAAATCATGAGAAAGGTGGAAAGGATTACAAGAGAATGATCTAATTGTTTCACAGTTTTTCACAAGAACTTGAGAGTACCCTATGAAAAAACTAGGCAACAGGTTTGGAATAAATTTAGGCAATATTTTATTTCAGCAATGCCCATGAAAGTCAATGCCAGAGGATGCTTTGATAGTCAAACTATAATTCTGCTCAGAAAGAGATTAGACAATTTAAATCCAGCTAAGAGAGTCAAGATGTAATTCAGGCCTGGAAGTCTGTAAATCACTGATTGCCTGAATACAGTGTGTATAAACATGGAAGGATCTATATCCTAAGCAGCCTCTACTGGCAAATACCAGAGAAAGGGTAATGGATTAGATAAAACTCTGTTCTTCCCTTTACAAGGTGATAAGAGAAGACAGGATGGAGGTGCTTGGGCTAAAACTTGGTTGTGCAAGCCAAATACGCTTAATTTCCACCAACATAAATATTGGCCTTTTAAATCAGAAAAGTTTTCTCTGTGCATGAATGAGGCACTATAAGGACACAGAGAAGCAGACATACTAAATTTACTAGGCATGCATGTTTCTAGATTCAGCCTGCACAAGGTTAATCTGTACTATTCTATAGTTTAATTTTATATTATCATCTGTTGATTTGATGAATGAATTAAAGGTTTCCTATTAATATTTTTAACCAGAAACTCCCATCCAGTTATATGTACAAATGAAGATGAAAGAACACTGTTAAACAAACAGTTCCTTTTAATTTTTTTCTACACGGAAGTTAAATATACTGGTGTGACCTATTCACAAATCCAAGACCTGTGTATTAAAGAAGGATACCAGAATCAGGTGATAGTACTTATAATGGCACAGAATTAAAAACTCTGATACTTTGGCCTGTAAAAACAAGAAATTTCCTCCATCAAAAGCAGTCAGGAGAAAACCAATCCTTGTTACTGTATCACATGGAGAAGTGATTTTTATTCACTAGCTTCACCATATATTAAAATGGTATAACATATACATATAGAATAATAACGTGTAGAAAAATTTAAGATGGATAATTGTGCTTACTTTTTAATGGGAACTAAACCGTGTTATTATTTCTATCTGCTAAAATTAAAAGAATACATTAACAATAAAATAAAATCATTTCTTGACATATCCAGGTACTTCTGAGACTGACAAAAGAGACCATAATAACACCAGCTGTCATATTCTATTATAGAAATAAGCATTTCTGAAATTATTAAATGCTACATTATCTAGTTTCAGCATCATTGTGTTCCAGTATTTCATATACACCACGTCCTTCCAAAAACAGTCTGTGTGGAAACTTTGTACAAAAAAAAACCCAGTCACATCTGTCTTTTCACAGCTAATATAAAACTGAGCTCAAAAGATCTTTCATGGAACTTCCAGAATTGTACTGACAGTAATAATATCATCACCAATATCCAATAGAGAAGTAAAGGAGTGTAGAACTGGATCAAATTAATTTGCAGGGTTTCTTTCCTCTAAAAAAGAAAAAAAAATGTCTAAACCAAAACAACAGGAGAGAAAAAAAATTACAATAGAGAGCTTCTTCTGCAAAGTTAAGAACAGAAGTCATATTTTTTTTAAAGAGACATGTGAAGCTGTAACCACTCGTATCATACTGGATTTTTGAAAATAGAAAATGCTTATGCCTAGATCCTAAGGAGAAATCTTCAAATGCAGAATCCAGCTGATCCTCTACCAGACCAGTGATACAAATTTCCAGAATACTACATAAATCTACTACATAATATCATAATACTACACTCATTACATTATTTTTTCTTCTGTGGCAGCCTAAGGCAACTGCTCACTTCATTGACATCAGGACTGGCATAATTATTAAAAAAACCCACATGGATAGATACTTGTTTTGTTTTGTTTTCCAAAATCTAAGCCATTCAAAAATGGGGGGAAAAAATAAAGAAACATATTTTCAGAAAAACGAGGCAAGTATTTCACTGTGACTTTCATAAATGCTTGTCTATGTGAGTTGTATCTACACTGGCAATCAAAATTAGACCACAAAACAGCATAATGGACATGTATTTTATTACTTTAATTTCATCATAGATCCAATAATGAAGGAAAGGCAGATAAAATTGACTAACTTAATATTTATGGGAACTTGAACTACTGAAGAGATTAGTACTTTTACCCAGTTAAGCTTCCAACTGTCAGCTGTCATTACAGGACCTGTCAGGAAAAGCAAATGATACCAATGTTGAACTTGTAACATGAGCACTGGACCCTTTCACTGAGAAACAAAACACGCAAGTCAAACCAGGAAAATGCATCGCTTCCTGACTTTACATTGTGGACAGATCAATGTCCTGGTCCAGCCACAATAAACTGCCTTTTGCCAGGACAGATCCACTTGGTTGCCTCTGTATGAAATGTCAGTGGAAGGTATTGACAAATGTCAGTGGAAAGCAAAAAAGACTCACCTGAGATTTTTGAAAAGAGCCCAAACCACCTCCACTCCCTTACAGACCATACCCCAAAAAATCATGGATCTGTCAGCTTAGTAAACTTGGCAATATTCACAGACACCAGACAAAGAGAAAACCTCTCTGGCGATAAGGCAATCTTAAGCCCAACAGTCTGTTTGCAGCAGCTCTGAAGTTCCACAACAGTTCACTGCTACTACTGGTAGGTGGGGTGCACACAGCATTACCAGTTTGAACCCACATCTTCTAGTTCTAGTGGGAATGTATAACTGCGGTAATTTTCAGCCCATGAGGACTTATAATTTCAGGTGGTGAAGCAGCTCATGGCACTTGACATAGAAATAGACAATGAATATAGAAGGTCAGGATAAGACTATCTATCTGTATCAGGCTGAGAGGAGGCATGTTTACTCTCTAATCAGCCATTATCTGAGCATTTTTTTCTTGCTCCCTTTCAATCTGGATTACAACTTTTGTCCATCATTATTCTGTTTTCACATGATCTTACGTGACATACAAACTTAAAGTAAAGGATCTAGTAAATCACAATCTTGCTACATCTGTAGACGTATTACAGTCATTTCCATGTGACTGCTTGGCTCTTTTCAGGATTTTGACCACCTCATACCACACACACACACACACACACAAAAAAAATCTGAACCCCTAAAATACGATTGCTGTTTCCCTAGGCTCTCCTGCTTAGAGCTGGATGACTACATAACTACTCTGAAGTTCATCTCTCCTTGGGCTGTGAGCTGGTAGTGAGACTGGAAAACAACCATGTTAAAGCCCATTATTTAGTGATGTGTATCAGTGATGGAGTATGGCTTCATTTGTGCACATACACAGAAGGCTTCACATGCTACGTCACATCACAGCACTGTGCAACTGTTTTTAGAAGTTTATAACTCATCTCTATGCCCCTCATCTTTTGATAAGTGAGTTTTATGAAAGAAAATGCTGTAAAATGTGACATCAGGAGATCAGCTGAAATGTTTTCTCATGATTAATAAGAATATTGCATTTGTGTAACACTGCTTTTAGGGGAATGGCTGACATTAGTTTTGGTAGGAGGAAGCCATAAAATGACCATAAAACTGTGAGCACTTATTCTGGGGCAAACTCTGTGGGATTTATAGAGAATCTCACCTCTGAGAAGTTAGAAGAGAAACTCAAGTTTCTCTACGAGTGCCTATGATTTCACTGTAGAAGTCAGAGGATTAGAGTGTAAAAAAAAAAAAAAAAAAAAGTAAAATTAACAGGAAACATTACATTTGTACATTTTGCGAGCTACTTATTTCTGCCCTCAGAATGGGGGAAGGGAAGGGGGGAGCTGTCTATAGTAAGATGCTAATGAGCAAACTTAACGACTGCTACAAGAACTTCATAGGCATTCTGTGAAGCCCCAGTATGAGTCTTAGTCTAATTTTGGCAATGACAAAGCGATGGCAGCCTCTCAGAACAGAATTTGATGCCACCAGTCTATGAAGCTGGACTCAGACAAGTGTCATCTACAGTCTTTTCCGTATCACACAACACTTGAATGAAATCCCCAGCACAGGTTCCATCCACATTCCTCAAGGAGACCCAATGAGAAATCAAAACATTTCATAGTCTTATGTAACGGTATTCACTTCAAGTATTCACTTAATATAGCCTTTTTTTATTTCTGCCTTGGCCTCCACCTTCTGCTTCCCTCCATTGTAATCACATAATTTTAATGCACATCTTGTTTGAAGGAAAAAAAAAAATCATTCTATGAGTAGACAAACTCAGTTAAAAAGATAGAAAAAGAAGTTTTCTATTGTTCGAGTTTGGATTGTTGTCCTTTTTGTTTCGCATTAATGGTCAAATAAATCAAAAGATGACACTGTACAATGTAAAAGTACAAGCATGAATAGCTGTTTACATGGACTTTAAATATTTTGGTAATGTGTGGTGTGCAAATTACCAAGATATGAAGAGAAGTTCTGATTTACATTGTGCAAGAATGAAGTTCATACACTATCTATCCTATGTTTATTTTTACTAATCCAAATCATTACAATAAAAGAATAGCAATACATGGTCACATAATTAGCTCTTATAATAATTAGAAGGGGAAAAAAGCCCTTACTGAGGCAAACACGCATTTCTGTGCAATTTAAACAGGAAGTCCTCGATGATTAACATTAATTGAGAAAAGGCTTTTCTAGCAAAGAAAAAAAAATCCTGTGTGAAACATTAAACAAACTTATCTGATATTTATGGGTTTTTTTCTTTAATAATTAATGAAATGTAAATAGTCAAGGGAGTCTAGAGTTTTGCTTTGTAACTAGCTACTATTATAAATGGCAGTCAGATGTTTACAGAATACCCAGAACCCTTTTGTGTGGAAAGAGGTTACAAATCTGCCCCTTTTCCCTGTTCAAAGTCAAAAATAATGGTGCCTGATCCCCAGAGCATTCATTGCAAGAACTGTTTGCATATTCAGTTATTGTTTCTGCTGCGTCAGTCATCTGCTGAAGTTCACTCTAATGTGGCCCTGATCAATTCTGCCAGCTGTGCTTAAGTGCTGTTTACTATAATAACATCGCACTGCATTCTTATTTGGCAACAACAGCTATGACAGCACCTAAATGCATTGAGAAGCCAAGATTTTATCATGTACACAGATCAAATTGGAATTGCTTATGGAGGCCAGTGTTGTTCTATTTCTGTCCTTTCTAGTGAATACCAATACCACAATAATGGCTTTGCCAAAAGCATTACTACTCTGCCCTTTCTAATAAGTGAAGGTCTTGTTGATCTAAATACTCTATAGGACACGGAAATTATTTCATTATGGCAGTATACACATTTGCACCGGGTAAGAGAGAGGGAGAGAACTTAGAAGATGGCCAGATTAGCTAGAGACATATAAATTGGTATCACTCAAGGAAGCAGATAAATACTTTGTAATTATACCAATATATTCGGTAAGATTCAAAGAAGTAATATAACTGTCCAGTGCTTAAAAGGTAAAGAAACAAAAAAATAAACCAGAGTAATTGAATAACAACAGAAACACTTAGTGTGGCACAAAGGTCTCTAAACACATTTGCAACATTTCAAAGTAGTTTCACATATTTTTCCCAATATGCCCAACAGTTTGCTTGGCCATATGTTAAGTAAATCAAATGTCTTCAATATACAGGCACAGTTGAGAAAGCCATAAAGAATGAACCTGATCCTCCTTCTCCTGAAATTGGTTATAAATACTGCAATAGAATCTTGTCCTGGGAGTTATTTTTTACACTTTGATAACACCCCACAGTATGCTAGATGTTTTCCAAACACAGATGAAGACACATTTCCGGACAGCGTACATATAAAAAGACAATAACAGATGAAGCATGGGAGGGGGGAAAAAGAATAAGATATCCACAAAAGGGTTGTAATATAGAGAAGCATTGGTCTTATTAGCCTCGCTATTTTTATTTTGAGGGACAGAGGCTTTTCCATTATCTTTAAGGTTTACAATGCTGAGCTTCCCTCAGTTTAACTACCTACAATTCAATCTTTCTTTTGTTTTCCTCTTCAGCTTCCAGGTGCTGCTGAATTGTCATTTCTTCTCCTCACAGCCAGTATACAGTCCTTCCTTTCCCACAAGGACAACTCAGTCCTCACACAGACCACTGAAATGAAGAGAGAGATTCTGAGGAACCACAAACGTGCACTCATAGGACCGAAGCAAAGGAAACTTCACAGGAGGAACACTGCGCTTTGACAACCAATCAGAAAGTGGTCTTTAGCAGGCATGGAGATTTGTGAAGACAGTTCTGGGAGATAATTCCTGAAAACTATAAAGATGGGACTATAAAGGATAAAAAGCGCTGGACATGACCTAGCAATGCACTCTTGCAGTCCAAACAGGCAGCTGTCTCCTGGGCTGCACCAACAGAAATGCAACCACCAGGTCAAGAGAGGTGATTTTAGTCCTCTACTCCACTCTCCAGACTCCACCTGTGTCCAGATCTGGGGCTCTCAACATAAGAAGGATGTGAACCTCTTGCAGTGGGTCCATAGGAGGCCCACGAAGAGGATCAAAGTGATGGTACACCTCTCCTCTCCTATGAAGAAAGCCTGAGAGAGTTGGGGATGTTTGGTCTGGAGAAGAAAAAAGCCCTGGAGAGACTTTAGAGCAGCCTTCCAGTACTTGAAGTGGGCCTTTAAGAAAGATGGGGACAGACTTGCCAGCAGGGTCTGTTGTGGTGGCCCTACAATGGGTAATGTTTTTTAACTAAAAGGTCTATTTTTAATTACATGTTTTCAGAAGAAGTTTTTTCAAGGAGGGTCATAAAACAGTGGTTGTTCAGAGGTGGTTGATGCCCCATTCCTGGAAACATTCCAGGTCAGGTTGGACAGGGCTCTGAGCAACATGATCTGGTTGACGATGTCCCTGTTCATTGCAGGGGTGTTGGACTAGATGATCTCTAAAGGTCCCTTCCAATCCAAACTGTTCTTTGATACTATGATTCCACGATATCTAGAAATATGGAGCCAAGGACAGTTAGGTCATTTCAAAAGGAAATTGAAGGAAATTTCAAAAAAACATCAGCTTCATATATTGGAGGAGGTAAGGTTCTTTTTTTTTTTCTGAAAAGCCTTAAATACATCACAGAGCAGGCTTCTTGCAGGCACTTTTCTACACTGCGGCAAAAATTCCTTCAACTATACAGAAGTGCAGAAAACAAAACCATTTCTCTCTCCAACAGCTGCACAGAAAACAATTCAAGAAAATATGAAAAAGTCCTACACACATTTAACAGGAAGGTAATAATAGAGATCACAGAAGCTCAACTGGTGATTCATCCAACTCTACAACCATAGAAGCAGCTGAGCTGTTTAATCAACAAAGCCACATATGAAAGTCACATAATCTGAAGTGTTGCCCAGCCACCAGCCTGAAGAGTGTACCTTCAGCGCTAAATTTCATTTCCTTTGGGGGGATTTAAGGTAAGTTTTCATTCTGTTGTGCAAACCTAAAGAACCATGTTTTTAATGGGGGAAAAAGGAGCAAATAAATTAGTAATAGCAATGTGCTTTGAATTCTATGCCTTCCGTTAACTTCTGTCAAGTTATTTGACTTCTTAGGAATATTACACAGAACATGGATAAATCTTAATATGCATTCATGTCATACTTCCTAACAGCACAGAAGGCTCCTTCTGAGCAACTGTAGAGCATGCTGTGGTTGTATATTAAAAAGTACTGCACATTTGGCAATTATAGACCCATAATAAAGTCAGTTTTGCACCAATATCAAAACACAATATAAATTTTTATTAAACTATGAAAGCAACAACACCTGCTTAAAATCCAGTAACACTAACACTAACATAATTTTTTAGCTGTAGGAACTGCAACATTGACAAAAATATTCTAATTTTTCTTTCTTAAAATGTCTGAATATAAGGAATGAATACACTTCATGTAGTTATCAAGAATTTTGTGACCAATTCAGAAAACATTTCCAATTCACAGTGCAGCTGACTGGAATTATGGGCTCGCAGAGCCACAAGACATTCTTGGCACCTTGCAAGATAAAGTCAACCTGTAATTTCTATGCTTTTTCTTCATTCTCTTTGTAACTTTTAAAATCAGCAAATGACAATTTAATTGCTCTTCTGCTAACTCTTATATACTAAATTTAAATGGGATGTGATTACTTACAGTGTAGGTATAAACTACAGAAGTCAGGCAGTCGTAGCTGCAGAGCAGACCCTTTGTTTAGCTGGGTTAAACAGTTAAGATTGTTTCTTATATGTGTAAATAAATCCCCTTCTCATCATGGCCTTAAAGAAAACATGACATCCTTCTAAATTCATCATCAGGTTGCCAGGCAGACTCCAAAACAAAAATAATTCATTCAAACTGTTAAATCTACTCAGTGCAGATTGACAGTATCTTTATATATTTTTGAAAGCTCTTTTAACATTAGCTGATACTTTAGTGTGGGAAGAAACTAAAAGCTTTCTACATATAAAAGTTCATCGTTTACCTTCTCACAGCTATCAGATAAAAGCATAAGGGCAATGAAGCCACAGCTCTCAGATATATTACTCCCAAAGGACAGAACCCAAATGCATAAGCATCCGTAAAGGCAGCAGGTGTGAGCTTTGACTAAAGAACAAATGTTATACAAGAGAAAGACGTCTGAGGAGAGGTAACCAAGCCTATCAATGTCCCTGTGCCAGAAACAGAAGGGTTCTGTACCTCAAAGAAGTGAAATGGTTCTCACTAGACGTAAATAAATAAATAAGCAAGAACACTACTTCAGATGTTTTAGTGAACTTTCTTATGAATGGATTGCAACACACAATGACAGAACTCCCTCAATTCCGCTTTTCAATAACTCCAAGGCACTAGGGATGTGACAGCATGATGAATACCACAACAGACAGCTCCAATATGGTACCATTTTACCAGATCAATATCTCACTGCAATATAAGAAAAAAAGAAGCTGATATTAGTCTACACAGTGTATTACAGATGAGGTACATTTCTTCTTACTGCACTCATGCTGAACCAAAGTAATAATTCATAGATGCCTTTAAAAGGTTTGCACACTACTAGCACATGCAAAAAAAGGGCTAATCTTGGCTTCAACATCTGTTTGAACATGCAATAGCTTAAAGCAGTATGCACGTAGGATTCTATGTATGTATCTATTAATCTACCTATGTGTGTACCACAAGCACAATGACAAACGTATCTGGAGACAGAGAACTAACGGGATTTATGTATGCTGTGTGGTTCCTTCAGGAATAGCTTTCTTCAGGAACAGATTACTTTACATATCAATCAAACATTTCTTAGTAAGTCAGTTTGCCCCTTCTCTCCCCTTTTTATATGAAGACATAGGAACATTTCTTACTGAACTACAGCAGGTACCATTTCAAAAGTCTTCATTTGCCAACAGCAATCACACGGGTTTTTTTTCCCCTGTACTTCAAATAGGAAATGAGTGGGAGCTCTCAGTTACTGCTGTGTGATAAGTCCTTGCAAATTTAACCTTTTTATAGCAACTACTGTAGCTTTCAAAATAGAAAACAAATAGCATGCCTTGGTAAAAATAATATATCTAAGGCTAGCAGAAAGAAACTCTAAAATAGACATTATCAGATATGTGTTTGCTTTCAATCTTCCTCAGTATTCTCAGAAGAAAAATAGTGGGAAAAAAAATTCTCTAATCTGAAAAATAATATTGGACTTTATTGTACTCTGATAATGCCATAAATGCCTATCTTGAACATAACCTAATGGGTACAGTTGGACAGGTGAAATAATGTGGCTATTTTTACCTCTGACAATGTGAAAGATAACTCAAATGATCAAATCAATTAGTTCCGTTGTTTGACAGCTGTCTTTATTTCCTGTTGATTGTTCTCTTTTCCAATATAAACTAGAGAAGCCAAACTTTAGACTACTTTAAACTTCTGTTACATTCAAGAGTACCTACAAATTATGTGACGTCTTACATCTTTTTTTTCTCTCTCTCTTTTCCACTTGGCTTATTTTTTGCAAAGGTAACACTACTTAAAGGTACAGTGTGTGGAAATTACCA
This sequence comes from Eulacestoma nigropectus, assembly GCA_013397775.1. Classification (NCBI taxonomy): domain Eukaryota; kingdom Metazoa; phylum Chordata; class Aves; order Passeriformes; genus Eulacestoma; species Eulacestoma nigropectus. The sequence continues at coordinate 571,719 of VZTE01003924.1, forward strand.
TGTAATGTAAACTTAATTTCTAAAATTAATGATGTATATAGTTAATATCACATCATTCCTAATGTGCAGTTAAAAGGACTTTGTGAAAATTAACTGTAGTATGACAAGTTGAAAGAGAAAATTTTATTACAGCAAGAAAAAACAGGACCAAACTGGCTTATAGATACGTAACTACATACTGCAGACCATCACCAGAGCAGTAATTGTGACAAACAGTATAAACTGCCAGAGTAACTTACATGAAGGCATCACAAACGTAACTTCTCATATAAAATTGGATCAAATCTAGGTGAACTGAGAAGTCTCCAGACTGAAAGAACAATTTGAGTTTTAGAGCTCACATTTTTCAGCTGTCTCTCCAGGACAGGAGGATACAAACTACAACAGAAGTCCCTGCAAGTCAGTTTCATGAAAAAGAATTTGAAAACTAAGGAAGGCAAACTACAACAAAATCATGACAGAATTCATACGCAAAAAACCCACCAGAAGAAAACTACTTCCCAGGCTTTATTCTGGCCTCAGTTGATATGACTCAAAGCACAGAAGTTACCTAGTAAGTGTCAGCCATGAAAGCAACGACCTATTTACAGTGCTAGTCCTCTTCCATTAACTTTCTGGATGTACAAATGAGGGGATGATGATGAATTAGGTACCCAGATTCTCTAACTCTGTATATAGGTTGTGCATGCATTAAAGAGGGAAGAAGCACCAATTTAATATTCTAAGTGGAAGGCTTAAATAGGTATGAAATGTAAGAAAAAATAAATAATCAGTATAAAGCAACAGGATTTGAACTCACATTAAAAAACAAATGACACATTAATATAATCAGAAAGTATATCACAGAGTAAATATACTCTTATTGAAAGACTGATTATTTGATGATATATGAGCAAGCACCTGATCTCATACCAACCTGCATTTGACTGGACTAGCAAGTTTCAAATCACTCACTGACTTTTTTCATGCATGCTTTTATTAGTAGCATCCAAGAAATCTGGCCCATAAAACAGAGCAAAAGCTACCTTCAAGTCCATTTATCAGGCTATTTAAAATTTTATTTTCCTAATGTGCAACAGAAAATCTAGACATATTTCAAGGCAGTGACACCATTAATGGGACTGAAGCCCTAATTATACACTTGTTCCTTCTGTTTTGCAGTACAGCCTTGCCCAGGTTTTGGGTGCCACTCAAACAGCAAATTTCCTGTCCCAAAGGGGAAAGATAGTGGGGCTGACAGAAGATTCAAGACAATCAATGAAGCTGGTGCAGTATACATGCATCCACTTAGGGATATAGACATCCACTGAAGACTGCTCGAAGCTACATTCATACACAGGCATTAGTGAGTTGCAAACTAACTCACAAAATACTATACAGTGAGGAAGGGGCTCTGTTGTGTTACACAGCATTACATCAAAATTTATTATCCATTCAACTTCTAAATTGAGAGTGAATAATTATGCAAAGAAAGGGGAAAAACTCCTGAAGAATGAGAAACTGTTCATGATGAACACACTTTTTCCATTTAACCACTCTGAGACTAAACTCATATATATTCAGCTCAAAGATCGAAGAAACCTGAATTGAAGAAACCAAAGATGGAAGAAAAACCTGGAGCAGTATTCTTTATTTACACAGTAGTAAAGTCTCCCACTATAAGCTGAGAATTTTGTACTGCATTTAGGAAAATACCTAACTGCTTAAATGTGGATTGCATTAGGTTTATAGCTTTATGGACCCTGAGCTACTGTAAGCTTTCTGGTCCCATTTCCTTTGTTCTACACTGTTCAAAATACCACAAAACCCATTTTACAAGAAATTATAAGAACTTTCCCACAATCTGTATAGGTTGATTAAGTGCAGCATGTGTGCTAAGTTAACATGGACATTTTTGAACAAGAAATACTCCATGAAAGACTTGCAAATCCTCTAGAAGACCAATTAGAACATAGTGTCAATTATTAAAAAGGCAAAAAAATCTTTGATCCATCAGGATTCTTCCCTTACATTATAAGCTATTTAGGTTTTGTGCAGCCTTTAGAACAATGAGGCCTATGACTATGGCTTTGGGGCACTCTGATGGCAAGTCAGTAATGTAATAAATCTGGGGCAATATAAATTGCACCTCTGTGAAGCCTAAACTGTTGAAATTCTTACACAAATGTTCAAAAAAACATTTTTCCTAAAATTAACCAACATCTCTGAAATACAATATAATCACAAAACAATATGAAGGAAAAATGTTTCTTAAATTTCACTTTTTTTCCTTATAGCTTAAAAAATCAACAGGTTATCAGCAACATGAACATTGGATGGTAAGTATTATAAGATCTAAATCCTAAATGGGCAAAAATACCTAAGATGTATCAGAACATAGAAAAATGAGAAAAACAGAAGACTCTACCTTCATTAGTAGCAGTAAACTCAATTCTAGACAAAAGTCCAAGATTTGTTAACTATTATAATTGGTATAAAGTATTGCTTTGTCAGAAATCATCTTAGTGCCTTTAGTGATTCCTAAACAGACAGAGGCACATTATCTGTATGCCACGGACTAGTAAAACATCATCTCTGCAGAAAAGTACAGAAAATGTTTAGGGAAGTTCATCAAATGCAACATCACATAACTGCACAGAAAGTATATTTTTCATCAAAATATCTCATAATGCACCCTCATACGTCTCGAGTTAAAACATCATTTAGGAGTTCTCTAGTAAAACATAAATCTAGGGAAAGCAAAACCTATCAAAAGGTGTGATTCAGAGAAACCATGCCTAGCTCTAGCTTAAGTTTTAAAACAAGTATTACCTCTGATGATTGCGAGATTGGATTTAGCCCAAATGCAAGTTCTTAAAAAAAAAAAAAAAGACTATCTCATTATTGCGCCTTTTAAAAACCCGTGAAGTTAAAATGACCGCGTTTTGGGGACTCTCTCGGGGACTGTCCCGGGGCTCCGTGCGCTCCTTGCGGGGACGAAGCAGCCAGTGACCCCCCCGCTCCCGCCCGGGCTGCTGTCGTAGGGCTTTGTCTCTTTTCCTGTAGTCCTGTTTAAATTCTCACCTTGCTCTGCCCTTGTCATCAAGTCATTCAAGCACAAAGCAGGGAGCACGGGAGTGTTTACTCATTTCCCAAGTCCATTATCTCACACATTAATCACTGGTCTGGAACTTTTGGACAATGCTGAATCTGTTACCTTTTATTTTTTATTTTTTTTTTCTTTCTGGCTGCTTTACTCTTGGGTCCGATAGTTCACCGGTTCCCAGCTGAACTTATACTGGATGACCTTTACACCTGATTATTTAGCTACTCTTCCGTTTTTTTTTTTTTTTAAGACTTCAAAAATAAACAAGCGCATGAAGACGGCAACAGTGTTTTCCATCTTTAAAGATGGACTTGCTTGAGGAAAATACCAAGTCAACTGCTCCAAATCTTAAACTCTAACCTGGTCCAAAATTCCAGAAAGGAAGCGCAAAGTAACGGGATATGTCTGTGGAAAGGACTGGAGAGTTTATTTTTCTTTGGAGCAACTTAGGTTTCTTTATGAAACTTGAAAGAGCACACACTTTTTTTTTTTTTTATTGTTAATGAAAGAAGCAGCGAAAAATTATTTCTGAATGCAGGAAGTTTGTTGCTGTAGAAATGCATCTTCTAAAATGGCATAAAGTTTATTTGCAGTAACGATTGAGGAGGGAAGTATGGGGGAAAAAAGGAAAAAAAGGTGTAAATCTGGACAGCTGGAGGCTCTTGAACTCCACTCGTTAAAAGATTTGTTTGTGAAACACGCATTTTATTGCCTTGTCTGCACGTTATAATGAGGCACGGACAACTGCAACATTGCACTTAATGATCGCAGTTCCCGTTCCAGCCCAGTCATTGTCCTCCCGCAATTAACGCTTTCCCAGATCACCCAAGGCTACTTGGGGGGGGCGGGAGGTGGGCGAAGAA
>VZTE01003924.1:575904-591304 GCA_013397775.1 Eulacestoma nigropectus
CGGCCCCGCCGGCCCGGCCGCTCCGCGATTGGATTTGCTGGCGGTGACAGGCTCGTCGCCGGCCCGAGAGGAGGGGGGCTCTTTTGAGCGGGCGTCTATCACGCTGCCATGGGAAAGCGAGAGGCGAATGATTCTCAGTGGCTCCCGATTTCCCGTATTTGTTCAGCATTAGGCCCACTTATCTCCGGGAGAAAAAGCAACATGTAGAGGGAAAGTGACAGGCAGAAACGCGCTCCCTCGCCCCTCCATTCTCCCCGCGCTCTGTATTCAAACAAGGGGGCCCTATTACACTGAAAGCTCCGGATCAGCCTCACTCAATTATCGCCGCTAATCCTTATAGCTCTATAAAGTAAATATTTCATTACAATTTCAAATAAACAGTCACCCAATCTAATGAAGCAAGAACTCAAAGTGGCAATGTCATAGAACTTGTTACCGTCATCAAAGGAAAGGACACAGGCCTGTCTGCTAATAACGCTAAAAAAAGGGTTCCCGGGCAGATTCACAAGAAGGGGCTTTTTTATTATTACTCACTTGAACCTTTTCCTCTTTCCAAGTATTCTTCAATCGTCAAAAATACCTTTGTTTTCTTACCAGTTACTGGGGTTGGTTCAGGCACCCACTGGATCAAGATGAGGGACAGTAAATGTCCACAAGCCGCATTAAAATTTAGCATCCTTGACATCTTTCGAGACCAGCTCTGTATTGTGATTGACTTAACGCTCTTTTAATACAACTGTTATTCTTGAAAAAAAGGAAACTCATGAAGTCTCAAAACATCCTCACTTTGTTGTACTTTTTTTTTTCCGAATCTCAAACTCAGTATTTGTACTGGATATGTATATGGGAAGATGCCAGCACCTTTATTAGGTGCCAAGACAGGCAGTGAAATGTAACAGGATATTTAGTGCAGCAGTTCTTTCAGGACCCCAAACCTCTTCCAGTTCAGACAAGGCAAAGGTAACACACTTTGCAGGTACATAGCAGCATTGCTATTCCCTGCTATTTTAGGCAAGCTTGTCATAAAAGCCCTCCTATAAATTTTGATTAACTTGGGTTATCTTTAAAGTAGGCTTTTTTATCCACAATTTTTACAACAGGAAGAACACTACTCTCAGTTTATGTTTTGTGTCTCTTTTCAGAAAATTTTTAAAGATGTTTTCTTTCTCCTGCCCTCAGTCTCCTGGAGGACTTTCCCATTCCCCTCCTCCTTTCCTTCCCCCCTACCATTCAGCTGAGGAGGGGGATATTCTTTGTCATTCTTTCTCTTTCTGACACAAATGAAATGGGCTTTTCTTCTATCAGCTGTTCACAGAGGAGATATCCAGTGCCTCTTTGAGAAACACTAGAAATACTGAGATCTCAGGGCAGAGCGCAGTAGGTCAGGACATAAAATTTAAACCCCCTAGAGTAAATATTCACTGAGCAGTCTCCTTAGGTCCTGCTCACATTCTCATGTCATCCACATGTCCCAACACTAAGCCAGGGTTTAATGCTAAAAATACCCTTACAAGGAACTAGTGTAGGCTCTGTAGAGTCATCCTGCAAACTCAGCAAAACATCAGGAATTAGGAATCAAGGTAGCATATTTTTCGTCATACATCATCAACTACAATCAACTAATTAAAAAAAAAAAAAAACCAACGCCAAAACCCCACCAAAACTCCAGTTACAGTAGTTCAGAGACTATGTTTTAAGGAGGCAGATTTTAAATCTGTAACTTTAGTAAGTCAACTGGTTGAGAACTGTAATGACAGAAAAGCAGTATTATCTCCCAATAATGTTCTAGGACATCTATGTAACCCAGTTATCTATGCAACTATACACGTAACTGGTTGCAACTGAGCAATTCTTAGGATAATGAAACAGCATATCCATCTAAAACTCTTAGAACTAAATAGTCACAGAAACACTGACAGAACAGCACAATGGAAACGTATCTTTGGCCATAATGCCAGTAGACACCACGCTGCATAAATACAGAAAAGAGAGCCACAAGTAAGAAATTACCATATGTATACAGACATCTTTCAAGCACACTTTAGCGCCTGTCATAAGGGGACCTGATAAAATTAACCCGTACAGAGAAGGCTAACATAAAATCCTATACCAATTTATGCACTTAATACAGGATTTGAGTGTTGTACTGGAAGGTCTTGAGAATGTTCTTCTGCAAAGTAGTGAAGCTCACCCTCAATTAGTAGCTACCCATTACCCCAAATTACTGCCATTCAGATGTCAATCAGTAAGGATGCACTACAGGAATTAAAGGAAAGAAGTCATTTACCACAAGTATTCCTCCAAAGATTGTCATTATTTCTTCAGCTATTCTGTATACATTTTTATCTCTTCAAAATTATTTTTCAGTTTTTTATTTCCACTTCAATACCTAACTATGATTCAGAAACATACAGAATTTCAAATGGAAAAGAAAAAATAATCAAAGCCAGTTTACTATTTCACATCTGTAAATCACAAGATTTACAAGAAGAGCCTGATTGTAGTCCAGGCACAGTTCCCTCAACTCTTGCTAATCAATGGTGAAATAAATCTTGAATGCTTTAAAGTGCTAAACATAATTCCCTTATCTTAAGTATGAATATTCAAACATAATAGTATCTATTAGGTAAAGGCTAGGCAAAAGGGCATATTTAATGGTTTCTTTGGTTTTTGACTCCTGACACATTGTTTCAAACAAATGCTGATCTTTCTGATAAGAGGAGAATTTTCACTAGAGAAAGGCATTACAGTTTGTCAATTGAAAGCAATATTTGCTCCAAAAATATGTGATAATGAGAAAGCCAGGAGTTCTGAGTTGCCTTTTTTCTACTGCTGAATGAAAAGGCTGTGCTAGAAAAAAAAAATTTATGACTTATAACAAAACTAAAAACTGGAATATAGCTCCTTCATTTCCAGGTAACTCCTTTAATGAACTTCAGGTTATGGTATGATTCAAAATTTCTCTTTATATTATGTACTTGGATATACATAAAAGACTTTTAAAATCTGTTCAAATTAACAAAACTAAGTTTGACTTAAAATTAAACAGGAATATATTTACAAAGCTATTCATTTTGTCATGAAATACATTAGGTAAAGTTTAGGACTGCCTACACAGTTTTAAACTTCTTGACTACAGGAAGCATATTCCTTAAATCTTCAAGCATTCTTCCTTTGTAAATCTAAAATGCTATTTTTGTTTGAAAAAGAATAAATAAATTATCATAAAGGATATACCAAGAATCTAAAAAGGAGAAAAGATTTGGTAAGCATGACTACAAAACAAATCAGATTTCATTTTACATCTATTTTAGTTTCACAGAGCAACAAATAGAGGGATGGAAGAGTCTCCCCATGTAGAAAAGAAAGCTGTTCAGAAAAATAGCAGCAAGAGAGATGGATCCACCCTGTTACAGCTTGGAGTGTGGGGTAAGTGAGGGGTAAAACTCCAGCTGTAACCACGAAGTCCATGTAGTTGTACAGACTATCAACTTCAGCCTAGCCCCTTATTTTAAATCTGACTACTCTTCTCCAAATGATTGCAACGTTTTAAAAAATCCAATAAACTTTAAAACTTACACAGAAAAAACATCAATTATATTTTCCACTATAACAGTTTCTATTGCCATACTCCATGTATTTATAGCCCTAATGGATGTACATATTTTGACAGATTTAACACAGAAAACTGTCCACCAACAAACATACATATGAAGAAACAAAACAGAATTTAAAGTATTAAGTAAAAGACTAATGAAAAATAAACATACTTTTAAAAAAGATTCACCAATTTTTAAATTCCTTTCAAAATGTAGGGGAAAATTCAGGTTTTTTTCATTTTCTCTGAATGTCTTTTCTTAAACACAAATTTGACTGGTTATTGCACAGGTTTTGAAACTTTGATATGTGAAACCATATATGAGCGTAAATTTCTCAGCAAGGAATGCAAAATGTTGCAATCTATAGCTAAGGATTATCTCTGAAAATATGTCATCAATACAACTTTTCATATATATTTTTTTTTTTTCCATACACCCTTTATTCTGCTCTTAGCTATAATTTTGTGTCTTTAGATAATATTAAGTTTGGTTATATCAAAGATACTGTTGTTGATAACTTAGTTTTGTGCTTGCAGACAAACAAATTTTGAAATAAACCATTCTGATACACAGAAGAAATGACATGGGTCTCCATGAAGTCGAATGGCAAGAAGGTCCTTAGATCTACAACCAGTTATTTGAAGGAAGGGTGCTTGAATAAGGGTGTTCATGTTTGGACAAGTGATCCTGGAGCTGAACATAACCAACCAATACAGTCAAGTAGGTAAAAAAGAGATGACACTTGATGTCTTAGAAACTGAAATTAAAATTGATTACACTTTTGAAAAATATTTGGCATAAAGTATTGCAGTATGTAAGTAGCATTTTTCATCTCTGCACGCACTCATCCACGCTGTCTTCAGCATCTCGTTAAAACCCGAACGAGACTCAGCTCTGACCTGAGAAGTTCTGAGTGAAGCTCCTCCAGACGGCCCAACATCTCCAGTTCCATCAAAACTGAGCCCCCTTTTCCCACAAGAAGTAACTACTACATTGCAAGCTCACACTCTTAGGATTAGATCCACACAAGGTGATTAGAGAAAGTGGATGTGATAGGCAGAAAAAGAAACCTATAGTTGTTAGGAATAACCAAGACCAAAGAGGCACAGAAGGCCTGCTGGTACTGAGAGGAACCACTTTTTTGCCATTTCTTGGTATATTTAATCAGAAGACTTGTATTACTACAACAGAGCTGACTTCATGCCAGTAGATGAGCAAGGTGGTCAAGAAGGGCCTTCACCCTGATCTTAATTTTCCTAGGTGTACTAAACCCAGGTTATTGAAAGCTAAAAATTCAAGCAGTTGAGCTTGTGCAGGGGAAGTGCAGTAGAAACTAAAAGATAAGGCTATCTTCTTAAAGTTACCTTCTTCTTAAGGATCTTTATTTTGACCAAAATCTCCGAAAGCTAGAGCTCATGGGTGCAACAATTTTCTTGACTCTAAGTCATAATTACATGCATGCTTCATTTGCTTATTAATGCAAACATTTGAGCTGTTTGCATTTCTCTTTTGAGAAACACAACTGAAATTATTAAGGGTAATCTTAATTTTTAAACAAATATTGTCCAATTATAAGGAAGGAATACCTCAAAATGCCTTTTGATGAATTTCTTTTCTAAAAATGTTTTCCTCTAAAACTGTCCTACCTGTGTTGACCTGTAGCATAATTTTTAAGCTTAAAAAAATAATTCAATATAGAATTAAAGTAAGCATAACATTTGGATAAGGTTGAAGATGGTTAAAGGGGTAAGATTTTAAATGCAAACAGAATAATAATTAATTGCTAAGGTGCTTTTGGGAAAAATCATACACTTGACCCAAGCTGAAGGCTGAAATATTAATCTGTTTCTGTGACAGAGATCAAGCTTCATAGTCGCTTTTTATCCTCCTCATAATAGAAGCAACAGTTGTAAACCATAATGTTATAGTTCAAACAATGCCCCCCCTAAGACTTCAAATTTATTATAGCATTCATCTCCAAGACAAAAGACCTGGTACAGGAAAAAAGCTCTTTTTAGCAAAAAGCATGGTTGTTATTTATGGCTCAGATGCAAAGAATGAGTTTGGGGAATTTATCAGAGATGAAGGTATGAAATGTTTTAGCTTGTTCTTCTCTCTCTAATCCATAAACCATTTTCTCAGCCACCCAAGTGAATTCTAATGGAACAGGAGTGATGAAATAATATTTTCCTAGCCCTTTAACACTTTGCCTACTGTGTGCATTGTGACTTGTTCAGGGAAAACACAGGAGCTTATAGTTACAAATCTTTTAAATCAGAAAGTAAAATGATCTTGTTAATAAATTATGTAAAATGGCCTTGTGGGAAGATTCAACATACCACCGAGTGCTTGTGCCCACTATCAAACCATATTCACTTGCAGCCATTCTTACAAAGGACTTTTTTTTATTAATCTTTTGTTTGATAGTAATGTGAATTTCCTGTGGATGCCTTGGAGTTATCCAGTCAGCCCATAACTATCTAATTTGCCCTGGGTAGCAGGAAGGAGAACAAAGGTTACTGATGAGTCCCTTAGTTTGCTGAAAAGAAATTGAAAAAACCAAAAGATGCAGCATGAGGCCATGTGACTTTTATACTCTCTGAGATGTAAGCAATGCCTTGCCTGGTTAGATTTTATGGCAAGTAGTACTGCTGTGACAGAGATGTTGAAGATTGCTGCCCTCACCTCCCAATTGCCATGCTACCTTGTTATGCAGATTGCTTTACAGATACAACTTGTTCCTCCCTCTTAGTTTCCACCGAGTCTGATGGCTTTGCAAGCCCCTGATCAACACCAGTGCCATCCTGGATGCTCTTTCCTCACAGGACAGATTCAGGAAAGAGTATATGTTTGTCCAAAGCTCTGGTGCTTCTTTACTGGACATCTCTAAAGCTTCACTATTGTAATAAATTCATTTTGGTCTTCTCCTATTGAATACATAAGTATTTAAGTAAGTCTAAATTTTGAAGTTGTAGTCTCAGGTGGTTCAGATGTTTCAGCTGCAGACCTTGAACCTAAGGTCCCAAAAAAGACTTGAGGGTTACATTTTCCTACATGAGGCGTAAATAGCAGCTTGGCTTCAGGATTCCCTTAGTATTTGGCACAAGAGTTAAGCATTTTTTTTTAAACCATTTACATAGACATAGAAGTTAGGGGCCTGAGTACAAGGGTATGTGTCATTTCATTTATGGAACAAGACAGGAATAGACCAAGTTCAACAAGACTTTGATTGGAAGCAATGTCTGCCATTAGCCATTACTTGATTGTCATGCTGGTAAAATTTCAACAGATCTAGCCTGCTGTTCCTTTAAATCTCTTTCCATATTACCCTTCTACAACATCTACAGCAAACGACATATTACTCTTCTGTGACACATCGACTCCTCCATTTAATAATATATGCCTAATTATATTGCCAGGTCTTATCCTGCTGAAGTCAACTGGAGAGCTGCCAATGCCTTTCCTGAATATAGAAACATATATATACACACAATGAAAGAAGATAAGGGAAATACATACTTTACAGATAAATTCTTTCTCCTCTGGCTCATTTTACACCATGTTTCAAAAGAAATGTACATTGACTTCAAAACAATGAAACGAAGCTATTAATATGAACAAGAAACTGCAGAGTAGCCAGAAGGGAAAAAAAATCCTATTTAACAAATAAAGTGAGCAGGAAAGAGATAATACATAATCAATCCCCAAACTTCTTTCTTTGTTTCTTTTTTGTTGAGTATTCATGTACCTTCCATTTACACATATTTTTTGTTTTAGCCAAAAGGTAATCAAGTCTATGACTGCCTTTAGATTTGCCATGACTCCCATTTATAAAAATATTTCCCCCTTTCTTTCTGTGTGAAGGAATAGACTATAGGAAAATTGCATAATTGCACATCCCCCCTTATCCTTTTTTTTTTTCGTAAGTGCAACATTATCCATTCTGTTTTAAGTTCACACTCCAAGCTGGGAGAACATGCAAGAGCAAGAAGTCTTGTATTCATTAAAGCATAAATTGTGCACCCACTCCACTGCAGATTGGTTTTTTCCACAGATTTCTTTTTTTCCACTTCTCATCTAAGAAATGTAATCTAAAGAAAGCCATCACTTTTACAGTCATCAAAGGCCCATCCTTTCCCTCCAACTTACTCTTTCTATGTTCCTCAGAACTGGGCAAGGGGCTGAAGGGGGAGAAAAAAAGGGAAAGGAGAGAGAGGGAAGAAAGATATTTTAATCTGGGTCAGTTACTAATCTGATTCACAGCACAGCCCCACAAACAATGGTAGCACATAAATTTGAGCAAACAGCAAAGGAACGAGATTGGCACGGGCTGGCCACCGCTCTTGGAAGTGTGTATGGAATTGCTGCCCAGCCTCGCTGGCCCGGATGGATGCACAGAGTCTCCCCATGAGACTGGGACCCACTAAGCGTGAATCTGTGATGGAGCACAACTATTGCTACATCTCTGTTGTAAAAGCAAGCTGGACTCTGTTTTCGCATCTATTCATGCCAGTAACCCACAAAGCAAAACGCTTGCCTGATTTGTTGCAGGCTGCTTTCCTCTTCTGAAGAAGACAAAATGACAGCATAACCCCATCTTCAGCAGAGGAAAAAAAGGCTGTAGTAACACAACATTTTTCTCTTAATAAATCATTTTTAATGATTTCTAATAAATCATCTTATAATCACATTCCTTTACCACTTAAGCCAGTCAAAGTATACCTCTTACAGTTAAAATATTAATATATTCACATTTCATGTAAAATTGTAAAAGCTCATAAAGAGAGAAACTAACTGGAGAGAAATTTGCTTAATTCATTTGAGAAAGCAAAGATTCCACTTTAAGTTTTTTAAGTTTTTCTAGCAGTTAGTAGTCTGTAAGTGCCATTTACATTTCAAACACCATTTCTGATCAGAATTTCACTATTCCATGTGCACATACGCATGCTCCCCGGACACGTCCACTTTAACATACATACACAAACGCAATATACATAAACCATACTGTTTTGTCTGTTTAGTAACATTCCAAGCACTTCTGAAGAAGCAGATTATGCAAAAAGACCTGGTGAAATGAGGCATTTAACACTGTAACTTCCCATCACGTGTTTTGCATTCCCAATGTCCTGCAGGAATTCTGAAGGTTTTGATGTTTTCTTTTTCTCTAGTTTCATCCTGGTGATTTCTGAACTACAATTTACATCTGCATCACACTACTTTGCCCTGACACAGAAATGAAAGTTAATTAGTTTCTATGACAACCTGATGCATGAAAGGACCACAGGTTCTTTCACATTTGTAAATACATTCCAACTTAGTATTCAGGGTGCAGTGTGTATGAGCCTTAAGTACAAATAGCATGAGTTTGTTTTTAGTAAGGCAGAAAAAAGGACTTAAGTCAGATGACGTGATTCATTGGAGCATACATTTGTCAGTGAACAGATGAGTCCGAACTTATTTCCCTTGTCTTTAAAGAAGTCTCCAAACTTCCATTAGAAAAGAGTATTTAGATGTGAACTGCCATTCCCTCTAAAAGATTTGACAGAAACTAAGTGTAAACCAGATGCAGTTGTTTTAGTTTTGCAGGACAGCATTAAGCATTTTTACTGTAAAAATATATACCTTTGAAAGTATTTCAAGGTATGCTGTATTATTCACATTCAAAAATCAATGTGAAAAATTAGCTTAACACAAGTCTTTGAGCTAATGCTGTGCTTTGACTCCCACAATCATCTATTCTACTTTTTTTCATAACAGCTCCCCAAAATAAAACCCCAAAAGAATATGTATTTCAAAACCTTCCTTCCTTTTTAAAAATGCCATAATGAAATTTAACTGTAGAGGTGTCGTGCTTTTACTCACCCATTCACTGCAACAGAGAATTGTTTCTTATCGTACTGAACACTCAAGAGAGACCCTTGAGCACCAGAACCTTCCCCTGACTGTAGCCAGGCCTCCTGCATACCAAGGAGAGGCTGTGGGAGGAGGACTAACACTTCTCACAGGTTTTCTTATAGCAAGGAGATAACATTGGGAAGGTGATTTCAGTATTACAGCTATTTTTTCCCCAGCGAAACCAGGACCATATCCTTTCCTAAGTACAAACACAGGTCACATAAGTGGAGTCTGTTGGGCAGAGGAAAATCATATCCTGAAGATACTCAGGAGAAGAAAGTCTTTACACGTGTCAGACAATATGCCTCATATTACCCTTATCATCACAAAGCAGTTGTATTATTATTTGTTGCAGTCATTACAGACATTTTCTAAATAATATGGGTAGTACGTCCTTGAAATCACATACATAAGTACTATGACCAAATCAGTTTTTTTATTCTATAACTGAAGACGCAAAAGGAGAAAAAGAAGGAAGTATACAATGAGTGGATCATTACTACTATATTATGACTTCTTTAAAAATGAGAAAACTAGTGTCACAGAGCAAGCTAGAGCTGAAATACAAATGCAGATATTCCTCCCTCCTAGCTCCCAGAAGAAGAAGAATCACACTGAATGTTTTCCCAGTAAGATGCTGGCGCAAATAACTAGGATTATTCTACCCACTGACAGGCTCAAGTACTGACCCTGCAAGCTGCCTGTTTGGGTGGACTCCTGAATTTGTAAAGACTTCCAAGACTCCTTCTTGCACAACTGAAATCCAATTACCAATGTTCTCTGAAGGTATTTTCTTCCACCCTACCTCCAAAGCTTGTAAAACACATGGCTCAACGATTCCAATCAGAAACCCAGAAATCTATAAACAATGTGTAACTTCCAGATGCCCTTCAGTGCATCAGAACGCATTTTAGTACTGTTCTAAAATCCTAAATCACTCTATTATTTATCTCCAAACTTCCTCATATTTTAAATGTCACGAGGTCAGGCTAAGTAATAAAAAGTTTAAAAGCTAATAACTGAACTCAGTCAGTAATATCTGAACACTGTATTTAAGGCTGAAAATACTGATGGAATATTTGTATTTTCAAAATGAGGAATAATTCTTTTTCTTCTTTATTTTTTGCCAATAAGCCAGAATTTAGACCTAAGACTGGAGTCACAATGAAAATGTGACTATGCAGTCTCCAGTACATACAGATGCAGCTCCAAGCTAATCATAAAAAATAGTATTTCATACGATCACACATTTTTCAGCTTCATCTGCTCTTTTAGAGATTTTTCTTAACTATAAACTGAGCGCTGGAATTTCATTTGCTTTTCACACTAAATTGCCTCCAAGATTTTATATTCATTAAAATAAATGCCACAAGTTGTATTTTTGGATTGTGGAAATTTATCCTCATAAAATAGCATATTACAGCTAAATCCTCACGTACAGGTAAAGTATAAAGACAAATAAGAGTTATGCTAGCAGATCAAGTACTTTTCCTAACATCAGGAAATAAGTGGCTCCTTTCACCTTAAAAAGTTAATATGAAAATTCTTCACCTCTCAAAAATAACAAAACCCACTTAAATGCTAGCAAGTCATGCCTGACATTTGTATAAAAACAAAAATAATCTGCTGTCAGCAAAATGTCTGAGTGCCTCTGTCACTCCTCTCAAACATGAACCTTTCCTTGACTACAAGGGTTTTGCTGTTACACTACACTCATTAGAATGGAATTTGTGTTAACTTCCATGTACCACGACTTACTAATAGGATTGCTAGCAATTATTATACTGAAATGAAATCAGCACAAACTATTAGATCTGTTTAAACAAGTTAAAAATAAACCTTGATTAAATGTTCTTTTTAAAGAAACTGCTCATTAGGGCTGCAGGGCCTTCCGATAAATTGGTGTTTCATTAACATCAAAGCATGAATCAAGTTTAAACTCACTTACCAAACAAGTTATACTTAAAAAACAGCTTTAAAAAATAACCCGGATTACAGCCATCACATAAGATAGTAACTAAATGGCTCCTTATTTAGAGAGATTCGGAGATTTCAAAAGGGAAAATGCTTTCCATGAGGCAGGAGGGAAAGGATATAGAGCAGAACTGTTGGTATCCACAGGCACCAGATTTAATCCTTGAGCTGGGATGCACACTGCAGTTTGCTAGTATGGAGCCAGAAAGGCACTGTCGGTACTGAACTTGCGAAAGAGGACAAAAGCACACTGTTTACCTCCAGTGTGCTTACCTATGAAGAGGAAAAAACAATTAAAAATCAAAAAGAACATGGAGTTGGAACTTGAATAAGGCTTAGGCAAGCCATGAATATTTGCTGGAATATTATCTGTTTTCTGTTTCTAAACCTATTGTCTATCCTGTAGGCTGAGAATACAGATGCTATGTGAAATAAATGTAATGAAAGGATGGAGGTTAAAAGTGACAAAAGCTTCCAAAGCTGCCTGAGAGGAAATCTTATTTTCCCAAGCATGCTGCAAATGTTGCAGTTTATCCTAAGAACTCAGACTTGACAATTTTATCACATGTATTTAAAAAATAGTCTAATTAACAATTCTTCTGCCATCCCTCTTCAATGTGAAGAAAGACTTTACATGCTGTTTGAAAAGGCAATGCTGAATTGGGCAGCTTCTCAATACAAGGATGATTTTATAACAATGTCTTGCAATCAAAAGAATTATTAAATGAAACGGATTAACAGTAACTCAGCATAAACAAATGTACTCAGTACATTGTATCAAGCAGTACATATATTTTGAAAAGCATTTTTAAAATGGCTTTTTGATATCACTATCATAACAGATCATACAGTAATTTTAACGTAGTCTGTCCCTTCCTGCCTCTATCTTCTAAAACCTACTGCTACTTTTTCTGCCACAGTATTGCAAAAATGTTCTGGTTTAAAAAGGAACAAACCTCTCAGTTTAAGTAATTAATATTCCTTAATTAAATTCACCAACCCATAGACAATGAATTCTTTATAAAACTGTGAGCTTGCCTAAAGCAACAAAGTCACACTTTTGTTAAAGCATTTTTAGTGTGTATTTTGCACAATTTTTTAAAGTTTAACCTCTGTGGATCAATGTGCTTCCTTAAAAGACTTTAATAAATTAAAGTGCAGAGAGCTTTTTTTCACCAGGCAGAAAAAGCTGATGAGACAGGTTTAGTTTAATCTCAGGCAATAGAAGTCATTAACCATTCTCTCAGGGATTAAAATATAGCTTGCCCTTTTCTTCTCTCACTTATCATTAGCATCACTTTAATCTCCCAGCGTTTCACACTGCTATTTTAATCATTACTTACTGCCTTTTGACAAGTGCAGAACATGCTTTTTCTCATTGAGGCAATATCCTGGTTTTAGCTGACAAATGTAGGACATAATGTAAAAATATCAAAGTGACATCTCTTAAACACACCTTCATCATAAAAATCTCTAAAGTTACAATATTCCTTTGTCTAATGTTTCTATTGAAATTATCATTTGAAAGGTTTCTCTCTTCCACAGAGACAAAAGTTTGTTCTAAATAACACAACAAATAATTTCAGTCGATGGATAGAGAGAGTACAAACATTTCAGGGTTTTTAAAAATATACACTTTCGTATATCCCAGCCATATGATCATAAACTTGCAGGTATTTCTTGTAGGAGGGAATAGTCTTCCAACATCACCAGGCAGAACTCAAATACAACATGCGAAACGCTGACCTGCATTATTTGATATTTTATTGTGCATTAGCCTTGAAAAAAATAAACCAAGTACCTTTCTCCGTCACTTAGATATTTGTGACTTACTTACTTTCAAGATTAATTTCGGAGAGGGGAGGTGGGGAACCTAATTCATATATAATATTGTTTGAAGCAAAAGCATTATAAAAAGCTTTCTTTTTTTTTTTAATTGAATATTTTACTTGAACCTCCTCAGACACATTTTAAATTCTATAATCCTTTCAGTTTGAGAAAATCCTATGAAGTTTATTCACAGCTCTACAACTTTTAGTCAAATTTAACACTAAATATATTATCCAGGGTACAAAGTGTGGTCAAACTATCCATATTACAAACAAAATCCCACAGGATTCATACAGTTATTAAAGTTTCCTGTCATCCTTAGCTTTAAGTAAATGAATAATTAAAAGATTTAAAACACTTTCTTTGAAATTCTATTTTGGTTCAAAAAGAAAAACTAACAAAAATAAATTGGTAATGACAGAACTTAAGAAATTATTTTAGTTAGTACTAACACAGTTCCTAATGTTTGGCCCTAAGGTCTTTAATCTAGTCCATCTGTAATGATCTCATAGTACTTTCAACCATTATTTAACTGTTAGAAGAAAAAAAACTATGTTGCACTATATGTTTCAACAATAAAATCCCTTCTTAAGCTTCACAAAGCAGAACAATTCATTATTTGATCTCTTTCCAGGTTCAAAGTCTGTCTTATTGCAATACTTCAAAGAAATATGTAATCAAAGACAAACAGCTGTGAAAACAATCTTTTATTACTTTATTATCATCTAGCATATATCTTTAGGGTAAACCAATGAAAATGCTATACATATAAAACAAATATTTCTTTCAAATTTCTTTCTCCTTAGCTATAAATAGACATATAGTTATAATCATTTCAAGGTAGGGCCCAGTCCTAGAAGGTACAAGTACGACTCCCACCCTGGTATTTCACAAGAACATGCCTTTCACTAATTAGATCTCGATTCTGCAAAAAGCCAAGCATGCAAGCAATTTCATATTTATGAACTGATTTATATCTTTCAGTTGCAATGTTAATAGGAGTAGTTTTAGCCTGTGAATTGTATTTATAGCTGTGCAGCCATACTTTAATTTCCCATACCATATATTACATTACTCAGAACAATATTCAGGTTGTCAAATCAAGCATTTTGAAACTGAGAAATCCTGAGAAGATGGCTTTTGTTGTAATGTGAATTTTGCCTCCTTTAATTTTTACATTATGTAATAATTATTTAGTTATGTAAAAAAGAAAGAAAAAAAAAGAACCATATGGTACTTTTTCTGAAGTTTTTATGTTTCAGCCCATGTTCTGGATAGGCTGTATTAGGGAAATAGGTAGTATTCAGTAATTTGTTTGCATCATCCAGCTAGTGAACTATACATTGCTCACAATTTAGCAGACTGGATATATAGAAATAATTGGCTTCTTGTGCTCTTTTTTTAGGACATTCATTAAAAGCCTCACAGATTCCAACTGAAGCATTCTTTTCCTAATACATATCTATATATAATTTTTCACATATAGCATAAATTAATCATTGGTCATCCAGCACACGGAGAATCAGCAAGAAAGATGACACCAGGATTCAGGAACTTTCACCTTCTCCACGTGCACATTCCTCTGCTGCACTAACAAACATGCTGAGCAGCCACTACTTCCATTGATTTCAGTGGCTGTAAGGAGAGTAACAACTGCTGCAAGTAAGAGCCCACATATCTCAAGCTGAGCACCCTGAAAATGAATTATATGCAGTTAGTGGCCATCTGCCAAATGCTTTAATTGAGTTGCTCGGCATCACACAGACAGCCTGTGACAGAAACAGGGACAAAACTGGGTTTGCCAGAGTGTCTTTCTCTTGAATCAATCACAAAAAGCATCCTCTCTCTTTTTGCAGCCCCTGATTTGTTCCAGTTCCTGCAGAAAATGAGCCAAAGTTCCTATAAACAACCATCCTGTGCACCAAAATAAACATGGATGCTAAATAAAAAATAGCATATGATACACTAAATAAAAACTGTAGTCTAATAATAACAACTTAGTGCAAATGCTTCATGGGCAATTGAAGTTGGGTGTTCAGGAATTTTCAGGACTTGGCTTTGTAATCGTGAAAATATATATATATATATATATATATATATAT
>VZTE01003924.1:591383-631677 GCA_013397775.1 Eulacestoma nigropectus
TATATATATATATATATATATACACACACACACACACACTCCAATCTTGCCTCATAGTACATCAGATTTAATTGATCATTTAGCCTTCATCATTGCATAAAATATTCAGTTACTGAACATTATCTTCAAATAAGCAGCAGAAGGTTGAAGGAGCTGAAATGAGTTATTAGGGCCACAAGACTGGCTCTAGCTGATCCAGGGTATGAAGAGTCCTGTTCATCCTGTCCTCCTCTATTTCCTTTCTCTGGAGATTCCCCTCAAAGCTGGCAGAATTGGACCACTGAATCCAGGTACTTACCTTGATTTGCTATGAGGATACTTCTATACTTTTCGTCATTTTCCTGACCGTCTACCAGCCCTGTGAAATTAATTATTTGGTCTGGCTGGCAGAATTTTATAGAGGAACACAAACAAGGAGAAGAAAGAGTGTGTTTCAAAAGCATTTGTCTAGGCTAACCCATACCAACAAGAAAAAGCACTGCTTTGATTTCACATCTTCCTTTGCACAGAATTTTCAGTTCCTGCCACAATGCTCAAAATGCAGAAAGTTCTTTCAGACAAGATTTTTTTAAGAAGAGAGAATTAAGCAGTCTGTTATACATCAAATGCAGTGATAAAAATCACGATGATCTGACTGCAAACTAAACCACCTTGTTTTCAAACAAGTTTATGCTTAGGATCAGCACAGTAAACATCACTGAGTTCTCCACAAAGAGCTTAGCTGTGATGCCAGGAACAAAACGTCAAATGCTGCTTCGCTCTAAGCAGCCTCACACTTATGAAATATTTTTGAAAGCATTTCCCTGAAAAATTATATTCAACTTTCAAGACTAAAGAGAAGAAAATGGAAGTTCTGTCCTGATCTGCCAAGCCAAGCATAGTACCTTATGCGTATGTCACAAGATCCTGACTTCCTCTCATGTTGAAACCAGTACCATCAGAGGTACCTCTAAATCTAAAGCAATGTTATGGAAAAAATATATCTTTCAATACTTAGAGCCAATATCTTCTCAATCACATAATGTGATGACTCTACAATGAATTAACAGTTGAAGTAGAAATTTTTCTTTAGCTTCATAAGGTTATCTGACAGTCCACTCTGGAATTAACTGGTCAGGTGGGCCTTACTTAAATCAATAAAGGTGGACATCCCGTCAATTTTTCTTGTATTCTACAGCTACAGACTAACAATTTCACTTAATGCACATTTTCAGGTTTCCACATTTTCAGATATGAAATAAAGTTAATTCTGTAATGTTTTTTATAGCACAACTTATAAGTCAGAAAATCAGGAGAAAATACTTCTTTCATTCATGTCATTTGAACTGTAGGTCAACTTCTGTATTTTTTTATGTATTTATATATGTGGGGGTCATTTTCTGTAGACCAATTGTAAACTTTAGGAGGTCTAACAGATATAAAAATAGTTCTGTTGCATCACTTCATATTAAACAGGTCATACAAACATTTCATAAATGGCCTGGAAAGCGAATCACATATTCGGCCGAAGGATGGACTAAAATAATTACTTTAGGTCCTTTTAGCTACGGATTTTATGATTCAGTGTTTAAAATATGATACGATAATTCAGCTAGAAAGACTGTTCACATACCTATGACAAATGTTCTCCCCTCAAATACTTCTAATCCATGTATACAAAAGCTGACTAGATGTTCTATTCACTCATAATCCCTGGGAAAAAATATCCTGCTAGACATAGACAATCAACTCCTATTCCATATTGCTATGTGAATGTGCCATCTTTCTTTAGATAGATGCAAGGTACCAAACGAAGCAGAAAAAGGAAAGGGTTGCAAGAATTTCTTTTACAAAAAGAGGAAGATGTTGT
This sequence comes from Eulacestoma nigropectus, assembly GCA_013397775.1. NCBI lineage: Eukaryota > Metazoa > Chordata > Aves > Passeriformes > Eulacestoma > Eulacestoma nigropectus. The sequence goes on from VZTE01003924.1 coordinate 593,233, forward strand.
TTTATACAGTTCAACCAACTAATCAAATCTTTGAGAGATCTGCCACTGAATTCAATTAGAACAGAACAGTGCCTTTGGTTACAAGAGTTTCTGTATACATCAATTTTATAAGCGGGTAGACTGACTCAGCAGAAACAAACAGATGATATCAGCAAAGGTAGTCTTCAAAGGTTAATGCTTAAAACAAGAATCAAAATAAGGTAGCATAAGAAAAAAAAGAGCAACAGACATTTGCCCTCAGTCTCAGTTCCACCCACCTTTATGAGGAGCGGTGTCAAGTCACGTCTTTTTTCTCTTCCTACCAAATTACAGCCCTTCCAACAAGTAATTATGTAAAGGGAGAGTGAAACTGAGATTGGGTTAGTCACTTGCTTATGAGTAAACAGGCAGTAGTTACTGACTTAAGATGTTACTTTTATTTTAATTATTATTATAAGCACACTCGTATCAGATATCCAAGTCACCCAACTGTTTAAGGATTTTCTTGTAAAACTGCAATAGAAAATTTTCTATTTCCTTAGTGTTGCATGGCTTATAAAGCCATGGATGAGGTTTCCAGGTCTACAGTGCTCAAAATACATGCTCAGCATTCCACCAGATGTTAATTTCAAAGCTATATTTAAGTGCTGAGCTGCTCATGAAAGCCACCTTGTCTTCAATTTTAGGTGCTTCCTAAAATACTATCTCTTTCTATATGAATGCTTCAGTTAATCTGGGGCATAGTTGCTTTCGCTCACAGTAAGGAGCCCGAAGATTCATGTACATTTAACAAAAAAATAAAGAAACACAGAAGCTGTAAAATGTCTCAGAATGTTATGAGAGTTCCCATTGGTATATAGGCAGCCTCCCAGGCAGCATTCTCCACGCCAGCACTGCAAACCTGTGGCTGATCATCCTTTTGATCCTAATACTGCTATTCCAATTAATAATTTCTAATCTATAGTACGATAATAAAATAAAACTTGATGCACATCTAAATGGAGTAGGGGAAAAACAACTGAATCCAAATGCAAACACAGCTAGTAAGTCCTTCTAGGATAGATTTGCTGAGAACACCTTTCCATGTGGAAATAAAATAAAAAGTATTTGAAGTATAGGTCAGATCATTATGTCTTGTTCAGGGAATGGGCTCTGAACAAAGAAAAAGGTGGAACTCACCAGCATAGCAGAAAGGGAAGACATTTCTAGACTCTGATCAGGTGTAATTTCCATCTGATGAGTAAAGGAGTATCTAAGCTACAGTGTTTGTTAATGTAATAGAAAAATTACACCATTCAGATTGTTTTAATTTTCTTTAAAAAAACTTAAAATAAAAAAGTTCATGCAAATGCATGACTCACCTGAGAAACAGGATTCCTTTTATGTAATATGTTTCTTCATACCTATGTAAGGTGCATTTCTGGGACCTTATAAACCTTAACAATGCCTACAAAGGACACTGATACTAACAAAAAACTGATCTTATTTTTTATGTTACTATTTCAAAATGAGTTAACTAGGAAAGAGAAAGAACATCAAGTTGTTTGTCTTCCAAAAGAACAGATGTAAAAGAACCTTTTTTATTTCAATATCATTAAGAAACACTTCATACCACAGAAACTTTCTTTCAGTCAGACTGAACTTAAGACTTTGAAAAATACTTTGAAAAGACAAAACTATCTACATAATAAATTATTTGTATGAATAGCTTACAATAGATTCAAAGCCTCAGTGAAAATGTTCAGTCTTCAAAATCTGACAGTTTTTTACACATTCACTGAGGTTTGGGATAAATGCCTGGAATATTGGTAATGGATACAAGCGTGATGTGGTGGGGACAGGAGATTATTGAAAAACTAGATGAACTATATGAAACCAAAGAACTGAGAGGAGAAAGACCTAAATATGTAATTCTTCTACTAAGTGTATATTTAGCAATAGCTGGAATTACTATAAAAAGGAAAAAAAATTCCCTAATGCAACAGAAAGTTAAGTAACTGATCTTTCTGTACATTCTAGAAACATATAGCAAACCATGAAGAATACACTATTTCAGACCTATTCCAATGTATTTTCAGTAAATGGACCAGACTACTGTCTTAAGCATCCTCTGAATGCTACATGAAAAAACACGAGTCATCACAGTGTGTGCTAATATTTGCACTGAGACCTTTCTAACAACAGATATCCGAAAGAAAAACAGGTTTATCTACACGCTAGGTTGGGATAGTGAAGTGTGATTATTCTATCCCTTCCCAAACCACTTCTGAAACTGCATTCTTCTGAGATTCTTCTAGGCCTCCTGTAGTGAGATGCCTTTAAAATGCCCCTCTGCATGACAAAAGACTTCTGCCAAATCACAGGAAAAGCTTACTTTCTCCTAGAAAAAAACCCAGTAAACAGATAGATCCAACAAATTCTGTGAGACTAATCACAGAAGTGAACTCCAGAGCTTGCTTGACCCTTTTTATCCATCCCTCAAAATCCTTTCAATAGCCTCAAGCTCACACCCAAGAGCTGTTTATCAAAAGCATCCTGGGTGATCTCTACTGTCAAGATGTACAGTAAGTGAGGTAATTCTTCAAGATAAGTTGTGTTTAAGAATTAAAACATCTTGGAAAAACAAACAGACAAACCCATCAACCCATCAGAGAAAAGTACAGAGTGAAGGTGTCATCTGTACAACATCAGAAATGTCATTAGCAAGCAGGGATATTTTGGGCTACCCAAAAATCCAAATTTGCTGTGTAAAATGTGAATAAGGCTTTGCTCAAAGGTCTTGATGATTTGTTGTTAAGTGCAGAATAACCAGGATTAAAAATATAAGTGTTTATTTTAATCATTCCATAATTTAAGTACTGCAGACTCTAATCCCAAAGAAAGGAGGACATGGACATGCAAGGTAAAAGCTACTTCCATGTAAAATGGTTTTACAGCTAAACACTAGTGGAAAAAAATAGCCTCCTAGCTATGACTTCATTGTTTCACCATCAGCAACCACAGATCAATGAAGAATATGCCAAAATTTCAGGGGGAAAAAATAAGATAAGGCTTTTCCCCCCTGCATAGGAAGATGTTTTTCCCTTCCAAAATATGGAGGTTTTAAGTGGGACATGAATTCACAGATCAAAGTGCAAAAATCACCAAGCTGTCATAGACACATGCAAGCATAGAACTAAAAATATACAAGCTTCCTTGAATATTATCATGATTCCATCCATGCATGTTCACACAAGTACACAGCCCTTAATTCTTCATATTATTTCCAGCTATTCTAGAGAGCCCTGTCCAGTGCTCAGTGCAGCACAGCACACACTGTGAGAAAACATTCAGTGCAAATCAACCCTAACTGCAATTTAAAATCTGTTGCAAGGCTTCTCCTTACTTTATCAAAAGTTCTGTCACAACCATGCAAGGATATTAAATATTTATTTGCAACATCTGAAATCCTAAAGATTTTCCCAGTATAAATGAAATAGAATTTAAAAGCGAATTGAGGACTTTTGCTTTGTTTTAACTCCAGTTAAAGGTTATAAAATATGCATTAGAATGGGCTGGCACAGATTAAGAGAACACAAAGCATTTATAATTTTATGTTTACCACTTTTCCCAAGAAGTCTAATTTATTTGCCCTAGGGAATTATACTTTCCATAATATTTAACATTCTAAATATGATGTGATTTCTATAAAGTAGGTCATACAAAACTTGTAGAGGAGTCTCAGAGGGTAGGGAGGAAGGTTAAGCAAGTCTGTTGTTTGTTCTGTTTACCACACATGGTAAACTGACAATACTTAGACACTTTTTTTTTACTTTTTTTTTTTTACTTTTTTTTAAATCTGATTCTTTTCTTCTAGGACCAAGGAATTTTCTCCGTCACAGAGTAATAGAGCTTGAAAACTCCAGCATCAGCAGGGAAGGCAGGCACTCCTTAGCCAGCCACTGTGTGAGAGACAAAATGCAATTAAGGCTCCCACCAGGGACAGAGAACTAAACAAAACCCGCGTCTTCACACAAGAGCCTTTTTCTTCAATGTGAAGTACAAGGCCTCAAATCTTGTTGGTGAGATGCTAGCATTTAGGACAACACACTTTCAGATTTTCTCACAGCGGATCAAAGTAAATAATGCAAGGGCAGCAAACAAAAGGGAAAACTCCAGCCCGCTTACATTAAAAAGAGATTACAGGGGGCTTACAAGTGATTGAAGGAATAGATGACATTTTCAGAAACATATAACTAAGATCTTTAAGTACAGCTAGGACAGCAATCTGAGTAACTTGCTGACATTCTAGCAGGAGAAACATGCAAGCAAGTTATGCGTTCAAGTACACAATGCAAAAAAATATGATAATTGCTCTCACGCATTTAATGTGAATTCAACTATTCCTGATCTCGTTGAAGTCAGGGGAAGTTTAACTACTGATCTCAAGAAAAAAGAATTATTCTGGCCTACTTTCAGTCCACACCTTTAATTTTTCTTCATTCCTGTCCTCATTCAAATAAATGTTAATAGCATGTCTAATTAGGATTGTTTCAATATGTGCATGGAAAACACATACACTTTTCAGTGTATCCACCTCCTGCACAGGCCAGCACAATCCTCAGTTAATTCCAACTTCCATTTCCTTTGAGGACAACAATCATTCATAAAAGTAGTAGCCGTTCTTTATATGAAGTCATCAATGTTAACAAATCTTCTATATCTCAAGTTGAACATGTATCGCCCATCCTAAAATATTTGAGGCTTTCCTATCTGTCTTGACACAGAACCCAGGAAAGCAATGACAAATACATAGCATTGCTTGATGGTTTTTAAGAGGTTCCTCGTGACTAACATCATCAACATCTTATTCACTTTGCTGGGATACAGTTGTATTAAACCATGACTGAATGTGACCTGGAAAAAGAAAATTTGCGTGTTGAGAAAAGGAAGATGAAGCTTTAATGAAAGTACTGAAGTGAATCAAATGCACTTCAATAAGGTCAAAAAAAAGCACTTCAGAAAAAGAAAAGGTTTTGTTCTGGTGAGAAATGTTGAAGATGTCTGCTGCCCATAACACACACGTAGAAATTATTCGCTTAGTTCTGACTCCATTAGTGACTTGAAGCTGTGGATGAATACAGTCCCTGAGAGTTGTGTGGCTAACGTAACATTTTACCTATTTTCAGAAACTCTTTTTTTTTACCCCATTAAGTTATCTGCCTGCACTGCCCTTCAACTCCATGGATTGACACCTCCGGATGCTGATTTATCTTTATCCAAGAAGCTTCCACTAGATGCCTAGGGCAGATCCATGAGAATCCCACGCATTTGGTCCAAGTCAGTCATCTAAGCTCCCCCTGTGGTCAACAAAGAGAGAAGAGGAGTGGGAGCAGAGACAAGCACCCCGAGAGAGCAATGCATCACAACTGTCTTACAACACCCTCTGAACGTGTCTCTCTCCATTAGAGACAAAGCCCATGACCTCAGAGAAGCCACACAACTAGTTCAGACTAGCTGACTAATTTCTAGATGACAAAAGTTAGTGAGATGAATCCCACTATCAGACCATTCTGGCTGATAACAAGCAGAATAACTCTCTCAAGAGCTGTATTGTTACGAGCTCTATCCCCACATCTGCCTATTCGGCAGAAACTGAAAGGTAACATTGTTTTGGACAGTAAAATCAGGTTCCATCAAGATGTTTTCCAGTGTCACTGAAAAGCAATCCGTTAAATCAAATGATTCTTTCCTCTTCCCAGTCTCATCCTCAAAATGCCCCATTTTTTTCAGTCAGAGTCTTGGTACAGCAAAATATGCCAAATTCCAATCTTTTTTGTTTCCTACCAGTCTGCTCCTTTTCTACTGTTTGTAATAATTTGACTTTTTATCAAGTAAAAAGTACGTTGTGTTAAAAAAACAACTGGTAATACCAAAGGAGGAGGGGAAAAAATGTCAAACAATATTGTGTTCTATATACCATATATCTCTTGTTATCTAGGTAACAATAATAATACTATCTTATAAGGCTGATAAAACAAATACTGCAGTTGTTACTTCGGAAAAAATATTTAAGTAAATGGATGTCTTATCTGCAGAGAGACTTCCAAGATCTGTAGGGCTTCCAGTGAAAGCCTTTTAAGATAGACGATACTTCAAGACTGACCTTTCAGTATACAGTTAATCTGCTTTCTATTTACATGAGCATACACTCAACTGAAACAAAGCAGTTATGACCTAAACCATGGCAAATCAGCTAGCATCATGAGAGAAAACTGAATTACATAAAACCCAAATTAAACCTGTCTTCTGTCCATATATACGGACCGCCTATCTTCTGCAACTTTCTCCCAGAGAAACAGCAGCAACATGTCCTGAGTGAAGACGTTGTCCAGTAACCATTACAAAGGAAAATGTATGCTTATTCTTAGGATTCAGTAGTGTCCCCAGCCTCTCCTCTGATGAGCTGGTGCTTCTACTGAGCACTATTTCAAAAAACAGTCAAATATTGATTTTAAACATTTCACTTCAGCTGGGTAAAAGCCTACTAAGTAAAGTTAATTTTCAGGGAATTAGCTAGTGCTGGAAAACGCGAGTAAATCGCACTAATTTTCATTTAATGGCACTAATGAAACAAGATAAATATTGCATATGACTTATTACAATTTTGTTTTGAAAATCAAACAGTTCAGAAAATAATCAGTAGGCATTCAATCAAGGAGTATTTTATCATGTGTAAATACAGTGAATTAAATTCAATTTCTACCACTTTATACATTCATTGACTTTTATGTCCTTTGTATATTTTTATTCTGTTTCAAGAAGTCTGGATCTAATTTAGAAAGAAACTGAAAAACAAACTATGAAAACTAGCAAATATAAAAAGCCTATTACTCAACCACAGAAGATACTGTCAGGCTTCATTATTTAGATGAGTGTTATAAGTTATTCTATTGTGTGTTCTGTTTAAAATTAGAAATACATAAATTAAAATTCTCATTGAGATTAATTTCAGAAACTGAAATAGAATTTAAAATGTAGACTTGCAGTGATGTCTGGAACTGCTGCATGTGGTGATACTTGATACATACATTTGTATCACAAAGCAATTGAGATTTAGGATACGTTGCAAATGAGAGGAATAAAAAATATTAATAATGATAAGACGAATTAATTTTCGGTAGCTAGGAGAATGCATTGTAATACAGCAAATTTTTTTGTTCATTATAAAAACAGACATTAGAATATATTATTAAATGACACTTTAACCCATTATTTGAGTTCTGCTTGACATACACTCATGCATGTATATGTGAGTGATTGCTTATGCAATAAGCCTGGGAAAAATGTAAATTGTATTTCCTCATAGTAAACTGCAACTGAATTAGACTACTGGGCAGACATAAACAATGCAATCAAATTCCCTGGCTTTTTATTGAGCTTCTATTTGACTTAGTATATATTTGAAAACAAAAAAAAAAAAAACCCCAACAAAAAAAAAATTGTGTTTCTCAGGGTCTGTGACATTGCAGGCCATGAGAGATTCGATGTCAGTGCCGACATACAAATTTATTAGTCTATAAAATTTGACATTCTCTTATTTATTCACAGAAAGGACAAATAAGATATTTTTTCATACTTACCAGAAATATCTGGGAGTGTTTATATGCTGCTCCATCTGGAGGATGCAAATAGTCGAGGCTGCTTTACAATTCAGCAGGCAAAGGCCTGCTGAAGGATAACAAATGACTTCATGGTGAAACAGCTATTGAAATTCTTTCAGTACGTGATATTAAAAACAACTGAACAAACAGAGATAAGGGACAAATAGGATTTGAAACAGACCTTCTTTTTTTTTTTTTAACCAGTGTAAAAGAAAAACAAATGGAGCTCCTAGCTGAGTCTATACCTTTTACTAATTTCTGAAGGTAGTTTTATTTCGTACTTAAGACATCTCATAGAATGACAGATACTGAATGATAGGTGCTGACCAAGTTTTGTGTCCTAGATATGAAAATGGTAACAGGACATTCTCTCTGGAATCCTGAAGATGGTTCAGGAAGGACTTTGTCATTCTATAACATGTGTTTTTTTTTTCCAAAAGGAAAAAAAATTTACTTGCTCCCTATGTGTACAGGAAGTTAAACACAGAAAATGTAGTAAACATTTATAAGCAATGAAAATTTAACTTTATTTTAAAAGTCAAAGTTGTCTCAGTCAGACATTTGGATGAATGACCAATACAGCAAAACAACTAATGAAGCGTGAAGATGACCATGTATTTCAAAGATGGAAAAGAAGGAAGCAAGGAAAAAAACATTTTTAGAAATTATGCTGTGATCTGATGATTTAGAATTTCCATTTTTCATGGCATTGTACTGTTATGCCCATTATACTGCATACTGCCAAAAACCCCAATAACAAAACCCCTTAGAAACATGCAATTGTAAAATATTTATATCAGAAAAGACTTCTAGAAGTCCTCTGGTCCAACCCCTACTTCCAGCAGTGCTAGCTTTCATTGGGCCAGCTTAGAACAAACAGTAGCTGACACCGATAGGCAGATACGCAACACCAGAAAATTCACCACAGCTTTTGGGCTGTCTTTGTATGAAATACAGGATGTCTATGAAACATAACCACACTGAGCCCAGTAAATTCCCAAAGCCTCCAAAAACATCAGTAACTCAGGGCACAGTCAGTTGTGTACTGCTATGCAGGGGAGAAATTCCTTCCAGAATCCTGATCGTCATAATTTTATACCCTGAAGCATGGGACTGGATTGTTTGTATTTTAACAGGCATTAAAATAAATGTTACTGTAGTCATATTACTCGGATCTTTAAAAAAATTTTCCACAGTATTTGGCTTAGCCACCTCCTGCATCAGGGAATGTGTGGCTTGAAGGAAGAAGACGGGCCAAATCACAGTCCATACCTCTGTAGGGAGCTGCCATCTCAGTGATGCTACATACACCCTCACCCTCCAAAAAAACTTCACAGATCCAACATAAGTATATTTTGTTTACATACTTCTTTTCTTCTCAAGTACTATAACCTTTCTTTTCTCTTTCAGGACAGAAGGGAAAAACTGATGATCAAACCAATCTCAAGACAAATAAGTTTAAGTACACATCACACAAACAAGTGCAGCTGCACTGGTTACAGTCACAACTTTTACTGCTTCTTTACCAGGGTTTTATTAAGACCCTGCTCTACCTGGCATATGTTCACAAAATTATCACTGACTGAGTTAGCATTTCTCAAGAATATATCGACATAACATAACTATTTTTACCCCAACTTTGCATCGAAATGGGAGCATGTACAAGATTAGACATCAATCTTTATGCAATGCAAGAATTCACGCTGACAAATGAACTGTGCTTCCCAATATAAAACTCACATCATTTTGTCACCTTCATGCCAATCCAGTTGCATTCACCCTGCACTACACAACAGAAACTTTGGAAAATGAACCTGAAGTAACAAAACCGTCTGGGCTAGACAAGCCTTGGTTATCACTATACTTCTGCTCCTCCAGATACAGAAACAAACTCCAACAGCACAAACAGTACAGCCGAGTTCCACTCAGTGTGTTGCCCACACCTTCTTGCTTTAATACGCTTCAAGCACAATGACTGATGTACAGAAAAGTTTGGTGTTCTGTCAGAACTGTGGTGAAATATAAGACCTACTATTTTAGTGTTTCTTTTCCTTAAAACTTCCTTTCCTATAAAAAAAGGGGAGAGGGACAGGCAACATAATTTGTAAAAAAAAAATCTAATAAACAGCTTTTGGCTCAATACAAACAAATTAAATATCAGAATGTATTATTTCAGAGAAATACAGAGTCTAAGTCCATTAGCTTACTCTCCTCAGCTCAAAATGAAATACAAAAGGGCAAAAATTAGAACTGCATGATTTCTGTATTTTCTTAACTTGATAGGATGTAAAATACTGTTCAGATTTAAATCCACTTCTGTAAAGTAGCATTTGGCATTTCAATCAGAAATCCATCAGATGTTCTAGTTTAGCAATCTTAAGGCTGATACAGTTCCCTCGAGAAAAGGTATTTCATGTTCCCCAGAGCACAGGTATTCTAAGAAGTGACTTGCTTGGAAGGGGACATTCACAAAATGTTACAATTTCAACCTAATTAGAAAGAAGTCTTATTAATTAGATAATAATCTAAAAGGATATTAGATTTTTTAGATGGAGGGCAAAACAGAAGCACGGCAAGGCCCCATCTTTTCCTACCATTTTAAGTAACTGCTCTTTGAAATATCACTTTACTTCTCAAATCACTGAGAGTTTAATAAGTTAATCATACTGGAAAAGGAAAGTTATCTGTTGAAACAACTCCCAATGGGAAAGCAATCCTCCCTCACTGTTTTATGTACTTGTAAGTATGTATATAATACTTATAGACAGGTAATTTTATGCATGCACGAATATCTCTGTGCTTAAGTTCATGAAAATGTCATTTCTCAAAGAAATGTCTGTAATTTTTAAAAGTACTCCTTCATTTCAGAATAAAACAAAGATTTTACATATTTTTTTCCAGCCAAGTGATACACTTTTATCAAAACTACTTACTGAGCCCTATTTTACTTTACTTTACTGAACATAAACTTCACTGAACTCTTCATTTATTCTAAACGTTTCTGTTGCAAATCTCTAAAGTATAAAGAGTGAAAGCATTGAACCCTTCCTTTTCACCATCTGCTTTCAGTAATTCTATTCAACAGACAGAATACATAAATCTACACATTCAATCTTCAGACCATAGAAATAATGTGTTTAAATGGTTTTATATAAGAATAGCAGCTACCTTGGACTGGTTGTGACACTCCTTGTTCTACTGCCCCATTGCAACAGGGTGGTGCATTTGTTATTTCTGTGGCTGGAACTTCATAGATTCTAACTGTATTTCCCATATAGACCAACTAATTAAAAAGTTCAAAAGCTAACTTATCTCATTCACAGAACTTGCATATTCCCTCTGACAAACCAGAATGTAAACTTATCTTCCTGTTTATTCACCTTCTGTAAGTTAACATAAAGTTTATCTTACCTTTTCTAGTTAAGAAAGGTGTCTGAACTTCCTCAGCACTTAAAGGGTCAAAATTTATCATTTCAGTTCATCTAATAAGTAATGTTTTTTGCCGAACAAAACCAATTCCCAATAAATTCTCACTGTATTTGTGTGCTCTGATTTGATTTAGAGGTCTGTGGGGAGACACCATTTGGTAGCACAGGAACACAGAGGGGTAGGTGGTGCTGAGGAGAAGTAGAGCTCATGTGCCAGAAGTGTTATTGTGTCAGGTTGATTTATTGAGTGAGCTTCACTTCACCGAATGTTCCGAGATATTTATTTCCCTAAAGGCTCTGCAAAGATATGAACAGACCTGCATCCACAGATGTCATCATTGCTCATTTTACCGAGTCATGAAATTTTCTCAACTGCAATTTGTCCATCTAAAATTGCTGCAACAGAACAATGTCAATAGTAGCTTCCTACTCATACTACCTCCCTCTACTACGCACTCTTGCCACATCCATCTCCTAACTTCAGAGAATTTAAAGACACAGAGCTCTGTCCCTCTAGATGTTATCAAGCACTTCCTTTTCTTAACCCACTAGATAATGAAAATAAATTAAAAAAATGCAAATAAAGGGAGTAATTGGATGCCAAAAGTAATGAATTAGTAGTACATATGACTGAACAGATGAAAGAATACCAAGTGACAAGAGAAATGTCCTACTTGACCAAGTTAGAGTAAGAATCCCATTACCTGAAATTGAGAATAATCAGCTCCTGTCCTTTTCCTTGGGCTTTTTTTTTGCCACTTTGAACAGTAGGTGCTGAGAGAAGTGAGCAAACATCACTCTCACTCTACTCATAATAGTAAAGAAGAAACAGATTATATTTGGTCCTGATTTGATTTTATAACTGTGTGGAAAGGAAGAAATTGAATATTTCTATATACTTATATAGAAATACACTAAGTTATACATAAGTCTACTGAATGTACATATGCTCCCACGTGTTCAAAAAAACCTTTAACTTTCCTAGAAATAATAAAGAACTTAAGGCATTTTAAGAGCTGGAAGTGATATAAAAACAAATGTCCCAGGCAATGAAAACAAAACAGTTTGTAAATCAATTGTAATTTCTAAAAATTAAGATTTTTTTTTTTTTAATGTATGAAGAAAAAAAAAGATTTTGTATTTAACACAAGTATTAAGTTCTACTTAAACCTTAAAGTGTTCCTTTAGGGTTTCAGAAGGATAGTGTCCTTTTACACACAGTTTCAGGTGCTAGTTGGATTTAAATAATACAATTACTAAACAGGATATTACACATAAAATAAGCTCTTGTATGAACTTTATCCAAAATGCTGCTTCTCTGCTACAGAAGAAGGTCTATTTAAAATACACATGTAAAAGTGAGCGCTCGTGGCTTATGTCAGAATACACTGTTTTATTTAAATATGTTAATATTTCTCATTATGCCATTAACAATAACCTTCATCCATTTGTGAAAAACATTTTGCCAAGCATGCACATAAAAAATTAGCAAGTGAAGCAAAATCACCTTAATTTGCTTTGGACCAGCAAATAACCAACTAATTTGCAGAAATCCCTGCCAAGCACTCATATTAAATGCTTCATGCTTATTTTATGACCTCTGCTGCTCCTCTCCTTCCCAGGCCCTGAATCATATGATCATTAACATATTGCAAGGTCTGAAACTTTATTTTTTACATTCTTTAATTAATGCCTGTTTATAGAAGGCCATAGGACTTCAGATCCAGTTAATGAAACTTCGCTCCCCCAGGCCCCTGGAGCCCAATAGAGAGCTTTCTCCTCTGTTGTTTTAGTAGCTTTTTTCCAACTGTTTGTTTATACACACTTAATTGATCTCTTTAGTCCCAGAAGCATTCCAGAGACACAACCTGTTCTGAGGCAAGCTAAAGTTTTTTTCCCCTTCTTTATAAAAGCCCTGATTGCCCAAGGTTATCAGTTTTAATTTGAAAGTTGAAGATTCAGCTTTATTTACACTGTCTAAAAGACAAAATTGATATGGGCCCTGAAGTGTTCATTTTTACATTCATACGCAGCAGAGTGGATTGCAAACACATACTGTATATAATTATTTTGATGTAGAACTAAGTAATTACTAAACACTGCTATGTCTTGTTTTATTGCATTTAAAGAACTCAGTCTTCATAACAAGTTGAAAATAAGAACAAATCAGCCTGCCAATGCATGAAATTTTCATGGCTCTTCAATTTACATTTTACATATTCCCTATGACAAGAATTTCTATTATGCTATTCTCTTTTTTCTCCTATAATTAAATTAAAAAAAGTAATTGGCTGGTGCTGCACACTGCTGCAATGTCTTAATCACATAGACAAACAGTTTTACAATAGCTTACACCATTTGCCACATGGGGCAATGACATTATTGTACCAGGCTATAAACCAGGAGACAGATATCACATACCAGCTATCAACTACGGTGTTGAATCTCCTGGTGCCTGCTTGTGAAAACAGAGGAGAGAGGTACATTTAGTATGTTGATTGGCAACTCTACGTCTGAAATCTTAATTAAGTACAAGTGACCAAGACTAACATGATAAAAGCAAACGTTTCTGGTTAAAGTGAGTGACACTAGAAACATCTACTTTGATTTCAAGATATAAAAATCTTTGGGCAGAGAAAACAACACAATATACCACCGCTTAAAAAAAAAAAAAGAAACTAAAAATACTTTCCAAGGTTGTTTCTAAATGCGAAAAATAACACAGCTAGCAGCCATCAAATAACTTTAATTCAGTATAATCAATCTTTTTCAGTAGGATAAGAAAACAAATACCAGCATAGAAGACACAGTTGCCCTTAATTATAATTTCCTAATCACCTAAACTGATTTAGACAATACTTCCTTTGCGTTCCTGTTTAGAAAAAACTACCATGAGAAAATAAAAGGCTTCCAAAACTATTCTTCCATCAGGAATATTTTTAACAGAACCAGGCTTCTAACAAATGCTACCGTATTCATCTTGAAAAGAAATGCATTTAAGAACATATCAAGTCATTTAACTTGAAACTTGTGAGACTTTTTAGATGGAATTTCAATTAAAGTCAAAAGCTGTTAAACTGAGGATTTCTCTAAAACAGAAACTAGTCCTGTGAGTCCCTATGCTTTATTATTTTACTTTTCCCAGTTTCTGGAATACACATATGTTAAAGACTCATCCCAGTTATAAAGTCAACTGGGATCATAAAATGAGCATCTTAGTGTCTAATGAACTCAACCAAACTGGCATGCTAGGAAAGCACACACTAAAAGGATTAAATTCCCTGCAAGATTCACCATGATTGGCTTTTTATTTTTGTTTTCTACCTCACAAAGTCACCTTTGGTGGAAAGTTTCAGAGATCTGGGAATTTGGCTAGACAGTGAGATGCAAAGGCTGAGGCTCTTCACATGAGAAAGTTCAAACCCACATGAACTCACCTCTCAGGAATACACATCTGCCAGCTGGCCAGCTGATCAATATTACAGATGGATATTATTCAAACTGAGCTGCCCATCACACAAAATTGTTTAACATTTTATGATCACAAATATTTAGAAATTAAGGCACTCACTAGTACCCTACAGCCCTACTTCTATATTCTCTTTTAGGGTAAAACAAATGCTTTCACCTGTTACATACAGAAGCAACGTTCTGGGTCTTGCTCCAGAAGTTAAAAACATTTTTGCTGAAAAGCCCCTTACTAAAGTTAAACCTAGATGTATATAAGTATTAGTGGATATGGTACATGCACATCAACATGGTTACATTTCTTTTTCTGGATTTTCTTCCACTACAAGGAAGAAAAAGGATTTTGTACTATTTCTCACTAAACTAAGTTGTTAGAAGAGAACTTACTGTAGATATTCATTCTAAGACACAACCACTAAACCGCTAACACCAAATCTCAGCTATTTGATGTGTAGAGACAGGAGACCAAATCAGAGCAGAAAGTAGATTCTAATTGCATGGAATGAGAGAAGTCTAACTGTGTCTCAAAAGCCTGGTCCTTAGCATATAGTAGACTCCAGCACCAATACTAACAGTTCTGTGGTTCCTTTCAAAAACTCATGCTGATAAATCAAATCCATCTTGTGTTAAGAACAATGAAGCCACCATAGGGGGGTATTTAGTCTTCCGACTTAAAATCCCACAGAATCTAATGAAGCTGACCCTAGAGAAGAAATGTGATGGGAGGACTCCAGGGAATTAGCCAAAAATCTTATAGCTGTTAGTGTAAACTCATTGAACTGGAAACTGTTGTGTATATACTTCCTACCTATAAATCTCTCATATCGTAACTGATTAAGGGAGAATAGGCATGATCCTGTTCCCACTGATGACAATGGCAAAACTCCAATTGACTGCTGCATTCTTGGATTTGGCAAAAGAAGAATTCATCAGCTCCCAATTACTGTTCAGCACAAAGGACTTGGATGTATCCTAAGGTTTTTCTTACCTCAGCCAAAAGATATTTTCTCACTTTAACCTATTTGTATTTCTACTGCTAAGCAGAACATAATGGACTGAAGTCATGCAGAGTGAGGAAATCCTAGAAAACTTAATGTGTAAAGAGACAATCTCTGTTAAGGTTTCTTAATACCTCTTGTGCTCCAAGTCTTGAAGTCCATTTCTATTATTTCGTATTACCTTCAGTATTTCTTCAAAAGAGCAACAGCCTATCTCCCTATCATCTAACAGTACAGTCCCACTGCTTTGAAGTGCTACTGTAGCACAAAATAGTAATGAAAAAAACCCATTATATTTCATCACTACATCTGCTAAACACTCTGTACTAGGAACGGCACAGTAAACTGTCTCAAAGACTTCAGGTCAAAACAAGATAAGGACATTGATTCCTTAGAGCACTTCACAAGATTTTACTAACGCAAATCGTGAAAGACTAAAGAATATGAAAGTTATTTAAATGGAATTTCATTTTTCTCAATTGGACCCTTTAGAAATGCTCAAGGGAAGCAATGTCAGGCACTTGCATTTGGAGGGTCACCACTGCAACAAGGGTTTCAGGTACAACACTGTTCTTTAAAAATCCTCACCAAGCTCTGATCAAAGGAACTGGCAACCCCAAGTAACTGTACCCAAACTGAGCAGCATCAGCCCACAAAGTCTATCAAGACTGGCTCTGCTCACATCTGACCTTCCAAGCTAGCGAAAGAAAGTTTAACACCACAGACTTTTTCTGCTGGAATAGAAAGATGCGTATTAAGTTTCCACAAGATGTTGCCTTTGCATGACTGTCACATTCCTTTTTTTTTTTTTTTTAATATATATTTCCTTGTTGGAACCTGTTTAAACACATGTATAGCTTGGTTAGCATCCATAAATGTAAATAGCTGATTTAAAAAAGAAATTTATTCTTGTGGTATTGTGTTTAAAAAAAATAAAATTGAAAATTTTATGGGCCCTAAAGTAAGCCCATTCTGCAATGCAAACAAAGATGTTAGCTCCTCCCTTTCCCTCAGACATTGAAATTTCATCCATTACTACAAAATTTACCTCATAAAGCAAATACTTCAGTATCACAGTTCCCACTGCAATATATAGAACAGCCAGGAACTTAAGTTCTGGAAAAAAACAGCTTTTAGGTGTGTGAAACACTCTTGTACTTCTGTACAAAGAAGCAATCCTTGCTGCAGATGTTCAGCAAAAAATAAAATTAGAACAACATTTACATGAAGTGTGTCAGTATGAAACCTGGATCCCTGGAAGCATTGCAGAGTGTTCAGCCTTTGCTGGAGCTGAAATAAAGTTAGCATGGCTGACTCAAGTTCTGGAGTCCTGGTTTACCAGCAGAGCAGTCACAGTTCAGTATACACTAAGCCATAGGTTTATGAAAAAGAGCTCACAGACTGACAACCAATTTTGTTACAAAAGCATCTCCAATGTTGGTGTCACAGGAATGTTTAGAACCCAAGCAAAATATTTAGTCATATTTCATATCTCATCCAAAAGGAACAGGTTCTCATTAGCCTCTTCAATCTGACCAACCTTCAGTCAAGAAAAAGGCAGGAAGTTTTACAATGTCACTATTTATTTTGTAAAACATTGTCTCTAAAACACAAAAATATTCGTAACTCTAGGCAACAGAGTTCACAGCTGAGAAAAGTTTGTGGTGCTGAAATAAAGACAGAAAATCAAAGCAGCTCCCAATACATCTTATTTTCTAGCCTAGCTTTTAACAATATTTCTATTAATGAATAGATACTCAATAAGAGAGCATTTACAGTGAGAAAAATTGTACTTCTCCACCCATCAATTTAGGGCTTGAAAATAGAATTCTTTGCCTTTTTTCAGCACGCCACCCTTTAGGGCAAAGAGTGGTAATGAACACCTACTAGTCACACAGAATTATAGTGCTCTTTATTTCACCCAGGGCTGAAAAAATTTCCAAAGGTTTGGAATCCTGAAACCTGTAAACAAAATCTGTGGAGCAGATAAAATTTTAAATGGCACAATGCAATTAAAGCTGAATTCAATTTGAGCGCACCCTGTCCATCTGTCAGAGGGAAACAAAAGCCGAGGAGCTCCATTATTGCTGAATCCCTGCTCTTGTTAATTTGCTTGCTGAGAGATTTCAATTTCTAGGAAGTGCACAAATTAGTGTTCAGTCAGGGCTAGATCCTCAGTAAGTATAAGCAGATGGTGGAAATCAGCCCTAATCAAGTAGCCAAAGCCCTTTTTTCTGTCTGATTAAAGCATTTTAATCCTTTCATATTGTCTGTGTTTTTTAGTAAATATCTACTATCATTTTTCCCCCTCCCCATTTGCTGTAATTTTTATTCCCAAATAAAATTACGTTCAGTTTCTAATAGATTTACTTATTTTTACAAGAGTGTACTTTTTAACCATAGCAGTGTACTTTGGGCTAGGCAATGTGGCCAATTAGATTATCCCATTTATTCAGTTCACTGAACTTTTTTTTTTTTTTTTTTTTTTTTAACNAATATAGAGTCAGCTAAAGCAACATATACTGTTTAGCTAGTTTCTGATTATCCACTGGAAGACTCCTCTAAACAGTGACCTCATTATGATTATGATTAAGAAGTTAAAAAAAAAAAAAAAAACCCCACAGAGTAATTGTGCAAAATGATGATACTATGTTTTGTGAACATTTTCTACCTCTGTGGTGGAAAAGAAGCCGATTTTTCTATTAGTACAAGCCACACAGATGTCCATTGCAGGAGGAAAGCATGTTTATACCACAAAAGAAGGCCCTAATAACTCATAGATGCCACAGGCATTTGTGAATAATGAGAGCTAAGATTAACACAGAAACATTACAAATATTATTGTGAATAGAATACAATACATAATTAACTCTTCACATTTTAATGAAAAATAGCAGAATTTGTTATTTCAAAGGTTACTTATTGTTGAATTTGCAGATAATGGTAAGTATGAGGGATCTGCCTAACTGAACATATATTTACAGAACCAAGATAAGAATACCAAACAAAACAGCAGTAAATTTGATTTGCATAAAATATACATGGTGAAACTTTGACTGCAATTTATATTGCTTTATCCTTTGGAAAAATTTATATACAGATTTTTTTGAAAAGCTGGCATCTTTTAGACCAAAATCTGTTTAGCATTATTATATATGTTACACTTTCATGTGTGTATTATATAAAACAGCTGAAAAATATAAACTTTGATAGCTGGATCTACACAGAAGTGTGTAAAACAATAACCTTAGGGACACATTCTTCAAAAACAGTACACAGGATTTAGCCACACATTTGCCATTAAAATTAATGGGAGTTATTTAGCTATAAATCCTGAAGAAAAGACTTTGAAAATGTACCCCTTAATGTCAACACCATCAACATAATGCACAAGGGTGGAGGAAAATTGAATTTTGAACAATGAAGAACTTGAATATAAACCATGTGTAGTATTTTCACTGAATGATATTTCGGTATCCTGTAAAGCAACTTTATTGCCTAACTGCCATATTAAAAAACCCACACCTAATATTTTCAGAAATGTGATAAATAAGAACAGATGATTACTTCCATTTATCAGAGGTTAAAGTCACAACAATAATGAAAAATAACTCCTCGGTAAGTGTCTGAAATGGAACTGAAATTGATCCAAAGAACATTTTTAAATCTCCTGAATGTGCTTCTAAAAATTTAGGAGTGTTGGTACTGAGTTTTTTTTTAATACAGAAATCCCACATATAAACATATCTACTGTATGCTGATTCCTGATTTAATACACTCACATTTTTCATGTTTTCCTCTACTTTTCGTATTAAAGAACCTTTATTTCTTCTAATAGCCTCAAGCAAGTCTCCTTCTAGTCTCCTAAGCAAACATTAACACTTACATTAGCGTAACACTTGTAAAGCAGCTTTTCTTTCAGTAAAATGAAAAAAGGCACCAGTTCATCACTGAATTAATCCCATAGAGAGACTTGATCCATTTGTAGTCCCATTCCAACCCCACTCTCCCAAATGCCCACTTCCTTCTTCCATGCTTCACTAGTGAAGGAAGGAAACCACAGCATATTCTATTAAAAGCTATTTTTCAGTACTAAAAATAAACTGTAAAGTTGGGTTTGGTGTAACATTACGCCAAAGGTTGTCCCATGATTTCAAATGGAATTTTGTGAGATGAAGACTAAAGGACAATGCCATCCTTCACAAAAAAAAAAAAAAAGTTTCAAATCATGTTTCTACTTTCACTGAGAAACAGAAAAGAATTTACCCCCATGCCCTTTCACTCCTCAGTTTACTTCTGGAACTGAGAGGATGTTTCGGTGTCTGGACAAGTACTAAATATTGCACCAGAAGTACATACTCAATTCCTATGGGCCCCTGAATACCTGTAACTGAGAAGAGACGCCCCACTCTGCGAGACCAGAGCTACCTCATCCATTTTCAGGTTTTCACACCATGCTTATTGCTTAAAAACAATACTAATATAGAAATCATAATTCCGATCATGTACACTCAATTCAGGATTATTACCAACTTCCTAAAAATAGCAAATTCCTATCTGGAACACAACACAGAAGGCAACATTGTGTGTTGCTGCAGCAGGATGCATTTAAACATTAAGATAACAGTAACCTAGATGAATGAGAAGTGAACTCTAGACACGTTCACCTTGTTTTCCACACTCATGTCACCTTTTTGAATCCAGCCAGAATAAAATTTGAATATATTTAGAATGAACCATAATATGTTGGAAAATACTAAGATAAAACATTACGTTTCAGTAATTTATGAAACCAAAGGAATTTCTTTTGCTCACAAATAAACATCTTGGTTTTTCATGTCACACTTTGAATTCCTCAAATCCTCCACTCTTTGTTTTATATATTATTTTCTTCTTGATTTGCAATAGTCACCTAAAATTTCAAATATAGTTTAATTTTTGAAACATGAAACATAATCATGCATATTGTTAACACATGCATCGACACATCTGTGTTCCATCCTTTGATTGCTGTTACACTAGCATTACTTTAAGAATAAAAGAACTGATGCCTTAAAAATCATGTACTATTCAGACAAAAACAATTTGATATTGTGTTTTAAATACACTGGTGTTAAAAGTAGTACTTTTGAGGACATCGGTAACATCTGATTTTTTTTTAAATGTAAACTGTTCTTGACAGCATGGAGATTCTTTTTCAGCCTTTTTATTACTATTACTGCAGCTGTGACCATAGATATACACTATACATATAGTATATACTGTATATATACTTGGTAGAACACTTGAAATGGGAATGTGAAGAAGTTGTCTGCAAACTGTAAAAAAGGTTTACATATAGTTTAAGAGTCACAGCATGCTTATCATGTTGATCAATATTATCTCATTTGCATATACTCCATATGGCAGCATTCATCTGTTGTCTTTTGCTTATACTTAGACCAAGGACTCCTTGGGGCAGGAACTGAGTGTCTAAACTGAGTAGTGCAGCGGTCCACAGTGAGGACTTCTAGAAACAACAGTGATGTGAATTGGAACAGAAATACAGAAAATAAAAATAGGAGACTAATACTCTTAGAAGAACTTCTGAAATCAAGATTGGGCAAGCTCCTGAAAGAGATGTTAATGTAGATATAAACTAAAGGACATCCAATAGTCTGTGTTATTGTAAGCAGATAACAGTGCATTATATTACAGATATTTATGTAATTTTACAGATTTACCAGTTTGAGGACATACTTTATTTTTTGCATATCTGCAGTTAAGATAGTTAACAAAATTTAAAACTAAACAGGTAACAATATACTTATTCCTTTGTTTTCTAATGAGAGGATATGATGTACACATCATCTATAAAACTGTGCAGTATGAACTCTACCTCATCTATCTCAAGATTTCTTGATCATATAACCATACCTCTTAAATGTCATTTATCTACCTTATAAATATGAACATACCTCTAAGGTACTTTGGGTATTTTGCATATTTGGCTTTTAGACTTCCAATAAATGAATGTTATTGACATAACTTTACACGATGGAAAATTTATTAACTAAACTCTTCAAGGTCTTTTTAGACGTGGTTTTCAAGAAAACTGAATCCTTGCAGGAGATTGACAGGAAAACTCTTTGCAGCATCTTAGCATGTTCTCTGCAATACAGTAGGAAAATATCATTAGCTATTCAAAGTAAAACTTTCAGCAAATGTGCCTAAGACATATTGACCTTCATATAGTCAGGAAATGCATCTTGCATGTTTATGTGCTTTTAAATATAATTTGTCTAAACTGTCTGAAGTAAATCAAAAAGCTATCACTCAATCCTCTCAGTAGAAAGGGTAAATTTTAATTGCAGAACTTAAAACCTCACAATTAAAAGCTGTGTTGCTACTTAAAGCTAGCACAAACACAAGAATGAGAGTTCATGAATACAAATCAGCTTTTCTACCATATCCAGAAGGGTTCTGCAGAATAGCCTGATGAATACAGTCTGTACCTTCTAAATTTAGGTACAAGGAAAAAGAAGTGAAATATTAACCATGTTTTAACAAAATATAAGTTCTTTCCTTGTGACTTTGATTTGTGAATGACTGTGTGATAATCCACATTTGATTAGTGAGAAAGCTGAAATGATGTTGATAATTCAAAGGTAAGCATGCAGATAAAAATATGATGAGAAATAAATGCAAACAGAAACTGGAGAGAGTGGGTTTTAGTGATTTTCTTTTTTTCCTGGATCGAGACATTTTGCAGAAAAGCTTTCAGTAAGCAAACTCAGAATTTATTATTTTCAAATTTAAAGAAAAAAACCCAGCTATAGTATCTCACACAGTCAATCCAACAGGTAGATGGAAGTAAATATTCATAAATACCAACTATGTACAAAAGGGAAAAAAACAGTCACTGAAAGAAAAACTACATACTTCTCAACTCTGTGTTCATGATTTTATGCCAGATTCTCAGCTGTTTTACCTTAAAAGGCCTCCTCTTAGTTAATGGGTCCATGTCAATATGTGCCAAATTCTAAAAATTCTAGCCTTTTGTCTGCAAAATCCATCTTCTAACCCCTCCTAGAGAAACCAGTAGACAGTTTATGCAGCTAAACCAGCACTCAATTATCCTTATCTACCATCCAGGGCTGGATATGCCAGGAGGATTTTGTCTATGATAACTGGTCAATCAGGAGTCACTTCATTTTCTCGGGAAGGAGAGAAGACAGAAATGGTGCACAGTTAATAAACACCCTGGCCTAACCTTGCACTAATCTTCTTCAAGAAGAGGCTTAGGGCTTAAGGCAGGCATTCCCAATGAACTCCAAACCATCTCCAGATTCCCTATGAAGCTGGCAGAGATTTTCATCAATTTAGTGTCAGAATATCTAAGCTACCATTTTCTTAAACAGCAGAAACCTGACTGGAATCACATCTAACAATTCTGAACAAACCAAAGTGGGCACTGATATTATCATGGCACCTCCAACCTTTTGATTTTATGTCGTCCACAGCTGAGTGAATGGACTAAGCAAATTTTTCATCTATTATAAAGATAATTCTTTGAAATTCAGTACACAAATTTGGGTTCAACTAGTGTTGGCCCAACTAACAATAGCATCAGAAAGTCCCTTCCTCTGGTTTAGAGAAAAGGGAACTGTATCTGAGAGAATGGTGGCAAATAGAAAAAGGTACTGGAGTTGTCACACACAATTTATCTATTATGCCTCCCCTGGCTTATCACAGGATAATCTTTTAATATTTTTTATCTTGGCATTGGGAGGAGAGGCATCTCTGACTCAGATGATAGAGCAGAAGAAAGGATTTGGAGGGGGTGAAAGAGAATGCTAATTGCAAAATCATGTATTAATTTTCTGGTGTCAAGTGAACACTGCACCAGAAGTGTCTCTGGGCAAAAGAAGTTTCAAAGGTTTTAAAAGCATCCCTGAGAAGAGGTTTCAAAGACTATCTTATTGCAGGCAAACGTCCAGGAATAAGCACCAGGCGGTGCTTGCTTAATGCCAGGTTTGACTTGAAAATCCTAATTTTTTCTTAGTAGAAGCTATGGGGAATATATGTTGTAGGGAAAAAAAAAAAAAAAAAAAGGCATATCAGCTAAATTGAATCCAAGTTTAAGTAGTACTTAAAATCTGTAATGCTATCCGAGATCGAAACATAGCTTCTAGTCCTAGTTAAAACTGCCAAAACTCAAGCCAGTTCTTTGTCCTCACTGCTATTTAAAACAAGTCAGTTAAATTAAAAAGTAACTTCATAATCAATAGCAATAAATTTGGATTTCCATTTTCCAATGTCTGGTACCCCTGGCTTGATGGGGTCTCTTGGCCTCACCTTACTTTGGACCAAGAAACAGCAAGTACTGAAGTCAGTAGCTCTAGGGAGATCCAGATATGCCCAATCCTGATTAGTGCCAGCAGGGTTTCCAGCATTTGGTTGATGCACACGACAAAGGACCTGAACCTGACGTAAATGTACCCGCTAAAGGAAGCATTCCCCAAAGAGGACATTTCTCTTCTGGGTAGGTCTCCTCTGAGTCAGAGGCAGCATGAACCAGCTCTTCTGGACAGTACAGTAATCCAGGAAATTGCACATCTCATCTTACACATCTGCTAGCAGGATTTTCATACTACATATTTATCAACCAGACACCTGACTTACTTGAAGAAGAAGGATTAATTATGTTTCTTGGCCAATGGGATATATCTTAGGTAAATCCAGGAAGATTTTTTGCATAATTTGCCACAGTTTTAAGGATTAACATAGAGGCAGGGTACAAAGAGTTCATCTGCCTACTTTTTTTTTGCCCCCCCCCCCCTTTTTTTTTTTTTGCTTTTTTGGGGGGCTTTTTGTTTGGTTGGTTTTTTTTGCCATTGGAAAATAATTCAAAGGGAAGATAAAGATTTGTTTTGGTTTGGAGGAACCAAACCAAAGGAACAGTTTGAACACAATGGTGTTTGAAGTTCTGGAATTGGATAATTTCTGGATTCGACTTGTAAAAGTGGAAATCAAAAGAGAGGCAGCTATTGGACAACTAAAGTAATTTCCCTTTAGCATCTTTTTATGTCCTTTTACTTAGCCAGTGCTGAGTATTTCCACTGGAAAGAATGCCCTATCCTCATGCCTCACCTAGACCAATACTTGATCAAACACCTTGTGAGAGATAAGGTTAAACCACGAAAGGGAGAAACAGGTAAATATGCAGGTCTTAGTTCTTTAAGAAACCAGGATAAAAATACATATTGTGTACATGGCTGAAAGTGTTTAAAAAGAGATTTAAAAGGACCAACTTAAAATCACCTAGGAATAAGTTTTCTAAACAGTATCAATCTTCACCACAAATAATACAAAAATATGAAGGAAAAGTTCACATCTTCTCCATTTCACCATTACTAAAGTATACATAAATACTTTATTTGTTTCTTTTAGAAAAACTTTTCTTCCAACCACTTTTTGAAAAACCTCAATCCTCATTTTTATTTTCACTAGAACAGGAAATTTCAAACACCTACTTTCAAACGTAATCTAAAAATCCAACCATTTATTTAATCTATTTGAAATAATTAACCATTAGAAATGCTAAGTTTGTGAATTAGATCGTCATAGAATCATTGAATAGTCTGGGCTGGAAGGCTTAAAGACCATCTAGTTCCAATCCTCTCACCACAGGCAGGGAACTTCCACTAAACCAGGTTGCCCAAGCTCCCATTCAACATGACCTTGAACACTTCAGGGATTCACAGCTTCTCTGGGCAACCTGTTGACTCCAGATAGAAAGGAATGAGAAATAGGGTAACATTTCTGACAAAGCAAAAGTAAATCCCCCACAGAAAGAGGTGCTCAGCATCCCTATATAAAAAAATAAGCATTCCTATATAAAAAAATGAGTGCAGATCCTCAGTTGGTGCAAACTATAACACATTCACAGACTGCAGGGAAGTTATGTTAAACTACACCAGCTACAAAACTGTCCCCAAGCATTGTAATCATGCTCTGTTAAATATTGACCTAAAATGCATTCTGAAATGCAGCTTCTCATTTAGACAAGGCTCCTCAAGGAGCATCACCTTGTAAGGTACGACGGCCACGCTGTTTATGGTAAAAGACAAAGTCAGTGAGGAAACCACTTTGGTAATGTTGTGAGAGCATTCCATAGAGGTTAAACTGGGAGCAAGTGGGAACAGCTTCCATGTGAGAACAGCTTCTATATAGGAACAGCAGCACAGCAAATGAGAGCGGATACTCAAAACTGCTTCTTCAACGATTCTAAACAAAACCTGGACCACACTGTGGTAACCTGAATATAAGCAAAATAGTGCTATTTTTTCCTATATAGGCAAAATGCCAGATTTTCTATTAAGTGAATTTAATTCACAATAAAAACTCAGTTATGTTTAAGCACTGAATTATTCTTGTTGTCACAGTATTCATTTAGGAGTTGGACCCCATGATCCTTGCGGGTCCCTTCCAACTCAGGATATTCTGAATCTGTGCTGCTAGAGCCAAATACCTTTTTCTGCTTAACAAAATGTAATTCCTTAAATAATAGATGAATAAATAAATAAACCTGTAAAAGGATATAGTCTCTGCCAATGCCAGCTGTCTTTACTGATATGTACCAGGAGCACAATTTAAAGCTATCTTAAGAAGTTGTAATTTATACAGTCAACTTTTTTTCCAAAATTTCAAAGTTTTGTGTAAAAGAAAACAACACCTTTAAAGAATAAACAAAGAATACGACAGCTGTTTTTGGAATAGGAATGTGGCACTGAGCTATCTCTCCCACTTTAAATTATAGGAAACTTTAAGTATGTCAAGCATGAAGGAACTAATAAAAAGGAGGCAAGTCCAACTGAACACTTTATTTGTACCTCAGTAAAATTCTTTCAGAAAGATAATTTAAAGAATGTTTTGCTCCTGATGTTCCACTCTTCTCTGAATTCATTGTTCATGTGGTAAGGAAAAATGCTCTACCACTTTCCATTACTTGCATTTTTACATATCCTTAAATTGTCAGAATTTTCATATACTGGTCATTATGCAGTTTTAGTAACTTGCTTTTGCAAAGATAAAAAAGGGAGAAATTCAGCTTCTAGCTTTAGTACCACTAAATGGCTCTACCTAGGTACTCTCCTGTACTTGGAAGCAGAAACAACACAAAATAGTGGCCCAAAAAAGGACAATGGGAATTTTGCAGTTGCCTTTAAGACCAGGATCTCACATTTTGCTCTTGACAAAAAGGTAACAACTGCTCTTAGTTCCTCCATGCAGAAAAGTTCAGTGTTCACCACTCAATGTGTCCCTCAGGATCATGCAATGCCACCAACACTGGTGGAGACAGAATCTTTTCAGAGCACGGCAAACAGAAGTCAAGAATCAATAAATGTATCCTTTCTGCTTCTCCTTTCTCATTTATTAAAGCACTCCACACATATTATTCATTACACTGCCTTTCCATAATAACCAAAACATAAAAAAAAGTCAACTCTGTGCTGAAACAGAAATATTTGCGGCCTCCTCAAGTGTTTGCCATTTTTTTTTTCAAACACTATATCTGGAATTTCACCATAGATCATGAAATTATGTATCTCAATTTTTGTTAAAATGAGTCTAAATAAAATAAAGCCTGAGAAGCTATAATCTACATTATCTATTAAGACTACAGGTGAAAAAAAACCCAAAACAAACAGAAGCAAGATACATACTGAAAATCAAATTTACTGTGATTTTTAGTCAATCTGAAATTCTAGGATGAAAAATCTGCATGTAACTTTTGTACAGCATGAAAACAGCTGATGGAAAACCAAGTGGTAATACTCACACATGCATATGACATGAAAAGTACTACTGGCTAGCCCACTTCCAGAAGCAAGTATCAGGGACACACATTAAAACATGAGTCTGAGGACTGCCAGGGTGGTGGAAATGAGCACATCTTCATATCTCACTTCTGATACGGTGTCAGCATGACTCTAAGCAAAGGTGGCAGCCTCCGAAAGAAATTTAATCCAGTCCACGTTTTGTGGAGTGGGTGGGTAATGAAGATTCAACTTCTGAAGACTAGTAAATAAAGCAAATCAATAAATAAGGAGTTCCTTGGTATTTCTCTCTTTATGAAGAGGGAAAAGGAAGCATGTATTTTGAAAGTGCAGCCAGTATAATTTAGATTAATATAGAAAACAATATTCAGAAGTTTGTGCAAGTGCCTGAAAAACATCAAAGCATCTAAGTAATTTGAAACAGTATTTCTTAGATTACTTCTTTTATAACCCACTTTCATCACCCATTACAAAAAATACACACAAATTCCTTTCTGGATAGAAGAATAGTTGCATAGTATTTATTGCTGTTCATTAGCATTCTCAGTTTGTTGATAGATTGCCTTCATATCATATGAGGGGGAAGAGGAAATTGGAACCAAAACCAAAAAGCAATTTAATTATTTTAATTAATTCCAGCTTTTGAAATTATGCAGAATGCTACTGAATATTTAAAAAGCTATACAAACCAAAATGTATTTATGCTGCATTGTACCAAATGGAATGCAGTAAGAAGGTACTCTTTTAGGCTCTTTGAGAAGTTGCACTGGAAGATATCACAATCTAGATCATAAGTACACTTTGTGTAAATGTAAATAGGTATT
This sequence comes from Eulacestoma nigropectus, assembly GCA_013397775.1. NCBI lineage: Eukaryota > Metazoa > Chordata > Aves > Passeriformes > Eulacestoma > Eulacestoma nigropectus. Next base: position 621,395 of record VZTE01003924.1, read on the forward strand.
TTGGACGGTTAATTTGCAATATATGTTAATGCAAGTTATAGATTACCAATAATATCAAAAGAACAACACATTTGTAAAACTGGTTGCTAATCTATAAAATACATGCAATCGAGAAACACTTGCTATGGAATTAGGGATCCTGGGCTCCCTATATGCCCTCACTCCATTTGAACATATTGGACCAACTAACTAAACTAATTACTTAAAAGTAAAAGTGCAACATGAGTAACCCTCATAAAGAATGTAAACTAGACGGGTGGGGAGGTCTATAGGTGTCAATCAATAACAAAATGCAAACTGTCAAGCTTGCTTTGCTAACAAACTGTCACATCAACAATATGCAGTTAATGACTACAAATTAACTGTATACCAGATGCTTGACACTTTGTTATGACACTTAGCAAGCTAGTTGACATTTGGGGGATCAAAGCTTCTTTAATTACACTTTGTATAACATGTGCAACCTTTATGCTAATGTCCACATATTCCTTAGAGCAAGACTGTTCAAGTGGCAGAGACTGGGTTTTTTTGGACTTTGAAACAATCCAGTAAATCTGGATTTTAACTGAAACAAAACTGCATTTACATCATTATTCAGTATTACCAAATAATGTCTAAAATAACTCTTTAAATTGATGTACTATACCATATTCACTCACTTATAGACACCCTCTGCGTGAAATAATGCATTTTCAAACAGTGCTAACAGTATCTATAAAAGAGAGAAGCACTAGACACACTGCATTTAAAAGCATCTCTGTGTTCAAACCGATGTCTAGAATCAATGCTACACATTGATATGTCTTTCCTAAACCAAATTAACTTTCTCATCACACAACAAAATGTAGGACACAGCATTAACAACATTTTTATTTAGCCAGCACTTATTATATTGTTTGTCATGCTCACGGAAAAAGTATCAACTAAAAGCAGCCCCAGGTTTACAAATCCATTGCCTTACTGTGTTGTTGTGAAGGTGTGTTTTTAAACATTTTAACTTTCCTGTTTATTCCTTAAAATACAGGTCCCCAAATTTCACAGGAATTGTATGCAAGTTAAGGAAGGAAAAAAGTATCATAATCCTAAGCACTAAAGACTACTCTTAGCAAGGGAAAATTGCCTTTAAAGCAAAATATAATGTCAAAAGTAACATCTGCCTTCCTATTCTGGACAAAAGTGAGACTTGGAAGAAATACTATAAATTCAAGTGGCCTTTTTCCATCCTAGACACATAACTCAGATTCTTAAATACATTTTTATTTGCATTGCATTAACATCCTTTAATACCACCCACCAACTCAGGTTTTACCATATAACACTTATTGCACTGGATGTTAACTCTGTTGAATGTTAACTGCTGTGATCACCACAGTGCATCAGTGGAGATAACTGCGGAGGGTTTCTTGATACCTCTGGGAAAAGCTTTCAAAGTGCATGAAGCACCAAAGATGGGTTTACATCTTAGCCACTTGCCAGTTACTTTATTCTCCTTGTTCTATGTGAGCTGCTAAATTAATTTCCCCTAAATTCACAATTCTGTGCAATTTTTGTCCCAGCTATGTAATACTAATAAGCCAAATCATTTGCACCCTTCTTTGAAGCATCATAAACTGTATTGACCAGACTTATCTAACCTAACAGAGGTCTAAAGCCTAAGCATCCTCATCTAAGCAAATCATTCCTTACCCTCAGCTGAAAGGAACAGAAAATTTTAAGGCATAATTCATCTGATCTATTTTAGACGTTCACATTGGGGCAGATAAGCAGTGCTCTGGAAGTGTTTATTTCTCTTTTACAAAGCCCAGCTGCAGATGAATCCCTTCCTCAGGGCTTCCGGTAGGATCTACCAGAACTATTCTATCTACAGGGTCATGAAAGAAACACCTGTAGCTTCTCTATGTGAATGGTTTAGCAAAGCTACTCATTTATGCATCTAACTCTGATCTTGATGGTAAATTTGATCACTTGAAGGTTCAGCATATCACAATTAGTCAAACCCATCTAGCTAAGAGTTCCTATTAGCAGTCAGAAAAGACAACAGGAAAAAACCTAATCCTAGATGCTTTCTAACCAAGTCAGGGATACAAAAAAGAGTATCAGCACTATAAATGAGAGCTTGACCACCCAGCTGGATAAACTGTGCAAAGAAGGATATTAATATGCAGAAAATTAATTTCCTTGTTTTCCAGGATTCAGTTAGATCTTTAGGTCCCAAGAGTGAGGACATTGCCATCATGACTCAGATGGTATCAAAGCCATTCAAGTGACATTATTTATCCTCTTCTATGTATTCTTATATTTAATTACTTCATGCCAGATACAGCTTATTTGTGTCATAATCTAACTTACAGTTAAAAAATATGTGTATTTATCTGCTTTCCATTGCATGGCACAACACTGCATGTAGTCAAATAATCATGGATGCACATGCTTTTTATTAGAAATCCTTTTAAAGCATCGCCTACCATCTACAAAGAACAGCAGAGAAACCAAAAAGCTGCTGAGATGATCACAGTGAAACATGAAGTGAGAATCTGTTGTGTGAATTCCCCATGCAATGCTCAAAACTGTCTGCAGTGATACACTTCCGAATACCATTTTAACCCAGCTACCAAATCCAAAAGATCTGCTAATTCAGTTTAGCTTTTTCCTACCTGGCAGCAGAATTACATGGTCAAACTACAGAAAAGCAAGAGAACATCCTTGTTATTACTACATGTAGAAGCACAATGGTGCAAAGACAGTTCTGCCTGTTGATGGTTAATCAGCCAAAGATATTCCTTTCACTATTAGGCTTTGAAAAAGACCATCAGTGGTAGGTCCACATCTTTACTCAGTTTTCCACTTTATTGTGGTTAGTGACAGTGGTGTAATTCTATTCTATAGTCACTTAAAGAGTAAGATTTGGGACAAATCTGATTTTCCAAGTTCTGCATGTTTCATCAGTTTTGGTTTTCAGATTCTTTGTACTAAAACCACCACATCTTGGCTTGCGGAACACGCAAGTAACAAAAAATAATTCCTTAATAAGAATCCCAAATTTCACTTAAATTAATTTTGGCTAATTGTTTTACACTAACTAAATAAAAAAGGAAACCCATCAAACTTTACGACAGCATCATATATCTGTAAAACTTGGGGGAGCTTATTTTCTTTCATCTTTAAAAATACTACTCTGATGAAAGGTAGATGTTTTAGACCCAGAATGATTGTACAACTGATAAAATATCAGTGGTTATCTATTAGGAAAATAACGGAATTATCATTTCCATTATTTCCTATATGCTGCTGTGAGCTATGTAGTAATAATTCTGTAAGCTTCCTAATATAATTTTAAGTGCTACATGTTTGAAAAAAGTAAAAATTATATGAATATATCCACTTATGAAAAAAGCTTTCACTGATTAGAGCTCATTTCCCTAATATACAGATTTCTGAAGACAGCTCTATTTTAGTTATGTAAAGCATGTAAAAATTGGCATGTGCTCAATCACAGCTGAATCTGAAATTAGCCTGTCATTTTAGACACCATACTTTGGGGGTGGGAGAGGGGAAGCTCCTCCAGAAAAACTTTTCCTGGAGATTAAGTGGCTAATGGTCTGCTGGCACAACAACATTTTGCAGGAAGATGTTACCGGTTTATTATTTTCAACCTTATTTTCCAGGCAGAAGAAAGTAGAAGATGCTATTTCTTCACAAAAGACTCCAAATGTCCCTTTTCTCTTTGCAGAATGAGCAAATTCCACCAATAATGCCTTACTCTGGCTCTCATCTTGCAGCCTCTAAAGAAATACAAGAAAGCTTCTGATTCAAGTAAGAAGACATGCAACTCTAGGATTGCTTTAATTCACATATACATACATACTTATGTATACATATAGTCTTTTATGTGGGAAAACAATTCATTATTTCTTTGGGAATATTCAGCTCAGAAAAAGCTAAATATCTTCTCATTAACTGAAATCAGAAACATTAGAAAGAGCCAGCCTCATTACTGCCATGTTTAGCTTATTTTTACCCATTTCCTGAGCAGAACATAACTAGAATTTTTTTTTTTTGTTCTGATTAAAATGGGCACTGAATTTTTCAAGCTGTAAAAACAAAACCGATCTTTAAAAGCTGCTTAAATTCATCACCAGAGTTCACAAACTTTATAAGAAAAATATTTTATGGGTCACTGTATGAAAACTGAATTTGAAGAAAAGCTTTTCATCAGTTAGCAAAACCCCTTGATATCCAAACAGCATGCACATAATGATACTAAAAGCTCGCAATGGAACTTCAGAGGGCTATCAAGCCATGAAAGATCTCATAAAAAGCGAAGTGATTAACTTATTTAAACTGAGCAGAAATAGGAGTCAAAACCACCTCTCTCTTACTTCTTCTCATGCACACAGCATTTTGCTTTGGAATAAACGGATCTCACTATTATAATTTATCACAGAAGAAACAAAATATAGGTGTTTTAGTTAGTTCATAGAATAATACTCAGCTGCTCACAAAGTAACTAATTCAATGAACAACAACTTGCTAATGTGAATTCAGGCTGAGAATTGTGAAAATTCTTTTTTCAAAAATGTCTTGAATGTATTGATTACTAAATTACTGAGCAATTTTACTGGTTTATATATTTTTATACATTTTCATAAAATCTATTTATAAAACCTCTTGATTTAACAGCTGTAAATAGTTAACAGCATTTTTAAAATAATTACTTAAATGAACACAACCTACCAAAGAAAAAAGTACTCACTACAATTAAAAAGCCCTACAACTGCTTGGTAATGTGTCCTTAATCAAGACAAAAGTACTTGGTGGGGTGTATTACAGTCAAGAGGGTGTATCCACAGCAGATGAAAGTTTGCTCTCAATTTATTACCCCTAATAAAATCAATTAGATTAAGCCCAAAAACCTTGAGTAAGGAAATGGTAGCTAAATACATGAAGTTCAAAAGAAATAAAAGTTGTTAAAGATGAATTATTTAAAGGTTTCATGTCACTTAGCAGGCTTATAAAGAGTTCAGAATAGTTAGGTAGAATAAATATTTGTTTCACAGAATGTAACCTGCTTAAGATGTTAATATTGAACATTTTCCAGGTTTGCAGGACAATGCAACCATTTCAAAATACACAACACAGACCTACTTAGATTATGGCACCATGTCTGTGCTTAAGGCCTGGAGAAACGTTTTTATAAATCAAGGAGATATCTATGGAACAGGAAAAAAAGAGCTCATATTCTCCTATCAGGCAGTTTATGGACAATGGAAATATAGTCCACTACTCTGTACAGTCCTCAGTAGTCCATAGCCAGACATGGTGTTCTGTATACAGTAACCAGTATTTATTTTGTTCCTCAAATTAAACGTGAAAAACAGTCAGATACTCAAGTGCTGCATTTTTTACTGCTTGTTGACTTGTCACATGAAACAGGATCCTGGGACATGACTACCATAATGCAAAAGTAAATCATTCAGGCTTTAGATGTCCTTGGCTGTCATAAGGGTTTAGAGTAATATTGTCAATTTTTGTTTATCCTTCCATCTCCAGCAGCAGTTAAGGCTAGATTGTTATTTGGGGAAATACTACAGGGGAGTAGTACAGGGGAGTAGTACAGGGGAGTAAGTCTGGCAATTTCAGTGATAGTATATATAATTAATAAATATATTGAGAAATTATTATTTAAAATCTTCATTTTAAATGTTTGGGCAGATAAAGATTTTCTGCAGAAATTTGCAGCACTGCCCCCTTCCAAGCAACCATGTAGTTATTACAAACAGAACACATAAAGGGCCTGTGAATTTATTGTACAGTTTCATGCTTTCTCACTCACCCTGTATTTATTCTTTCACTTAGATTTACATGTCTGCAATGCAGAAATATTCATGTGGCACAGTCATCCTGTGCACTTGTTTCACAACCAATGGTGCAACACAGGAACTTCTATAGTTTGCTTCCTCTGACCACTCTGAACTTCTTTATAATGAAGTGTATAGCATCTTAGAAATCCAGTTCCTTCACTATCAAAGATCACTGGTCACTGCTTCTGACAGAGAGGTCTACAATGGAGACATAAACTGGCATGAACCAATTCCACCACTGCAGATCAAAGTATTTTAAATATTGCAAGTATAGGTCCTATTGGTGGGATGTTTAGGAAATTTTCTCCATCTCCAAATCACAGCTGATGTGTAAGGTAGGTATCATATCATCTAGGAAATAGCATGAGAGTGCAGGGCCCTATGAGAAAGTGCAGTTTTCTGGCACAGCGTTAGAGGACTGAAAGAAATAAACCTAGTGCTGCCTTGTCTGTAGTGCCTTTGGGAAATAGTTTCTAGAGTGCACTATCGCCAGGATTAAAATTGCATTTTTTTTTTCAGAGGGAACTCACTGGTTTATCCCGAAAGGCTGCACAAAAAATGGTGGAGTGGGGGCAATCAGGATCTAGTAAAAACTGATCTATTTTAAAGTATAAGAATGCCCGCAGAGACCAGCTCTACACAAGACACCAAACACAGAATTAAGGAAAAAAACTTTCTAGATAATCATTTAATAGATAGCAAAGAAAATCTATCAAAGAACACAAATATTTTAAATGGTTTTTTGGCTTTCCTTGTTAAATAAACTCAAATTTGATACCTTTTAGAACCATTTTAGTTGTGTAATACTCTAAAATATGTATTTTCACAATGAAAACCTGCAGGAAATATAAAAAAATCCAACTTACTGGTTTAATACAAGTATGTAGTATACAAATATGCGTATATACAAATGTGTATGTTGTATACACATCAATATATAAATCTATTTTTTACATTACAGCTATACAGTTAATTGATTTTTTTCAGTGTGCACTCTAAAATGCAGTATTTAAAGTATTGCAAGTAAAGTTTTCAACAGTGTTTTTCAACTACATTGTAAGTATGCCATTAGCTTGTCTTGCTCATGTTAGGTATCTGTTCATGCCATGAAGTTCAAACAAACATGTGACTTCTTTAAATTCAAAGCAAGCAATTTGTAGGCTGCTCATCCATTATCTCCAAATGTGCTCTCTGTACAAGGTCTACTAAAGTAATGGTTCTTTCATCAAAGCCTAATGGTTTGTTTCAAATAATCAAAGTAGTGTTTATATCACTGTCCTCAGGTGCAACCATTTTGTTTCCAGGAGAGCGGTATAGTACACGCTAATGTCACAAGTGATAAATCAAAGCAACTACATTTGTTTCTCTACCTTAACCGATCTACTCTATGTCTTCAACAACAGTAACAAAAAAATCACCCTGGCATTTGCACTCTGTAGTTTATTCTGAGAGTAGGAGTAATTTTGCAAGAGTAAAACATTATATGTAAAACCACTCGCTCATTCCTTTCTCCTAAACATAACAAGTATAGCTTGACTTATGTGGGAACTAGCACTGTTGTTATCTGAAGCCAGACAGGAAGATGTTTCTCCCCATTACAAGATCCCATGAATCCTGTGATCATTTTATGCAACATCCTGCTTTTGGTTAACTACAGTGTGCCTGACCAACTCAGTTACCCAAAACACTTTTTTTTTTTTTTTTAACTTACCTATCTAAAAGAGAAAAAAACTTGAAAACCCTTTAACTGGAAAAAAACAAAAATTGAACTCGCCTTCTACTTTGGAGGATCTTAGACAGTTCAATGGCTATATAGAGCAGAAGTTAAGTTAGAGCTACAACCATATTTTCCATTCTTTATTCTTCTGCAATATTTTGTTGTGTCGTTGGTAAGAGTTTCGTGTGTCTTAATATGATAAGATGGGAACTTCAGATACCCTGTGCACCATATTGGATTTGGTGTAGTAATTACTGCGGTGATGTTATTCTCTTTACCAAAAATGTGCTGGGAAACTCAAGCAGGGAAAGCTTTCTGTCCAAGGGGAAGCAGAACCTGCACAGACATCAATCATGCTCTATTTTCAATTAAAGGAATGACACTGATAGCAGCAGTAGGAGATGCTGTCAGTCCTATTAGATACAGAGAGTTGCCTATATTAACAGCTGAAGAGAGTGAGAATCATGGAATAACATGGGAACAATGATAGACAAGTGAGATGGAGTGGACCAGAGGTTCGCTTTATGAGTCTAAGTGCAAACCATCATCTTCATCAGCACCCAATATCTGAGGAAAACTAATACTCACGTTTTGTTCAAGAAAGAAGACAGGAACCATTGCATGATTGGGTGATGTTTCTGAATGAAGAAGGCATTTAATATACTGCTGGGCCTTTGGAAAAGCTACCACACTGAACATGTTTGAAGAACATCATTAGAATTGTGAGCTATAGTAAAACAAACAAGCAAACAAACACATCTCCATCCGCTTAAGTCTGGAAATTTGAAATGCAAGACTAATTATGGATTAAGCATCCCCCTGTACTCCAGGACTCCTCATGATACCAGCCTGCTTCCTAGATGACAAAATTTAGTAAATTACCCACATCTGCCAGAATGCATCTCAGGAGTTACTATGGTGCACCCTACGCACAGAAGGAGGAAAATAAAAACTGGAAATTAACACACCACTAATAAATTCACATTTGGATAATTTTTGTCCTACAGAACTTCCTACCAATTAACATTAACTCTGAAATACAAAAGCATAAGGAGACAAAGAAAAAATTTTCAGTGATGTTATGCCATAACAATTTTTTTTCCAAAATGTCAGCAAAAAAGAAAGTTTATTTGAAACATTTTTTCCTGGTTTTTGCCCCACAAGTTGGCCTATCGGGTGTTGGAGTTTTAAAAAAAATGAGAGGCCTGACTCTTCCTGTTTTAATTGTGTTAAAAGATCTGGATAACTGCTAGAGCAAGTGGAATTAAATGCCATGACAAAAAATGTGGCACTTGAGAAGACTGCTGAGGAAACAGTTTCTGAACCCTCTTTCTTTACACTCTTAAAGCACTACATCTGTTCTTTTCCCAACCTCACCTGTAGATGCAGGAAGTAAGCAGAAATAAAGTTGGTGTCAGTCATATTTACGTAAATAAAAGGCATACCAAGGAAAGCAAATGCCAAGGAAAGTCTGCCAGGGTTTTGGTTTAGAAAATATGGCCCCCAAGAAGAGCTAAGAGCAGTGGTACTGAGTCTAAGGAGGGAGGTGTAGAAAGCATCTGAGGGCCTGTCCGGCTTCCCTTTTGTATTTGTTTTCTCTCAGCTGCTTGTCCTTAGTCCAGAAGGACTGAAGTTGTCTACTCAGAAGCAGCACTCAGGCAGTAGGCACCAAAATGAGTCACTAGCTCATAGCTGCAGCATACTGAGGAAGCAAGCAGATATGTGAACCTGAACACAGGGAAGCATTTGAGCATTTTACTGGCTTCTTGCACCCATTTTCCTCTTCAGCCATCCCAAGCCCTGCTGCTCAGTTCCCTACCTCTCCACTTCTGAAGCCACTCGCCTCACAAGGTAGCTTCAAACATCTGGGAAGATTCTGGATGAAAAAAATTAACGTTGCCAGAAGAGCTAGCCAAATAATAGGAAAATAATTGGAGGGCTAAGCTGTAAAAAGTCAGAAAGGTAAGAAGAAAAATCCCATTTCTCACTTTCCTTGGTGCACATCAAGGCTACTACCCAATATGTTCAGATGTATCAAATGTGTGTAACCCCAGGGAGCAAGACAAAGAAGAACAAAAATTTCCTCTGGCTAATTTTACCCAATATAGAATAAACTCTACACTGAAAGTGTGAATAAGCTGATTAAGTCTGACATTAAAAATACATTCCTATCAACTTGCTTTCGCACATGAGTCACCACAACAACTAACTTTTTGAAAAATAAAGGGAACCACCGGATATAAATTCTCCTCAGTTCATTAAGGGGGGTATTTTATTCAGTAAAAAAGCCTTGAAAACAAAGACTTACTTGGCTAGCCATCTAACACTAAATAGTGATTAATTTTCTACTACCACACTCCCTATTAGTATTACTCCCAAATGTTCAGTTTAATTTAAGTACTTTCTGATTCATGAACAAGGGAATAACATACAGCTATAAAAAGGTAATCCAATCCTAAAATGGCCTTAACCCCCATAATCTGCACTTCAATGGCAAGGGAAACTGTATAGTTTTGAAACTGTAATCAAGATTTTTTTTTTTTCAAACACACACACTGGAGCTGTCCTTTGCTCCCATCACTTATTAGATTACAATAAAACGACCATGTTCTCTTTATGGTGGGAACACAGCGACCCTGGGGTGATTTATAATCTTGTGAAACCCTGTCCACACTGCTGACCAGACTTTTCTTTTTTTTTTTTTT
>VZTE01003924.1:631745-666074 GCA_013397775.1 Eulacestoma nigropectus
TTTTTTGGAGGTCGCTATCTGTTTCTTCAACTGATGTCTTCCTGCTGTGACAACACTGCTGGATAGCTGTCAACACGTAAGTATTTTAGTATTTTTCAGACTACGTATTATCTCTGCACTCACTTCTTGTGGGTTGTTGTTTGTTGTGGGGTTTTTTTTCTTGCTGAAAGCATTTCTATGTTTGGTGTTTAAACAGAAAAACAGACCATTCTAAGAATGCTTCTAAGAATTTCTTTTCAGTCTGATGCCTAACCCAGAGAGGACAATGAAACAGAAAAAACTGAAGTGGATCTCTTAATGACAGAAATAACATTGTTTCTTCTAAACTTAACACACTACTATTGACTGGGTATCATGCTGCAGTCTTTTTATCACTAATGTTTTTGCACTTCAGGAACAAAATATCTGGAGTATTCTCTGATGAAAGTATTTCATATATGAATTAAATGCAAGTTTTGAGAAACATCTATAAAATGTTTTTAAGCAGCAAAAATGAAGAGAGAAATGGAAAGAACCAGATAGCATACAAACAGTACTGTAGAAAATATAAAGAAGGGAACTTGCAGATAATGAAATAAATACACAATTTTCTTGTTTATTAAATAAATGCACATTGAGAAAATATTTTTGAACTTTCCCCACCCTCAGCATGAGATACACTTATCTAATTCAGTCTAATGGAAAGCACTGCTAATTTTACTATCACAAATATTTTTAGCAATGTAATTTTAAAAAGAACCTAATTTGATACAGTGCTTATTTCTCACACATTTTAAACCACAGCATTTTAAAAATAAACATCAATAAAAGTGTTTAATTAAAATGTTTTATGCTTCTCCAAAAAAAAAGCTAATATTCATTTGATTTAGGCATTCAAAAATTAATCATTAAAGATAAGTTAATTAGAGCCAAACGGTGACTTTGCTATGATTCCTGGGCAAAGACATCCTTGTACAACCTCAAGTGAAAGTTCATGATGATAACAGCCATCCTTTCACCTCAATTGCCTGTGCTATGCCAAGATTTCAGTATATTGTCCTGGATATACCCTGTACAGCATGGATTACATGCTATCCTACTTTGGATAGTGCATAGAGAGTTACAGATGCCACCTCCCCCCTGATTTAACTGTCTGCATAACAAGAGCTTCAATTTGGTCATAATTAGAACGTGACTCATTAATTGCAAAATTTGCACTGATCTGAATGTAGCAAGATTTTTCTTTTAAAGCAAATGCTCAGCTGCTCCACATGATACCTACTAGATTCTCCCTTTCCCTATGCAATCTAGTGGCATTTCATAACAACTTTCAGTGGAAGTAGAAATCAGGTAACTATTCCTTGAAACAATATTAGATAGCTATGAGTAAATACAACAGGTAATTGAATTATGAACAAAACTTCCACAACTTTCTTCATATGATAGACTCTAGCTAAACATATAACATTTTTTTTACTGAAATGTAACTGTTCAATATTCTAGTGAAGACAACAAAATAAAGCATTTCAATCAGATGTGCTTGACAGTTTCTTCACCTGCCAAATATCTGGTTTAGGAAAATAAAATTACATGCAGTCTTCACAATATTGCACTTGATATTTAAAAATTAAATAGGCTTATGCTGGAGTTAATACCAGCTATTCTTTATTGTTTTATTCATCACTGTAAGCTATTTCAGAAGGATAAAAAAAGTATTACACTTCATGGAGATAAGGACAAATTGATAATTGTAGCAAATAAGTCAGGTTGTCCTTTGCTCTCAAGGAGGTAACCTACTGTTTCACTCCTCTAAGGACTTGCTTAATAAGATGAACAAATTCTCAGGGAAAAAAAAAATCAATTAAAATTTAGAAAAGTCCCCTAGGATAAAGTTCGTTTGGCAGTCCATGCATTTCTCAATCATTACTTCAGTTTGTTCTAAGTAATACATTCTTACTGCATGTTTCTAAGTAGTACTCCTTTTGGTAAAAAAGCACTTTCAGAAGTGAACTCTAAAAACTGATGCTGAATCAGCAAGAGTTGCTGGATAAAAGAGGGGTTAGGAAGTAAGATATCCAATGGATGCAGAGAACACCATTAGAAACAAAGTACATATTCCTAGGATTGCAAAATGAAAAGTCAATACGAGTTGCTAATATAAAAAACCCTTTCATAATGGACTGTTAATTTATTAGCTTTTCTAACCAGGTCTTTATAGAGCCTTTGCATTGCAGTATATCCTGGGGGAGTGGAGAGGTTATGCATTCATTCATTTGTTCTGTAAACTACAAAAAGCTCTCCCAATCTGCAGTCATGAACCAACGAATCCCATCTTCGAAGGGAAAGCAAATAACAAAACAGGAAAGCCAGGAATAGTTCTCTTAAGCACTCTTCATCCGATTTGTTGTTGATTTTTTTCTTTTTAAAAACAAAACTTCCTCTTGTTCATTAATATGCAAAACAGTAGCAAAAATATATCTTTGTTTTAAAAAATCTGTTGGATTAATCACTGCCTCAGATTACCCTGCAGGTATACTTTTGTATAACAGCACTTGTCACTAAAGCCTGAATGTCAATCCCAACAGTCTGGCTCAACACAAATTGGTAAATTATAGCGTACTCATCCAAATTTCCTACCCTTTGGAGTAACAAATAGATAAGTAAGTTCTGTGTATCTTATCCCTTACATCTCAGAACATGGCTGCATGCTGTTATGTAGATGCTATGCTTCAGTCTACTTATGACTAGCAATTTCAATGATGGAGGAATGACCACAGTACTTTGAAAGCATATCAACTAAAGCGGCAATGTAGATAAAGTTGTATTTTAAGCCAGAAGAAAACAGAAGTAGCTGTGCTTATTCAGGGAAATCATTTTAAAAAAAGAAAAAAGCATGTATTTACAGCACATTTCATTGGACAAATTCTGCATACAGACATGTAAGGTAGGATTCAGCTGCCTTAGCAGGCATGTAAATTTATTTTAGTCTCCATGGGTTACTGTGATGGCTCCTAAGAAGAAACAGATCTCCTGAAAGTCAGTCACTGTATCTGCCTTTACAGGTGTCTCACACTGGGTACTCCTAGGCACAGAAGCACCTCAAGTGGTACTAGATGCCAGTGTTTAGGCAATTAGCTTGAGATCAACTAAAGTGGAATTATTTGCCCGTAACTTGAGATATCTAATAGCTGTCTAAGTCTAAACTCATGATCAAGACTCCTTCAATAGTTCAAGGAATAAAGAGTGGCAGCTCTAGAAAGCAATTCATCTTGTCTATCTTACCATATACTCTGAGGAAAATGAATGGCTTTTCTGGAGGTGCCCATCCCTCTCCATTTGACTACAAAAGGGCTCAAATTAAAAAACTTTACATATCTGAGGCTAATGGACTGAAATCCACTCTCAATCATGCTGCTTTAAAAATACATTATGCTGCTTCTTACCTACTGCATGTAAAGGAGGAGTGTCTAAAATTAGGTATCTAGAAAGTGGTTGTCTAAGCTTCTATTATTGTCAAAGAAGATCGAGTCAAAGAAGGCTAGAAAGCTATTCAGTGGAGCAAATGTAGGTGTCTGCTTTAAAATAATGAGTCTTCCTTTGACTGCATCACGTAGTCTACCATTGACTAAACCCTGAGTTGAATTCTTCCCTGTGAGTTTGATTGACTGCCTGAACATAGGAACCTCGTGCCTTCTGCGATGCCCTGAAGTATCCAAGACATGCAGACAAGCTGGCAGACTTGACAAAGGACCTGGGAAAGACTTGCTCTCCTCTGAACAGCAGCTGTAAAAGAGATAATATACCCTAGGGCCTTTCAAATGCATCTAGATGCCTGTGTTTATGCAATTGAATCATGCCCTACAATTCCAAACAGCAAGTTAATTTGGAGTAGCTAGAGCATTAAAATGATATGTTAGCTTATTTGAAAGTAACTTCTCCATGTACAAGTCTCTTACCTTGTTGGTCTGAAACGAGTGACTGGAAGATCTCCCCTTGTCAACCTACAAAACCTTATACCTTCAGACACTTAACCCTGGATTTCTTCTGTATCCTGTAATAACCTTAGTAATAATTTTTGATTTACCTGTGGTCTTTAAATAACATTTTTATTTGGACAAATATACCCACATTTTCAAAATGAATGGTAGTATATGTGTCATATGACAGCTAGAAGAAGTGAAGAAAAGGAAACTCCATGTTTTTACATAAAATATAGTCTTTGCATACAGTATATTTAATGCTTTCTCCATCATTATCACAAAAGTTTGAAATATTAGAAGCTGTTAAGATTTTCAGATACTCTGCCTGACAGCCACCCCATAATGATAACCACAAATTTGTTATAACTCTGAAGGTGAAGAATAAGGAAGCAGGCCGTAAAAATTTGTTCTGCACTCTTTCTGTGATATTTTAGACATTTAAGCTGTTGTTACATGTCATTATTCTGTCAGTAACAGATCAACTATAAGAGGTTTTCCATATATTTCCCCATCATTTCTTCCGTTTACCTCCAGTTCTCACTCATCTAAAGGTTCTCATTCCTTGCTATAAATCATGTTAGTTCAACTGTTTGGCTGGCTGTGTTCCAAAGTCAAATGCATGAAATGAAAGGGGAAAAAACCTCTAAAAGTCTGAAAAGTGTTGGGTTGGTTGGATTTGGATCTTGGTTTGTTGTTGTTGTGTTTTCTTTTTAAATACAATTATTTCACTGCAGAGGTTTAGACAGCTAAAGAAAGAACTGAATCAATGCAATGGACAGGACAGAATCATTGGTAGGAACAGGGAAGGGAACCACTTAAAATAGCTGCCAGGTTAACAGTAACATGGAGCCACTATCTTACTTCACATCTAAAAACTACATTTGAAAAAACTTAATTCCTGATGTGGAGAACACAACTGACTGGACAAAGAAATGAAAATGTGAAAATAGACACACAATAGCCCATTTTTTTTCCTAAAAATTAAATACAATTTTAAAAAATATGTACTTTTGGATGGAGAAATAACTACCAAAATCTAAGAGGCCAAAGAGATGAAAATTACATGCTAAGAGAGTACAGTGCTGAAGTTTTCCAAGCTGCAGAGACTGATGGTCCTGTTGAACCCAAAAAAAGCTGGCACACTTGAGACACCAAGGGCCACCCACTTCTGCCCAGGACATCAGGCATCAACAACCAGCTCCCTGATATCCAGGGGGCTGGTGGCCCCCATGCACAGACAGAGACTACAGAATTCATACATCTGATGAAACACATGACTCAGAGGTCTTCTGAGCATGGAAATCACTGAAGCATCGGTATCATCTTCCACTTATGAATGCACAGCTTGAGTTGGTTTCCCACCTATCGTTCCAACCAGTGAGAGAATAAGGGAATGCACTGTATGAACAATTATCTTCCACTAACGGCTTCATTCTACTAACTAATAACAGCTGATAACTGCTAAAGGAGTAAAAAAACATTCTAAGAAATATTGGTCATGATCAGCGTCTTCTCCTGATTTGATTCCCTACAAGGCAAATGCAAAAATTGGTGCAAAAATCAAAGATTGTGTTAAATGGGAGTTACAAAACTGAAGTACTCCTGAGGACACCAACTTCAGATGTGCTTCATAACTGGCATTCTCAAAACTTGATTCCTCCTCTGACATTGTAGACCTTTAATACATTTCACATGTCTTGAGGGAGTTTCCTTCATCACATGATCCTGCTGCATCTCAATATGTTGGTTAGTTAGGTCGAAACTTTGCCATGAATCAAATGGGAAATAATTGGTCAGCATTGCTGGTGATTTTTCTTTTATAAATCACAACCCATCTTTATTTACCCTTAATACTACAAAACCCCAGCTCTGGTGAATAGATGCCAATTGTTTAGCCTACCTTTCCATCCTTAAAACAGAGTTTTCTCAGAATTGGAATCTCATAAGCCTAGTCTAGTCGATTTTCAACAACTAATATTTTCCCATGGTGTTTCAATGCTCATTACCAGTTACCTTACCCTGATTTCTAAATGTGAATAGCAAACAGTTGTTCAACATTCATTAGACCTAAGAGATGATATTCAGGATTGCTGTTCTACTAACTTTATTCAGGTTTCCTCTAACATAAAAAAAAGCCAAAACCACACCGTAACAGGAATATAGCTACCTAAAATTGTTCAAATCTAAGTATGTGCTTCTACAACAGCTGAAGTTCACTGAGGCCACCAATTTACAGTGTTGTGTTCCTCCTGTCCCAAGACAACTACAGTGACCCCTTCCTCTATAAAGGCACTAGAATTTGTGCCACGTAGCAAGACACTTTGAGTAATTGGTCAGACTGAAAACTAGTCCTTCCAAAGAAGGGAAAAAAAAAGTTTAATTTTTAGCTGGTCTGAGCAGGGAAACAACCTGCTTACCATATTCCTGTTTAATTAGAACACTGTTGTTCAGGGACAGTGGAGAGTTCTTAACCTTGTCTAGCAGAAATGTGTTGCAGCCTGTCTTGATCTACATAAAATGAAAATGTGGTTATATCAGAGCATTCATCTCACTTTTAATTTAGCTCGCATAGGTGAGAATATTAGTGAAGACACTGCTGCACTGCCTTCATCAGGAATTGGCAACTGTAATGCTTGGTACAGGCTTTTAAAGGGACAATACTCAAGCTGCTAGACCACACTG
Source organism: Eulacestoma nigropectus (assembly GCA_013397775.1). NCBI lineage: Eukaryota > Metazoa > Chordata > Aves > Passeriformes > Eulacestoma > Eulacestoma nigropectus. The sequence goes on from VZTE01003924.1 coordinate 638,387, forward strand.
CCAGACCTCCACTGCTCCTGTTACAAATGCTGGCAAAGTTACCGGCTCCTGCTTCAGTCACACTTACCTTGTGCTGTGAAAACATACCCTATTAGTGGCTAATTCTTTCATGGGTGCTATCACTAATTCTTGCTCCCTAAATGCACATTCTTCTAGTGATGCTCAAAGCATGAAACACAAAAGCTTAAGTTTCAAAAGGACCACAAATTTTTGTGTCTTTACAGACTAGGAAAGCGGAGTTATCATGCATGTAACTCACTTCTCTCATGATCTTTGAAGAACTGGCTCTTTAAAAAATTACAAGGTCCTGACTTCACAGTTTAAAAAAATAAAAAAAATCCCTGAAAAAACAAAAAAGCTTTTTCTCAACTTTTCTTAGTTTTCTTGAAATTGTCTGTCAGATAAAGACAAAATAGTTGGATTTCAAGAATCTTGCCTTCAACACAAAGATTTCACTTGTAGAAAAAAGGATACAGCATAATCAACAACCCATTTTCTATGACCCTATTCAGATTACTTTCATTCAAATAAATGTGCCCATTTCAAGTCTGAACCTGAACTACAGCTCTTCCGTGAAACACACTGAGAACCTCAACAAGGCATTCCTCCCAAGTGCACAACTGTCTCTAGTAACTATTAACTAGGGTAGGAAATGCAGTAAGTGAATCAGTAACAATTATGTTTTGTTGGGGATAAGACCTGTACTACTTAAGCTGAAACAGCTTCCTGGGCCAAGAGCACCAGCTTCCTGCACGGTTTGCTGCTGTTCATCACCAGATATGCTATCAGAAAGCAATATGGTGGTGTAACTCAAGGTACTGATGAGCAAATACTAAGCAAAGTGAGTTACTTATTCCAGAAGAGGTAAAGAGTCCAGCTTTGTGTTCCACAAACAACATAGAACCATAGAATCAAGGTTGAAAAAGACCTTCAAGATCATTGAGTCCAACTTTTGACTGAATATCACCTTATCAACTAAACCACAAAACCGTAAGTGCCATATCCAGTTGTTTCTTGAGTACTTCCTGGGGTGGTGACTCTGCCACTGCCCTGGGCAGTCCATTCCAATGCTTAACCACCCTTTCAGTGAAGAAATTCATCCTTATTCAACCTGAAGCTACCCTGGCACAGCTTGAGGATACGTCCTCTTGTCCTCTCCCTAGTTGCCTGGGAGAAGAGACAACCTCCCTTCAGGTTGTAGTGAGATCTCTGCTGAGCTTCCTTTTCTCCAGGCTAAACAAATCCAGCTCCCTCAGCCATTCCCATAGGACATGATCTCTAGACCCTTCACCAGCTCTGTTGCCCTTCACTTGACACTCTCCAGGCACCTCAGTGTTCTTCTTGTAGTGAGGGGCCCAAAACTGGACACAGCACTCGAGGTGCCGCCTCACCAGTGCTGAGTACAGGGGGACAATCACTGCCCTGGTCCTGCTGGCCACACTACTGCTGATACAGGCCAGGATGCCATTGGCCTTCTCGGCCAGCTGGGTTCACCGATGGTTCACGTTCAGCTGCTGTCAACCAGCACCCCCAGGTCCTTTTCTGCTGAGCAGCTTTCCAGCCTCTCTTCCCCCAGCCTGTAGCACTGCATGGGGTTGTTGTGTCTCAGCTGCAGCCTTGGCCCATGGATCCAGCCTGTCCCCTACCCTCCAGCAGATCAACACTCCCACCCAGGCTGGTGTCATCTGCAAACTTACTGAGGGTGCACTCAATGCCCTCTTTCAAATCTTTGATATCTAACAGGACTGGAAGCAACACTGAGCCCTGGGGAACACCACTGGTGACCAGATGCCAGCTGGATGTACCAGCGCTCACCACAACTTTCTGGGCCCGGCCATCCAGCCAGTTCTTACCCCAGCAAAGGATGCACCTGTCCATGCCATAGGCTGCCAGCTTTTCCAGGAGAATGTTGTGGAAGACAGTGTCAAAGGCCTTACTAAAGTCCAGGTAGATAATACCCATAGCCTTTCCCTCATCCACCAGGTGGATCACCATGTCACAGAAAGAGATCAGGTTGGTCAAGCAGAACCTGCCTTTCCTAAACCCATGCTGGCTAGGCCTGATCACCTGGTTACCCTGTACATGCCACGTGATGGCAGTCAAGATGATCTCTTCCATGACCTTCCCCAGCACCGAGGTCAGGCTGGCAGGTCTGAAGTTCCCTTGATCCTCCTTACAACTTTCTTGCAGATGGGTGTCAGACTAGCTAGCCTCCATGGAATAAAGGAGATTATCTCCTGCTCACACAAAACCAGGCAGGACCTACACATACCCTGAGCTCTCCATTTGAAAACTGTTAATTTAATGGTTGCAATTAGTTAGGTCAGATTCTACAAACTGATGAATAAACAACCCCTCTCCAATGACATTAATGGACCAAAATTTGGATACAGATTTTAATGTTTTCCTGCTATAAACCTTCCCCTGTTCCTACACCTCAGAAATGTCATAAGATCTTTCAACGTCTTTAATAAAAGCCAACATCTCTGAAAAATAACAAGTACCAGTAAGAAGCTTAATAACCAAACAGAAATTTAATAAGAAATTCTAATTCTATAATCTACTATAAAAGTTAAAAATATTAACAAATATAATCTTAATATTTTTTAAGTTAACTATAATCATAAACATATCTGAATGGCATAAACACATCACAGAATCACAGAATGGGTCAGGTTGGAAGAGACCACAATGGGTCATCTGGTCTAACCTCCCTACTTAAGCAGGGTCATCCTAGAGCACATTGCACAGCTTTGCATCCAGATATTGCTTAGCCAAAGTCTGCTCTTTCCTGCAATTTGCTTACAGACTGTATCTGGTTTTTCGTTTGAGAATGCCATGCATCTGTCAGATGCTTTCTTATCTTTTTTTCCCATTAATTTCTGAAAATGTTCTATTATTGGACTATTCCTTGGGCTTGATTCAACAATTTCAATTAATTGTTGGGTTACTCTAGCTGTAGTCAAGAGTCCTTAATCATGTATTTTATCTCACACTGTTTAACACTTAATAGACCTATTTGCCAGCAGACTAAAGATTAAAAGCTCCCTCTTTTTTTTTCCCTTTGAACACTGGTCCTTCAATGCTGTTTGATCCTGAAAAGTCGTAAGATATTGTACCTTAGAGCATGAGTGTATTACAGTTAAAGGATCAGACCTGAAAAGTCTGGTATTGTCTGTACTTCATGTCCCTATCTCCAATCACTTCCTTTTTGACTCTGGAAACAGGAACTACTCAAAATACTCAAGAGATTTTCACTAAAAGTGTCATTCTTATAATCACTCATGTCACCAGACCCTGACTTTTCTGCAGAAAAATAACATAGTACACATAGTACAAAACATTTTAAAAGCACCATAACTTAACAAATACCAATTCTTAAATAACAATTTAATTCCAAGAAATAACTTGGAAAATATCATCTTCTTACTGAACAGACCTGCTTTTGGAGAGTATTAAGGCAAATGCTTCCTCACATTACAGTTCAGTTTTTGCCACTCTTTGCTGCTGTTAAGTCAGCAAAACTAACACAATTTCACTTATTCAGAGGAGTCCCACCCCTGTTCCTGCAGCAATAGTATTATTAACAAAGTTCTCTTTGCTCCACCAAAATTTTAATCTTCATTACATCTCTACAGTCCCACTAAACACCACCATCATTTACCAAAAAAAACCTAGGCTGTGCAAGCTTAAACAAGGGCAAAATAAATGTTACTCACGATGTGCATCTGAAAGAAAAAAAGGACTGCAAAGGGGGAAAAAAAAAAAAAGACTGTGAAAGATTTAATGAGCTCAAGCTATTTAACTTATCAAAGAGAAGAAGTGAAGATCTGAAAGTACCTACCCAGGAAACAAAATTTCAATAATGTAAGCAGCTGATAAGCATGTAGCAAGCAAATGTAGAAGTAAAAGAAACCAAAAAAACCCCAACATAACAGAAGGCAGAGACTAAGCAAATTTAGACTGATATATGAAGAATCCAAATTACTTTAAATCTGAGAGAAGTTCAATTACTCTTCTGAAATACTTCTTTAGGTACAAATAATTATAGAACATAAAGCAGAAATCCTAAAACTGTATTATACAGACAGGCCATTTATTTATTCTCTACATATATTTATCTTCCTTCTGGCAATAAAGGTATAAGGTGCCTCAACCTGTCTTTCCTGACTGCTTGTTCACACACAAATGAGTCTCACTCCTCTTCATGAATGCAGAACATCCAGTGCCCTATTTGTAATTTCTTCTTTAATTTCAGAAGTTTCTGAAGGAACTCCAAAGAAACATCTGTAACTATAAAATTACCTGAGCAAGAGACCTGAGCTAGCTTCAGAAAGTTAGTGAAAAAGAGCCATGCTGATATGTTGTTACCTATGATGAGATGAACACACTGAAACAAAATGAGAAAAGTGAACTAATAAGCTTTGAAACATGGAATCAGCTTATGGAATTATTTGGAAAGTGATAGAGCATAAAGAAAAGCACAAAACCATATGCACCATTGTGTACCTCCAGTATTACACTAAAGTGACTTGCCTACACTCCCTAAGAACTAGCCTAACTAAGCCAGCCTGGATAAAGAAAGAGTTACAGTGATTTTAGTGTGCAGCCATATTGAGAAAAAAAAAAACCGCATAAAATAGAAGGAAGATATTTAAGCCAAAAATTGTAGGAAAAAGTACATTAGATATCTTAAAAATTACCAATTAAAAGGCTTTCATAGTTCAGAAACTTATTAGTGAAAATTATTTTTTAGCTTGCAAAAATAATGATCATATTTTATTTTACATTTGCAGTTACCTGAATTAAGATGCCAGAAAATATTTGGAGCTCCTTGTCAAATTTTTAAGGGGAATATTTTGATATGACTGATTAAGAGTATACATAGGTAAATTCCCTTTTGAACTGCTTTCATACTTGAACTCAAACATCTTTAAGAAGGGATGGAAGCAATTATTTCTGTTCTGATAATCTTGAGAAAAAATGGCAGTAGAACCACAAAAGGCAGAGTGAAGAATATTTTAAGACTCACAGCAACACTCGCTTATCCAAGAAAATTCATTGTAGCTGATCTAAACTGCATGCTCCATTTCAAATGGCTTATAAGATATCAGGGAATGGCACTTGGTAAGACAAAAGCATTTCAAAGTCTTAAAAAAAAAGTAGCTAGCAGAGGTACAACTGTAATAAAGCTCTTTGAAACTAGTAAAAGCCTCAAATACAAGCTCATTTAGACATGAATCTATTCTTCTGGAAACAGATTTGCAAATATGAGACATTTCCAGAGCTGTAACTAAAATACAACGTAATTATGTTCAAAATGAAAAGAAGCATTCGATTGTGAGGTGTTTCAGGAGCAGGTCTGAAGGCATAGATCTACAGTGGCAAAAAAAAGATGTCTATCAAAACCAGCTATCAAGATGCTATCTAGATTTTCAAGAGCAATCATGAACCTGCAGAATTATTCACTAAACTGTAGTGGGGGTTTAATATTTATCTTTCTTACAACATGTATTTTCAACAATGGCTACAAGTACAGACAAAAACATTATTTAAATTGGAATCTGAGATAACTACAATTCTTACAGCTACAATACCTTAAAGAACTCATTCTTTCAAAACATGAACCATCATCTCAGAATAGAGATAATAAAATAATAATTACAATAGTAACAGCAATGGTGAAAGATAGTAATGATAACTTTATTGACTTAAATCTCTCTCCCCCTCTATATCTACACATATAAAAAGAGTTTAAAGGGTTTCCTAGCAGTATAATTAAACAAAAAGCCTCAAACAGCTAAATAAATTTTATAATTAAATATACATTATAGAAGCTCAACAAGTGTGTTCTTATGTAGTTCAACCTGGAGGTCAAAGGCCAGATCTCCATGTTTTCACCCAAAGTCCTGCTTGCAGTCACAGAAAATCCTAAATCAATAAAGAAACTTAAAGCATTCAATGAGAAACACAACTTCAGGGGAAGAAGAGAGTCATGGCAGTAAAAAATATACATTGTTTCTACAAATGTAAAATGTGGCAACTATATATATTCAGACTTTTCATTAAAATAATTCATAACTTCAGTGACCAGTAATCCTGACAGGAGCTTGATCATTTTAAATACAGGATATATTGAAATTCACATAATTTCAGCTTCTCTTTGAAAGCTTCTGAGGAGCAGTTGCTTGGGTAGTGTTTTAACATTGACCTGCCAGAAAAAAAAAGCTAGAAAATGCAGACCTGGGCTGCTCAGTCTCAGCCATGAAATCCCCTTTAAGTCTATACACAGCAGCTAAAGAATTACAGGCATGTGTTGCAAAATTACAAACCCAGAATTAGCCTTTGAACAAGAAGCATATTTGGTATACCTAAGTAAGTAAACAAAATTAGATAAGAAAAAAAAAATATAAAATATTCTAGAAGTATGATAGCTTTGCACCTGGCTATTTTTCAAGTCCCTTACAAAATGGAAACAGAGTGGTTGAGCCATTTTTGGTGAAGTCTTTCCTCTCTACCTTAAAGAGTTACAAAAAATGCAGTTTCACTGAAATGCAGGAAGGTGGAGATTCCACCTGTTAACACTTTTACATTCCAGATCATCATGTGTGGCAGGTAATGTAAGTGCTTTAGTAAATGTGTACTGGGATCTTCTAAGGAGAACATCTTCTTTGTTTCAGGCAGAAGGTAAGTCCATGGGCATCTTGCTATTGCTTCCACATTCACTGCACCATAAAGACCAAAGCAATCTATATTCTATGTATCCCATGTAGCAGAGTGTTTAAAACATTATTAACATTGCAACAATAAATATGAACCACTAAAAGCTGCTGAATATTCAGTGCTATGTGAAAAAGTGGCATTTGTTCCTGTTAAAAAATGTGCTGATGTTTTTAAAAGATGGAGCAACGCTCAAAACCTTTCATACTGGATGGCATACCCAATTGTAGACTTCACAAAACAAAAGACTTATCACAAACATTCCTAAACCTCCTGACATCTTCAGAAATTCAGACAAAAGACATTATTCTCGATTGTTCATCCTAGTAAATCTCAGACATTTCAGTGTAGACAAATGCCAAAGGGAAAAAAAAATCAATCAAACAATTAAAACAACCTACTAAATTTCACTATATAACAAAGGAGGAACAGTGTATGTGTTACATAATTTACAAAAACAGCAAGACATTGTCATAAATCCTGCCGACAAGGGAGGAGCTGTAGTTCTTTGGTATGGGGTTCATTACACTAAAGAGGCAACAAAACAAATGGTAGAAATGCATTACTTTAAAATGCTCTGGTTTTTTTCATCCAGAAGTTACAAAGTTATTTCTATAGCATGAAATTCCATATAAGAGGTATACAAGTTATAATGATATCAGAGTAGGGAAAATGCCAGAATTTGCAAACCAAATAATGGGACAGCCTACCATGGTGAGGTACTCGTAACTTCCTGAAAAAGTAGCTGTGTCTTATGGTGACTTGGCATCAAGCCTATGTTGAAACCCTATCAACATAAATACTGCCTTCTTTGCATGCACAGCAGGCCTTAATGAACATCACTTCCAACAATACAAAGTACCTTCCCTCCACTGTGGACATTTGGTGGTATATAATATTACCATCTTGATACAGAAAGTTAAGCAGTTAAGCCCCTTACAGTTCAAAATGCCCCATAAAGTGTACAAACCATTACTGACATCAAAAATGGACTAAAAGAATTAATATTTCAGAAATTCATTAAAAATTAAGAATACTCATTTTTACAACTTCCTAAGTTTAGCAGAGTGTGGTCTTCTGCCAAATTGTTTCACATTTAAGGAGGAGATTGTTATTCCCAGGAAACTATTGCAAGCTGTAGAATTGAACCACAATTTCTTTTCTTTCAAAAAAAATGGATTGTATGCATCTTACAAATTCTTATAATAGGAACTAATTCCACCAGCAGCAAGATATACTAGATATTTTATATACTAGTATTTAGAGCACTATGTATAATATCTAAAGAATTTAATAGAAGAAAATTTTCATAATTTATTGAAATGTTCTGCAGCAATTCCCGGAAAAATGCTATTTAAACACTGTGATACAGATTAATTCTGAAATTAACTGATTTCTGCAGTTTGACTGTGAAGAAACTGCAATGTTTTTTAACCCAATTTCCAGCACCACAACTCCTAAATTCTTAACTCCGAGAAATCCAGCTCTAGACCAAATGCTTCTGACAGAAGTTATCATTCTTCATCCCAATGAAGTGAGAGTGAAAATAAAAACAGGCTGGAAGCCAATCTTTCAATTCAGTGTTCTACATCCCTCCCTTCATGAAACCTTCTATTCACATCAATACAACTCCAAATCCTGCCTTCTTCTCTAAAAGCCTCTTTTGGTTATTTAGCAGCTTCAGGAGTAAGACTTCTTCATAAGGCAGCCTTCTCTTGCCCATTATTAGCTACTTCTATCTGTTCTAACATCTTAATTCCTTCCCCAGATGTGAATGCCCTCCCCCTAACTACCATTCCCCATTTATTTTACATTGCCTGTGGTTGCTGCACGGTCTCCAGGGTGCACTGTTGGGGAATCAGAGTTCTGCCCTGCTTTCCTTGCCCATTATGTACCCAGACAACAGTTCACTGAAGGTGAAGGTTTCAGCAGCCAGCACGTACAGAAGTAGCCATGTATGAGAGATCCTTAGGCATGGATATGAAAAAGGGGAAGGGGGGTTCAAAGACACTAATCCCACTTTATCCAACAACCACCTGAAATCAGTACTGTCTGTATTGTGGATAGAGCTAGTGGACAAACAAAATACTAGTATGTCAGTTAAAGAAAAGGTACGTGGAAAGAGCATATGCACAAAAACAGTCTTCTGATAATTTCCAGTGCCCTGTCTGCAACACCAAAAAAGCCATCAAGTATCTCTTTAGACTGGAAAGATACCAACTTCTACAGACTGTTGTCAAGTTAACTTGACAAAAATTTCCAGGTGGTGAAAACACAGCGTAAGGGTATAGAGAACTTTGGTTTTCCTATATAATTTTGTCCACCTACATAACTTTCGATTTTTGTTCTGACTGGCTATTGTCATTGCCTCTTTCCACAAAAGAAGGGTACTGAGGTGGGGCGGGGAGGGGAGGTAGAAACAAATGCCTTTAGAATTTCTGAAGATCAGACTCGAAGTAACTAGCTGTAGCAAAACCCAGCTTGCTCTGCTTTAGCCAGGCTGAAGGCAACCACAGAAAGAAAACAAGAGAGATTTCTTCCCCTCTTCCCTCCCCTTTAGAAGCACTAACAACTTTTCTCTTCTAGCTTAGCCACTGAAGGAGGAAAGTGATAATCCCTTTGAAATTCAGCACTTAACACCTATACGGTAGGTGATAATTGCTGCATTCCAAGAGGATTAGCACAGTGGAACCTACTTTACAGTGAAGTCAGACCATTCTGAACAGAGTGAAGTTTTGCTAAAACCATGCCTACTCAGGGAAATCTTAAGTTTCCCACTGTTTCTGGGTAGACAAGGATCTTGTAGCTTTCAGACGTGTTTCCATCACATCTGCAAAAAGCCGCTGAAGAAACCAACTGGTGTTTAAAACAGTTAGAAGAATAGAGTATTCCTAAAGAAGCGCAAACTAATATCGTTTTATTGACATAGCTTGCAGAAAATTCTACACTGGCTATCTTTTCTTACAGACAGTAGAATATTTCCATCATCATTAACATTTGGCAGGAGTATTGTGAACTAGGTCCTCACAGTAAAACAGTAGTCAGTAATTTAATACTGTATCAGAACCCAGAGGTCTAAGTGACACTGTGATCCTGCTATAGGAGATGCTGTCTATACTAATGTTAGGCCACTAACAGGGAAAAAATAGTCCTCAAAAAAGCAAGAGGCATGACTGGTACAAGTCCACTCAAAAAAGAGAATAATTTAGGGCTTTCACTCCAGCAGCAGAGACTTAGGCTCAACCTAAGTTTCAGAGTTCTTCCATTGTGCAGCACCTCCAAGAGAGTAGAGGATGCTCTGTAACAAGCAGGATCCTCTCCCGGAACAAGCCAAGATATGCAGGGCATGGAGGATGATGCACGCCCGTGTCTCACCTTTCCCTACCACCAGAACATGGCCAGAGGGAGTATCCAAAGGATGAAATCAATGCTCTACCTCAGACACCCATCCCATTTGTTTTGCAATACACAGCAGGCCAGCTTGCCAAGATTTAGTAAACCAGAGTTCCAAGAGAGGAAAGTGGCTTCCACTGCCTTCATACATTTTTCTTTCTTTGTTTTACTCCTCACTTCATTACAGCTGACCCCCCTCCTGTTTCCTCCTTTTAAATACAGTGTTAAAACCGCTGTATAATCCACAGTTCATTTTGCAGGCTAAGTTCAGGGCACTGCCGTTAGGATGCAGGAAAATTTCATGGCAGACAGGATGACAACAAATAAAATTGGTTCCCCCCACCCTCCCCACCCCCAACATTCATTTCTGTCCCCATTGCTCGTTCACTTGTAGCAACACAACTGCTGATGAAAACACAGGGTGAACTATTTTCCCAAAACAGATGAGGATTAATAAAAATAATAAAGAAGGGGAGAGAGGAGGGGGGAAAGCAGACAGCATTTTCAACCTAGACCTGATCCTGTGCCGAAAATGGTCACACACGGCTGTACAGGAGTGCGATCAGGGTGCCTGGAGGAAACAGAAGAGAGACAAAATTATCTAAACCAGTCCTGTGATCAAAAAAGGCTGTAAATCACAGCCTTGCCTCTACAGAAAGAATGTAAACAACAGAGACCTTTTATCTGCTTAAGGAACCATTTATCTGATTCTTTTACCTATCATATTTATGTGATACATTTATTAACACATCAGCAAGTAATACATGGATTTATTTAATACCTGCTTTTCATTAACTTTCAAGTTGCTGTTATTTCCTCTCTGTATGAATGCTCCAGATATTGACCTCTGCAAAAGAACAACCCCCTAGCCAAATGCCATTTATTTTAAAGGAAAAAAAAATCAGTAAAGGTTTAAATGTTAAATTTGCTTATGTTTAAATCTGTTTATTTATAAACTTATATTAATTTTTTAAATTTTTCTTAAATTTGTTAAGTATGCCTCAAGTTTCCTTGTTTCACTGCCACACACTGGTAATGAAGGGAGCCTAAACGGAGAAAAGCTGACAGCTGTAAATGTCAAGATTATTCCCACCTTATTACTGATACTCTTTTCCACAGAGCCCTCAGATCCTCTGATCATCATATATGGCAAGTGAGCACTTAGGAACAATGTCAAAGAAACTATTTCAACGTCCAGACAACTTTTAAAACCAGACAACTCTTAAAGTGAAGATAACTCCCAGCAGCCAAGTAGATTAAAAATGGTGGCTGAAGACAGAATTTTCTCCCAGGCAAATTGCCAATGTTTTTTTTAAAGGTAAACTCCAGCTTTTAATTATCATGAGCTCCTCCCTATGAGCATTGCCACTGCCTGGATCATCTTAAAAAGGAATAAAAATGGCATCCCACAACTGTGCTGTTGATCTCAGATTTCCAGCAAGCACAATAGAGAAATTGCAAACTACTGCCTATGAGCAGAGCTGCAGAAATTGAACTCTGGTATAACCAAAGGGAAAGAAATTTTTCAAAAGCAAACAATGCCACAGTCAAGTGAATATAGAGTGAAATAGGGGTAAGGAAAACACATTTAAGCCTGGCTACCACTTTTGCTAATGGCAGTTTTTAGTAGTTACTCATTCTTCTGGTTCTGTAAATTAAATTCTCTACTAAGAAAGCTAAATCAAAGATGATTAATATCTTCTGATTTAACTTCCCTTCCTCCCTCAGATCAAAATGAAGTGAAAGTTATCCTTAGCCTGGCCTGTCATGGTGGGCAATGGTCCAAATCAAGAAAACTGGGTCAAGAATCTTTTAAAGCCAGTATTATATGCTTTAGCTTGCACAGTTATCTTTTTGTTTCTAATACAATACTGTTTCACACAAGATTTTGAATAATACTTTTTTTCTAAGAGTGCAAAATTAACATGATAATAATGAAAACAATATATATCCACTTGTCTAAAGTAATGTCCGTAACACAATTATCTTCTTTTTTCCAATTTGTATGTCTACTGCACCATTTTATAATTATTAGAAGATACTCCAGGGCATATGTTGTGCTGGTGTACAGCGACTTCTCTGGTGGCTGAAATCATTCAGCCTGTGGACGCGCGGATCACAAAGCACCCACGGCTTAGCAAATCCTCGCATGACACATGTCATGTCGTAGCTCACTGCCTCAACGCAGTCCTTGCACTGCGCCCGTATCATCAGTAGCCAAACACTCAACTACAGATGGGCCAAGCGCTGCTGACATCACACCCCCTGAATTCAACCCTGCTCCCATCCCCACCTATCAAAAGCACAAGACGTTTTTCTCTGGGTTAGGTTGGTACCAGACCATTTGTAGAGGTGCCTGAATTTTGCTGCAGGGGGGCTGTGCAGATTTAGCAATTCCTGGCAGTCTTTAGTAGATGTTTAAAACCACCTCAAGTTAGCTGAGCAAGTCATCTGTGTGGCGAGAGTACCAATGAGTTCCTACATCAGACATTCCTGGGAGGTGCCTGCCCAATAGCAGTGGGTACAACCAGCGCTCTAATCACTGTTGAAATCATTGATAGCACTGTCTATCCACACTATGACAGACAAAAGCTGAAATGTATTAAACATAGCAATCCATCATCTCGCAGATGGGTAGCAGGAGCCAACAGAGTTCAGAGGGAGCGACTCCCGCTGCTAACAATGGCTGAAGTACTGACAGTTCACTACTCCTCCTTGCTCCTCACCGGGCTCTTCTCCCAGTTTCTCAAGAGCAATAAATGAACAAACAGTCCACTGAAGAAGATGGATTTAAATGCTGTAGACTGCTGATAGCTATTATTCCAACTCAGAATGTCCACAAACAAGCTTAATGAGATATCAGTTCTCTTCTTTCAAAAAAAAAAAAAGAGGAGGTTACATTAAGCAATTGTGAACTCAAATAAAATAAGAATCCCCCAAAAAACTTCACCAAACACAAAATTGTTAGGTGTGTAAATCTCATCTGAATATATGAGAAGCTGACGAGCTAAATATCTAGCACTGGCAGCTGGCAGCTGGAGACAAGCTACAAACAACAGTGCTCCAAATTAAGAAGTAATTTATGTGGAATACATCATTATTTTAACATGAAGGATACAAAGTTTTAAAGGGGAGAGGAGCTGCTAGCAGACTTTTAAAGAAAACTAAGTCCAGAGCAAAGTAAAGCTATTTATGAAAGTTGATTTTTCTTTCCTGACTTATTTCTTGCAGGACACATGAGTCAAACAAAATAGCCAAAGGAAAAACTGCAACTGCTAACACCACATTAGTAAAGTATAAAAGGGAAAGACACTTTTCTTAGCATTTCAGCCTTGTCATTTCCAATTTTCTGCTCTTTGGACATGCTTGTATTCAAATTCTGGAACATCTATTCAGCATATCAATCCTAATTAGACAATCTGGGTCTGGAAAGGATGAGAGCTGGGTCATTTGCATAATTTAATCATAAATACTCAGTGATACATATTTCCAAATGCATTTGTACAATTATCTTTTCATCCTTGGGGCAATGGTATTAATATGATTAGGCAATATTTCTGGAAAAAACAGACAAGTATGCACTCTTTTTAACTGCAGCTTAGGGCGATATGAAAAATTAATTAATTTCTGAAGAAAATCAATTTCTGTACGTGACCACATTAGACATTGCTAAACCAAGACACTGAGTCCTTTCTCAATCAGAACATTTTATCATTCTTTTCCAAATTCTGATTGGTATATGAACATTTCAATAATAAAACTGTTAGATTATTTAAATTATCTTGATGCATAGGCATGGAAAAGTGACTATTTCTTCTTCATGTTACCCCGACAGACATGGTGTTTTAAAATATGTATTGTTTGACCAGTCAATAGGAAACCTTAGCATTTGGTCTGAACTCATCTTATGTGATCTTTTATTAATGCACATTATACCGATTGAATTCAAGGACAGCAGGAAATAATTCAGCTCTGAAAACCGCAGCTGAAAAAAAATAGGAGGATGCTAACCGAAAGTATTTTAAAATTAATATAAGATTGCTTCCTTGTTTGTTTTGCTACAAAGAATTAGATAAGGTGTTTCTTCAACTGAAGCATACACATTACAAAAATGTTGTGACATATGTGGGATACAGCCAAGCACCCAGGTGGCTAATCTCATTTTTAGAAGAAAGATACTGCTTTGTATGTTAATTGGTGCAAAAAAAAAAAAAATTACATTTATGTTTTTATATGTACCGTCTTTATTTCTTCTCAATCAACAGAAAAAGTAGAAATTACCGCATGCAAATGTTCAATATTCATTTAATTTGCATGAAGGTGCTTGAACAATTTTTTTATTCTAACAAGCTCATTTTTCATGCGTTTTGTCTTTCATCCTAATCTAGCATCTGTCATTCCTTTTTGAAGTTATTATCGGCCCAATTCCCTCTTGGACATGGTTGCTGGGTGACCGGTATCTTAGCACCCACTTTGACAGGAACAGATGTGAATCTGATCAAGAGATTTCCCATGAGTACCTGAAATCACAAACAACTTTCGGGAAAAACAAACAGCCTTGCTGTCACCGTCCCTCTCTCGCCCTCCTTCCCATCCCTTCCCCCATACCCCCCAAAAAAGAGTATGAGAAAGTTGATGCAGAGTTAACCAGCATCATTAAAACGCATTATTATCTGGCAGGTGAGCTCCCCGAACACCTCTCTAGCTGCTTCTGCCTTCAAACGCCAACTCTCAGCTTTAAGTTTTAATAACTCCCCTTTGAATACTTCCAAAGACGACTGTTCGTTTCTAAGGTCACCATCTTCTAAACATTCTCACGTTGAACCTGTTTTCGTCACTTGAATGCTCTCATTTAAATCAATGGGATTACTCATGTAAGCAAATTTCACATGCACACAAGCACCCACCAGTTGTTTTATAACACCTAACTCACATTTTGATTACAAATAATGTTCTTTGATCGCTCCCACGCTTGGTTGCCGCTGTCTGTGAAACTCCAGCTTACGAATACTCCGCTAGCTATGCTATCTGAGTACCAATACTGACAATATTTAAGGACCTGCATAATTTTATTACTATAAATCATCCAACTGAGATGCTAAGGCAACAGGACTCCTTACACAAACCGAAGCTTCCCGCTTGCAAGGTTGATACTTCTATATACAACCCGATATCATAGTGACTATATTCATTGCTGCACACGGGATATGGAAAAAAATAGGAAGTAACTTGGGAATTACAGCTGTATACTTCTGAAATAAACTTAGAACCATACAAAGCATAGCTAAGAATTTTCAGATTAGGTCTATTAAAAAAATACATAATTTTTTTCATTCCCATTTAACATCGCTGCTGTAAGAATCTCACCCAACATCAAACTCTAAAGTAAAGCTTATTTCTTCTTGCTTGCTTTCCCAGGCACTACTCTAAACATAGCCCTGCTTAAGGAAGAGAAAGGACACAGTTGTGATCCAAAGACTGAAAATTTGATCATACATATGCAAACTTGTAAGGCCGCATGTGACAGCAACACCAGATAAATTTGCTTTAACATGCTGTCAACCAGCCTTTCACTTCTGCCTCTTCATGATGCTACTCTTCAGCGTGTTCCCAGCCCCATAGCCTCAGGGCTCTTGTCCCTACTGCTACTGCTAGGGTTAGCAACTGCTTCCACTAAGCATCCTCTGTATCTGAAGTTTTCACAGTGCCTCATAAAATACAGCTTCCATGAAGAATTGTAAATTTTCATCTTTTTCGTCCAAATCCAGAGAGGTGTGTGAGGAGAAGAAAGTAACCAGGTGAAGAGGAAAGAGAAAGGAGGAGTTTGAATTTTCAAAGATCTGAATTTGTTCCATTCTCAGTTGTTGTTCTATGATCAAAAAGATAACAAAGGGATTTTTTTCCTCTCTAGTTTAGCTGCAAAGAGAATTTAAGACAAACATTTAAATCACAATGAAGAATTTATTGCCACCTATAGGTGATCCTAAATTTAATTTAATTTCCCTTATTTACTACCAAAATCAGAAGGCAGCCAAAACATTTTATTGATACGTCAAAAGCCTTAGACTAGTCTGATCTAAACTTACTCTGGATACAATAAAATTCAAAGAAATCTTCTACCCAACTTAAGAACAACAGAATTACAGAGGAAAAGCCAAGCAAATAAGAGAACTCTTTAAGCCCCTAAATGCAACTGGACATCTCTACCTTCCATTAAAAGTCGTGTTGGAACAAAACCATTCTCTGTGTCTTGGACAAAAATATCCCACTTAGGATATCAGCACCACATAGCAGTCAAACCTGTTGATGGAATACAACATATACATTTATAATAAATACATCATAATAAATAAATACATGGTAATAAGTAATCACCATTCAGAAGACCTGCTTTTCACTTTGCCAGTCAAAACAAGAGCAAGCCTTTGATAATGTCCCTACAATGATGCCTCATGAAACAGTTTGATTATCCAGACTGGCTAAGTCATGAATGGCTTAACACAAACTGCACAGAAAAATTCATTGGTGCGAAAAACAAACAACTAGAGTAAATAAGCATCTTCTTACATGTCTTGGTAACGCCCTTATATCTATTTCTCACCTACCCATCCTTTTTGCCCAAGCCAAAAAAGGGACTACAAACTCAGAACTAACCTCCTCTGCCACATCCACACTGACAAACTGAAAGCCTACAGCCAGGGATCATCAGCTGAGCTGTTCAGTCGATCTGGAGCGTTAAGATGGCGTTAAAGACAAAAGCATCTATACTAGATTAGTAGTATCCAAATCTGTCACTCATTCAGTAGAAAAAGGCAGACTTTTGCAGACACTTAATGCCAATTTCAGCACTGAAAATATATATCAAGGATCGGAAAGACTGACTGAGAATAGGAAAAGAAGGTGAAAGCAAAGCCTGGAAGGTTTGCAGAGCCTCTGTGGGACAGTAATTGCTGAGGCAGACTTAAGCTGAACAGAACACTCACTTAGTTTGTTAAATAAATCAAAATGCAAGCTAATTCTAATTTTAATGTAACCCTCTAAGTGTTTGAACTAAGGAACCCTTCTGTGTCCTTAGGGCTCACTATTTCAACTTAGCCAGCACAGTCCAACCTGGCAATGCATCAGCAGGAACACTTGGGCAGCATAAACACTATATCACCTCACCAGAGAGAGGTAAGCACTCACCCTAGGGTATTTAGGCTCAAACCAAAGTACCAAAGGAGGAATGTCATACGAGCACCTACTCATTATTTTAATTGATTCCAAGATGAGGCAAGATGAACCAAGATTTCCCAAATTCCAAATTTTTAGTCTAACTGAAGGAATGAGAAAGGAAGAATGGAGTCTTGGAAGTCTTCTTGTGAACAGTCTCATTGTTCCCTTTTGAACCTTGAGCCACAGTGTCCCATGTTCCAGGTAAATAGCCCAATATCTGCAGAGTTGCTCTCTTCTCTATAGCCCATACAACATGTACTGACTACAGTCACTGTCTCCTCTATTTCACATGCATGAAAACAAAGCCTAAGTTCCTAAACCCAGAGGAGAGTTCATGGTTTGAGGATTTAGTCCATACCAAACAAATTCTATAATTTAAACTTTTTGCAGCTTAATTATATTGAGAAACCGTTAGACGTTTTAAAGAATTAGAATACTGAACTATTAAATATTAGGCCCTTGACCTATACCTAATGTAAAGTAAGTTTCTGAAAATGTCTTCAGAAAAATTTAGCAGAAAAACAGGTGTAGGAGAAAATTCGAATGTGACCTGTAAGGCCCCAGAATTTAGAAATGAATTGGGATCAGTTCATTCTTTTCCCATGGGGTAACTTGTATAAATGTAATTCTATGATTTCATAAAACCAGGTCAAGTTTCTGTCCCCTGAGGTCCTTTGGCAATTTGAAGCATGGCAGCACGTTTTCCTGGCTACAAGTTCAAATCTGCATGCGTTCTGGATTTCTGAAAGGAAGCGATTAGCCAAGCTGCAAAGATAGACCTATCCTGTTCAGAGCACACCCTCCACACAGAAAACTACTTACAGGGATGAAACACGATTTCACAAAACAGTATTTAGAACTATGTGGCTCTGCATTTTCACTTCTAAAAAAAATTCCTTTTCTCTGATTGGCTGGCAAACCAAAGAGCAGACGAACTTACCACATAACAATGCCAGCAGTTTTAACTAAGGACATTCTTTCCTTTGATGTTAAAATGTTCTACTCATGTAGCCATACTTCGGAATATTTCTGAATACATGCATTTCATAACTATTATTTTATTGCCTCTCATGATATCACTGTATTGTCCTAATTTAAGTAATAAGACATGTAAAATAAGACACAACAAGACAAAATCACAGAAGGGGTCACCAGAAAAGGTGAAACCTCTGCTTGGCAGACCCACATTAGCACAGGCTCAGCAGCAGAGAGCTAAAGGCAGTGGAGGTCCCACTCCTTCAGGAACAACCTGAAATTACTCTGTTTAACACCACATCCCATCCACTGTGTCCTAGAGTCTGACTTTCATTGCAATGAGGCCGGAATGATAATGGGTTGAGTCTGACCATTGAGCTGAGCAACAAATCCCTCTGTGTGGGACCACACGTCTTCTGGGTCGACTAAACAGATTCAAAGAGCAGAGGAAGGATAACAAAGAAATTCAGGGTGTTTGAGCAAACTGCCTTCTCAGTGTGTAAGCCTGACATGTACAAACTACAGCGGTGGGCTGCTTCTTCTCAAGATAAAATCCACCCTTTCCGCCACTCTATCGAGATGGTGCCAGAGAAGCTCTGAACAATAAAATCTGTTGAAAGTTTATTAATTCCTAGTGATGTCCCACCTGTTGGACCTTGAGGTGGCCTCAAGCCAACCCAACAGCTGTGGCTATATCCAAACATGTTGACTAAAAACCTCACTGATGCCCTCCCCAGGAAATGCTATGACTACTTTCTTACATGATTTGCATGGGTGCTCCTGAAACAGCTATAGGCTGGTAAATTATTATTTCTAAGACATTTGTCTCATAGTTTCTCAAAACTGTATTTTATACACAGCTATATGTTAAACTGTAAATTACTGTAGCACGAGCTTCTTTTTCTACTATTGTCATTTTTAAGATCATATTTCAGCAGCAAATTCATTTCAAAGGGAACCAGTAGAATCACAAACCATCTATAATGCCCAGTAATATAAGATAAAATATTTTATTAATGTATATTTTTTAACTGGGCCTGTTAAAAGCTATGAGTATCAGCTTAAAAAAATCCAACAAACCAAAACCAAAACCAAGCAATCCTGCTTTGTATTAGAACAATAGACGACGTAACTTGCACCAGAATTGTGAAATTAGGCTTTACTGGTAGACACAGACACAGAGAAATTAAAACATCCTGTATGTTACCTACACTGTAGGAACTGTTCTAACAAGCTAAGAGAAAAATATATTTAAAAAAAAAAAAAAAGAGGGAACATAGGACTTTTCACTTGTATTAGTCCTTATTATATATTTAATACCACCTGAGGTATTTTCTTCCCCCTATGCAGTAAATTTCTGTTAAGGAAACAGAAGATAATTGGAAAATGGCTTCACTTCCTTCCCAGCAAACTACCAGTGAGAATCAGCACTAAAACGTAAAAAGTGACAACCATGGCACACATCTTGGAAGCACGTATTCCCTTCAAAACGGGATAGGCTGCATCTGCATTACAAAAATGAATACAAAAAATCCCAGCAGAGGGTATGAAGCCACAGGTTGTACCAAATTCTGATACTCATTCCTGCAAAGATATTGCCTTGATTTCCTAAAATTAATACGAAAGAATGCTCACAAAAACACTAAGATTGTATTAAATGCATAATGCATTAAAAAATGCAACATGAATCTATTTTATGCAACAAGTATTCATTTACAGGACACTAAATCTCAAGCATCTTTTCAATGCTTTCAAACTGTCCCTGCAAATGCAAGAAAGTATACAGAAATCCAGCTTCCTACCTAAGATGTCAACCGGTTCTTTTATGGCACTTCCAAATATATGTTGCGTATGCTTGGTTTAAAAGATATATGTAGTCTATTGAAAGCAACAGGACTATCTGCATTCTTAAAGTTACCCATACGGTTTAAAACCGCAGCATTGTTATTTTAATGTAAATAACTAAGTTCTACAGGTGACCTTGTCCAACAAAGAAAGGTTTTTACAGCAGGCCAAGAGACTGGAAACAAATTATACGCTTCATAAAGACAGATAACTCTGTCATCCATTAAAACATGATATAAAACCAATTAAAGTATTAAGTTTATATTTTTACTACATTTGGAAAAGAATAACTCAAAAATAATAGCTTTAGTAATGTTTTTTTTAAGGAATGCTCAAACTATCAATAAGCCCTGACTAGATTTATCACTTATAAAAATGTAACATGTTGTTTGTACTTCTCTTAAAAATACAGTATCTAACACCTGAAAGCAGTTTTTTTCTGTCCCATATATAAAATCATGACCTAGCTCTTTAAAAAAATTAAATCATTAGTAAGTATGAGAACAACATGAAATCAAGGCTACAAAAGATGTTATTAAATAGTCATAAAATATATATGCATATATTACCTGTTTCCTTTATAGTTTACTTTATATAACTGCTTTTTGATTCCTTACAATCATTTCATGTAACATGAAAAAGCAAATAATTTCCCAAAAGTAAAATTCAAAAATAGTTTCTATCGTACAACAATTTGTAAATACAAGCATATGCTGAGAGACGTCCCAAACAACAACTTTTACTCCACACGTAAAATATCTATTACCTGTTCTCAGTATAGCACCGTTAACAGGTGCTCTAACATGAACATTCAGAGTTATGAACTTCAATCATGGTATCGTAAGGTTACAAGTATATTTCAGCTGTCA
The DNA here is from genome assembly GCA_013397775.1 of Eulacestoma nigropectus. NCBI lineage: Eukaryota > Metazoa > Chordata > Aves > Passeriformes > Eulacestoma > Eulacestoma nigropectus. The sequence goes on from VZTE01003924.1 coordinate 659,404, forward strand.
ATTATGCTAAAGCATCTGCAGCAGTCCCACGTACTCCCATTCTTCCTCTTCTCCCCAGCCCCATCCAACTCCAGTATGTAACTCTTGTTATTTTGTCAGTCAGGTAATCTGTATGCACACCTACTGTGCCCTCTCATTCAGTCATACAATTTAAGGAACAAAATGAATGTAAAAAAATACGTCTTAACAGCTAAGGTGCACTTTTTTCAGCATGTTTAGTATCACATAAAATTATAATGTGAATAAGAAAACTAGTCTGAAAGCTTTGCTTGAACCCGAGCTTGTTTTGGATCAAAAGGAATTTAGGCATAATTTAGCCATTTGGCCAATTCAGAGATTAATTCTATAAATTCTAAGGATGAATAAAATTTTCTTACCAAAACATCTGCTTATTTTAATGGAAAAAAAAAATCATCCAGTCAGTGTGGCAAGGTGCACCAACAAATTTTAATTTCACCTGCTCCATTGTTCCTGGACTATGGCTATTTTCAGCCTTCCACTGGCCATAAAATCCCACTGTTTGATATTTGTAACAAAAAATAGATTTCTTTTTGATACTGAAATAGCTTTCTCCTTCATGACAAAGATGCAAATTATGTGGGATGCAAAGAAAATATCTGAAGTAAATTAGTTTTGGAGTGAACAGGGTACCTTTAAATAGAATAATGAACAGAAAGTTATGTTAGGTGTTACCCACATGAGTATTCTCAGGAGTGCACAATAAAAACTTTTATTGTATATAATAAATAAATAAATAAAAACTTTTATTGTACTTTTATTGTATCAAAAGCATAATTTCATGAACATTAACAAAAAAAGCTTATATTATTTCAGAAACTTTCTGCTTATAACTAATAAAGTGTTATGACACACACGATTTAGAAGATCTTTCCATTCAATTCTGCAAATTGCATTGTGTATATTAATCCACCTGCCATAAGAGGATGTTCACCCTAAATGTAATTATGACAAAACATTGTTTAAAGCAAGGTGAACTAAAATACATTTTGTGATCCATTTCCTCGGTTGTAACTCATGCAAGCATTTTCATTAGTTTTGGTGGACGTATCCTGAACTACCACTCAGGGTCTGTTCGGTCCAATATCCCATCTCAAAAAGAGACCTACGGAAATTCACGGAGGAGAATGCAAGTATTCAGTATTTACAGAGTTATCCTTCCTCAGTGTAGTTTCCCAGCTAATCGCTATCAGTGATTTAGAGTGGAAAATTCCAAACTGGGACGCAATTGGATGGTCAAAAACTGATCCTTCCTCTCATGAAATTAAATGACAGCATTTTTCTGCTTTATGCTATGGAAAATATACTATTACCCTTTTTCCTTTTTTTCCATTAAAAAAAAAGTTTAAAACAGTTCACAGTTATTAACAGTCATTGCTAAGATTCCATAGTTTGTAGATTACACTTGAATGTTCTGCAATGCCTGTGAAATGAAACATCAGCACTTGTTAGGAGATGCCCCCAGCTGAGCACAGTATCAGATAAATAAGTAGAACATAGTGGGTTAAGGATAAGTTATTCCTCAAAGCAAACTGGATTTTATCATTTCAAGTCACAGACATATCTTGAGTCTAAATATAAAGATTTTTGGTTTATGTTTCAGGAATGTTGAAAATAATTTAAATTATAATGGAAAAAGAAAAATTCTTCCTTAATTCACACTGGAGAAATTATCTATATATGAATTAACTCTCTGGATCATAATAGCTTTTTGCAGATGACTCCTCAGCTCTATCGTTTAAATACATATTTAGGCAACTAAAAATTTACTGTCAATTCCTATTATGTCAGTCCACATTATGGCGCTGTTACAGCATGCACATTTAAAGATTATTGAAAAAATTACTGTTCATGTGCAGTATATAATTTGCAAAAGGTTAATCACTATTTTAAAACAATGAATGGAATTAACTCATAATGCAAAGCAGATGCCCCAAACGTTATTTTTAAAACAAAACATATTTAACTTATAAAAGAACAAAGAGGATCTAAATCCAGTCCTGTTGCTTTAAACTAGACAGGCATCATGGCTGTTTTGGACTCTTGTTTCACTGGTTCATATAATTTAGATAAAACTCAGTAGTTTCTGATTACTCTCTCTGCTATCCTGCAGCCATTAATGAATTTTTACAGCTAAACTTGTAAAGCTCCTCCATGACTAGGCAACACTGGCAACGGTGTAAGAGATTTACTTGTAGCTGACCAGTAGGGATTGCAGTAACAATTTAATATATCAATTAGGTAGTTCAAGAGGAAAATATTAAAATTCAATCCAGTGTATGAAAATTCTTTGCTTCATATGAATTCACTTTAGAAGACCAGTCACAGAGAGGGGCAAAAATAGCCATCTGGAACGATCTAGGAACAGGGGAAAACAGAAGAAATGCTAAATGGCAGTCAAACAAGATTAGCATTTCCAACAAATATTCGGAGCCCACTCCAGATTACAGAATATCAAGCAGGACAAGTTGTAAATTAAGAGGGCTTTGAGTGCATTTTGGTTTATGGTGCTGAGGAGGGGCAGAGAAGAAGCCCTGGGTGGGCGCAGCAGCCCCCCAGTGCAGCCCATAGGGACACACTGTGGGGCACTTGCTCCGTGGGCCCAGGGGGCTCAGCAACCCCAGGCGGGGGCCTGTGGCTCTAGAGAGGGAGAGGAAGCCTGAGACTGAACCAAGCATTTGAACAGAGATGGCAATGGTCTGAGGAAATAACACAGCTACCCACATAGGCCTTTCTTGTAAGTTAAGTTGATACAAACTTGACAATAAAACTGTTTTTTTACATAAACTACATCTGCCAATAAAAGATTTCTTAATTTAAAAAAGGAAAAAAAAAAAGAAAAAAAGAACTACACAAAACTTTACCAATATTCATAGCTATAAGTTAAAGGAGGAGTTAATCAAATTGAATATTTGAGGAAGATCATGTGAAGCAATCAGGGAAAAAAATGTCCCCCTGCCCATCACTAGCAGGTCCTCACCTCCCTGCACGGGAAGAGCGTCGGCAGCACTTCTCGACAGGCAGCCAGCGTTCACAGCGAAGTGTTCCCTTCCAAAGTATCAGATACCCTGCTACTGCCAGCGACTAAGTATCAGATTAAAGGGATAAACAGTTCTGCTCTGTTGCAATAAGTATGGTCCAAGGATCTCAGCTTTTAAACTACAATATTTTTCATTAAATACCTAATGTAAGATGGATATTAAAGTACTGTTATTATGCGCAACTGGAGTCTTTTATTTTGTTTAAGTCTAAGGAAAGCACTTACAAAGCTTTTACTCCTTCTTTATACGTACTATAATTTATCTTCTGGCCTTCCAAAAGTCATCTTTGCATGTAAAGCCTCCTACATTTCTGCTGATTATATTTTAATAATCTGTGGCAAGAAGGAAGGTCATCAATATAAACCACAGGTACTATATATTTGACATTCCTTCCAGCTGCACTTGCTGACCTGTTCATTTAAAGTATCTGTGATCTGTACTAAACTGTCTGGGTGAGAAACTCCTTTAATTAATACAAACAGGGGAAAAAAAGCTATGCAAGCATGCACTGTTCAGTAAACAAGGACATGCTAGGTCCACATAATTTGAGAGAAGCAGAAGCTAGAAAAGAGGGACTGAATAACTGCCGTGTAAGATAGGCTTTGAAGAGAATTGTTTCATGTTCAGCATCTTTCCCCTTTATACTCAAAAATCAATTAGGTTGTTTTCCAAAAATTGTAAATAGCTTCCAAAGGCTGCAAATAATTCCCTGCTTTAAGTATGAATGTCAATGAACTCATTCAAAATCATCTTCAAATGTCAGAAAAGATTACCATATCCTGGTCACAGAAGGGAGGTCAGAAGAAAGCGCACGCTTTTAGCCTTTACTCGGGTGGGCACAATCCAAAGCCAGCCTAAGTCTATGGGAAAACTCTAGAAAGGGACCCAGCATGGCAAAATTCCACAACAAGTGCTCAAAACACAAGAGACCAGAAACAATCTGGGATCAATAGCTTCCAGGTCATTAATCCTAGGCAGGTGACATCCAGTGCACAGTTCGCTACTCTCTTTCACCCACACATTCAAGAAACCTGACTCGATTGGCATCTAGTAGCTCTAAATATTTTCCAAGTTTTGCCTTTATCCCTCCCCTATTTGTTGGCATATGGCTTTCTAGCATCCCATTAATGTCAAACCATTTAATCGGAATGTAAGCTAAATGCACAGTTTGCTATTTCCTGGATTTCTGTTTGGCGGCCAGTGCTTTTTATGAGGAAAATAAAAGCAAAGGTCAGCATGACCAGAAAAGAAAAGTCATCTTCCATAACGGAAGCTTATTTTTCCAGTGAACTGATACACAAGCCTAATTTGGAAAAAGGTCCTTTAGTATCATGTTATTATTAGTAGTATCACAAATAAACACAGAAACCAATTCACTTTACAGACCTCCACATCAAGCATTCAATAGAAAATCCCTTGGTGTTTTATTGATTTTTGTTTTATTGATTTTTTTAAATAGCAATATCACAGTTAAAATGTATTATTTTGGTGAAACACATCTAAAACTTTTCCGTCTCAAAATAAGTTATTACAAATTATTTCCACAGCAATTGGCAACTAACGATTCAATCCATTTAAAGAACAACAAAGTAATGGCTTTATTTGGATGCCTTTTTTGATTAAATAACATATTAACCTTGCTGAAGCTTTCCAAAAAGGGATTAGCGTACTCGAGTGCATCAGCTGATTATGAGACAAATATAACAGTGATAAGATGCTGGTTCGAAATTTTTGAATCTGATGAGTATAACAATATAGCCGCTAGGATAGAGTTGGCTCTCACAGCTTCCGTCTCAACAGTAAAGTGTCCACCCGGGATACAAAAATATATCACCCAGCTAAAGTATGCAGTAACTGGGAGTCAGGAAAGGTCACTTAAATCACTAAACTGGAGTAGACCAAAATACCCTGCATAATTACTGTAATGTCAGAAATAATTAAAAATAATTTGTAAAGAAAGAAGAATTAAATGTATTAGAGGGGAAACCCAGAAAGCAAATACAGATTTATCTTCCCATTATATCATCCATTTTGACCAAAACTCACTGACCCACTTTGCTTTATTAGTCTATACTGTAATAATACATTTTGCATACCTATTGTATATCCTTTCCATTAATTTATTTGCTTAATGGATGTATAAGTAAGTCTACTACAATTACGCTTTTTAAGGGTCAAATCCTACTCACTTCTGAACCCACTCCTGTAATTTCTACTACACTGGATGATAACACAGCAGACCTCAGGAACAGCTGAAACACAGCCGATTCTGCGCTGTTGACATAATCAAGCCATGTTACAACCAGGCTGCCAAACCCTTTTATAACCCTGCCAAGTCCAGGAATTGGTGTCTCCATACACCACCAACCCTCCTCCCCCCACCNGTATTTCTTAATTCTACATGTTCAAATTGAAATTCACACGGTATGACTGTGGCAAAGTAAAACTTCCATGAGTTTATTTTAAGAACCAAATCTTGGAACTCTTGCAGAGTTGTTACAAGTTACACACCACACGGACGGACACACACACACACACACAAAAACCCCAACCCAACAATTGTCTAAGAGCAGCTATTAATATTCATGTTGATTCCACATGAAACAACAGCAGAGTTACCCGAGCAGCTACAGTTATGTCAGCGCTTGGAAGTTATTCCAGGCTGTTTTGTCCTGCTGCCCTGAATATTCAGGAACTTCAACAATCCATCCAGCAGCAGCTACCGCAGAGTAAGTGCTCTGCTTCGCCTGGCTCTATGCTAATGACTGCCAGGCACCCTCTGCTGAATCGGGGGGGATGAAGGGAGGGAGGAGGGGATGTCACACCCCCAGCCATCGGGGAAGGGACGGGCAGGAGCACGGCATCGCGTGGGGTTAATTCCCCACGTGTTGGAAGTTGCTGCACCTTGAAATCTGACAATAGGAAAGTGAAACGAGCCCGGTCTGTTTGTGTGGGTATACTGAAAGTAGCATCGGGACTTTGTCCACGACGTCTTCCGTGGGAAGTTCCCGCCACCCCTCCAGCGCGGCAGAGCCCGAGCCCCCCGCCCCCGCCCGAGGCAGGGGGAGCCCCCGGGAACTAGAGGCGCTTCCGACCGCTCTGATCTCGAGGTCACGGCAGTTATGCGATCCCTTCTCCTTATCAAGCAGATTCAGCCCTGTAACCTACAGATTGAGAGATAACAGCCCCATGCTTTCGCCCTCCGTTGCAAAGGCGGCTGCTATTGCATCAGGAATTTCCTCTTTTGCCAGCTCCTTATATCCCCCCGACACTCCTCCCCGGTTGTGGCAAGTTTGGGGCTCCCCTCCCCCCCCGCGGTCTCCCTGGCCCTCGGGATGGGGGGATATCCCCGCACGGTCCGCAGCCGCAGCGCTGCTCCCCGCCCCCGGCGCCGTCCCCGCCACCGCGCCCGCGTTACTCTGCGCGGTAGCAGGATCCAGCTTTGCCAAATCCTTGCCGCGCTCCCGCTGCCCCCCCGTCTCCTCCTCCCCGACTGGCAGGGGCCTGGAGCTGCTCGCACCTGCTCCTCGGCGACCGACACCCCCACCCTCCCCACCGAGGAAGCAGCCCAGCCCGGCCGCCTGGCACCTCTCCCCACTACCCCAAAGCAAA
>VZTE01003924.1:675109-875500 GCA_013397775.1 Eulacestoma nigropectus
GGGGGGGGGCTTCTCTGCGGGGAACTGCTTAAAAAAAAAAAAAAAAAAAAAAAAAAAAAAAGAGCTGTGATTTGCCTGCATGCCTCGCGCTTGCTTACCAGTGACCTCTCCCAGTTCAGCTTCAATAAAGTAAAGTAATATCAATGACAACGGTACAGTCCGCACACAGACGGAGTCCTTTACATGGAGGCGGTAGCTCCCCCGCCCCGGCTGCCCCCAGTGCCCGGTTGGATGCAGTGTGGAAAATCGCTGCTTGGAGAAACGGAACAGAAAGTGCAGCGCCCACTAGTGCCCGTGCGGGGGGGGGCAGCGCTCCCTCCGCGCCCCTCCGCACCCCGCGGAGAAACGTCCTGTCGGGGAAAGGAAATGTGCGCGGAACTGGGGAATGTGGTGCGGACAAAAGAAGGTTTAAGCCCATCTGTGACTAAAGTGAGGGTTTGTTTCTTCATTGTCTAAGTGTAAGCTTAGAAAAAGCAGAAATTGAAAAGTTGTCTTTCTCCTGCTGCTCCCCATCTGTCTGAGGACGTGTGTGAATGGGGCAAGTGTTTCATAGGCAGCATCTTCACACTCACAGTGAAGGGAATTGGAAGGGCTGCCTGGCTGTAAAGCCTTGATGGAAAACATGAACAACACCAGACACATTTCTGAGCTTTGGATACCCCCCCACCACCCTGCCCTGACACTTGAAAACTACAGAAGATGTGTGAGGTATTTCCATTAGGCCCCATTCTTTTCTGAAGTGTTTTGGTGTTGTGTTTTGAGGGCTTGGTGTATTTTTTTTATATGCATGAGAGAATGTTACTGGGCAGCATTTTGATTTTCTTGGAGATTGTCTGATCTCCTTGATGTGGAGATGAAGATGAACTTTTCAAGGAAGGCAACAAAGAGCCCTCTGGATAGAAGATACCAAGCAGATAAGCTCAAAATAAACTTTCACAATGGCAGTGAATGTCTCTTGTATTTACTTATTGTCTGTTGTGGATTGGGCTACTGGTTAATGTTCCTAGTCAGATCCAAGCACTTAAAATGATGTCCAGCATAATATAATTTCCCATCAGGATTCCTAAAGCTGTAAGAGGCAGCTTTGGATTATATCACACACACTGTGATAGGTGTAGGTGACAATGAACTAGACCTGTCTTCTTTTAACTCTGTCATTAAAAGCTTTCAGTAAACCATTGGTTCACATTGTATAAATGTCTTAGGATATGACGATCTTGTTTAGCAGAGAACAAAAACTCCAAATATGTTCTCAAGCACCTTGGGCTCAAGGTCTAAAATCATCTGGTGGATGATGAAAGCCAGACCAGGAGTAACATGTATCTTTTCTCTATCTCTATTTGACAGTCACAACTTTCCCTTATTTGTGCTGTCCATTCTTCATTAATAATAAGAACCAAAATATACACCTAAATAGTTCCCTATGCCAAAAATTTGTTACACAAACCTGTAAGTATGGAAGGCACTAAATACCAAACTAGTTGAAAATAATTTGCAGTGATTCCTGATTTTCTCTATTTTCTCATTAAAAAAAAAAAAAAACAAACACTTATTTTAAAACAGGATAACACTTGGCATGGGTATAAAACATTTTTAAAAGTTCCTGTGTTGTTATGGTAGGGTAAATGGGGGTAATAGGGCCACAACAAGCTGCCTTGTAATATACATGAATTGATTGTGGATAATGGCAAAAGACTTTTATTAAGACTATTTGTTTGAATTCACTGTTGTCTGTTCCTCTTCAGTGTGCAGTGATTTACATGCAATTGAAATTTATTAATGTGAATACTGGGTTTTAAGCTTATGTATTTAAGCCCTTATACAAAGTAGATTCTTAGAATATTTATCCATTAAAAATAGACTTATAAAGCTGGCAGTTCCTGAATACATTTGTAGCTTTAGGTGCAGCTGTAGTTCTATAAGTAGGGACTTAATATTGGAAAGCAAGAATTTGAGTCACAAAAGAGTCAAAAAAAAGAAGACCACATTTTATCCTTATACTTTGAAAAGAAAAGGAAATTTTCAGGGAAAAACAGTGAATATATTAGAGTAAGAAACAAATTTAAGAAAATCATAAACATAAAAGGAAGTGAATTACAATAATAAAATTTTATCCACACAAAATACTTTTTAGTCAAAAGTATATATTAGCAAATTGGTTTTATTAAAATTTGTTCTTCTAAACATGTGAGTATAAACTTAAGATGTAAATTTCAAAACAAGAGGAATGAGCTACCACCATCTAAATTGCTTTCATCTAGGTGGTTAGAAAGAGTTTTAATTGTTACGCTTTTGCTTAATTACAACCTTCCATCTGATGATCAGTCTCAGGCAGTTGATGATTGCTGTTTTCACACGTGAAGAGGGACAGGGCAACTTAGATCCACAACAAAACTCAGGTTCCCCACTCATACTGCCAATTGTCTCATGACTTAGTAGGTGCCAAAATCCCTTACTACATAAGCTCAGGCTGACACAATTCACCAAGTGTGTAGGTTTCCATTGTCGTCCATGCAGATGGAGGCACAAATCTCACAGCTGCTGGGGGTTTTTTGAAGAGAGAATCCATGCCTGAACACAAACACTCTTGGCTTGGGTTCACTACATTCACACAAGTGGACCTTCAAGGAAGGTTAAGCTGAAACAAGGCTGTGTGCTTCTGTGTCCATATTTGCATTCTGTGGTACAGCTAATAACCAGTTGGGCAGGTCACTTCCAGGGTGGGAAACCAGTTTTCATACATCCAGCTTCTACTGTTCCCACAGGACAAGAGAACTAAGCCAAGTTTCCTACATGGCAGCAATGAACGTGAGCAATCAAATATGAGGTCTGCAATAATTAAGGTTTCACTGGTTCTTCCTTGGAAAATTCAGGCCAGTTGACAAATACAGTACTACCAGGAGGAAGACTTCCAAGTAGACTCTCTTACTTCTCAAGGAAAATGTGTCATCTTGCTGAGAAAATATTTTAAGGGCTGAATTCAACCTCACCTGCTGTGGGGCTGTGCAGTGTCTTCACTGTCAATGTCATGGAGTACCCCTTGCTGAAAATGAAGGCCTTTTGTTCTCTGCTGGTAAAGTTGTCCTCTTTTGAAAGTGGGACCCCTCAGTAGTTTAGATACTTCTAAAATGTTCTTCTGTGGCTTTTACTTTCTGTTGTAATCTGTTCTATCTACAACCATATTCAAAACAAACATTTTCTTAACAGATCTAAGTTTTATTTTTTCCTATCAAGCTGAAACAATTACAAGGAAAATAATGCGTATAGAAGTATATATAGAGAAAGTGTTTTCTAGAGTGTTTTGTTTCCTACTGATATAAACTTAGAATTCAGCATACAGTTTACAAGTAAGAGCTGATAGCTGAATACTTTTAAACACAGTGATATATAATGGCAGCAGTAAACACAGTTTTGGAGGCTAGGTTTATGCTAGCAAATTAAACTTGCCTGGGAATGTTCCTACACAATAAAGCCAAGTAGCACATATGCCTATTTGTAAACTTTTCCTGTTCAAAAGAAGGTAATAGTAGCCTGCCAGCTGGGAAGGGTCTCTGGGATGTGCAGCCTCCTTCTCCTTCAAACTGCACCCAGGAATTGGGGTTTAGGATGCTTAAAGTGTGCCAAGAGCAATTCAAACAGTTTTACAGTGTAGACCATCATGTTCCATGGAACATTCCTGGCACTAGTGCAAATGTAGCTTGAACTGTTTTATATTACAGTAACTGTCTTAAAACATATATTCACATTGGACATTTTTATAGGTACAGGCTCTTGATCTTGCAGTCTTTACATGGGCAACATTCCTATTGACGTAGAGAAATGAAATCTTAAAAAAAAAAGTTTCCTTCATTAGTGAGGAATCCAGCTTTGGTTTATAATTAGAAAAGAAAAAGGAAGTAAAATTATAACACAGGAGGAGCTTGCTAAAATGCTCCCTAAAAGTTTTCCAATGGCATTAAAGTATTACTCACAAATACGGGTCCTGCTTAATTAATTTAGCAGCCTAGACTAGAGATTCAGGTTTTTGTTTTCTCATGCTTTTGTGCCGGGTATTTGAAGCTGAAAATGTAAACATGAATGCATTTTCTATAAGAGTCTTCTAGAAAAATGTTAGGGAAGGCAGGGCACATTCCTTGCTGGGTTTTGTGTTAGATTCTTTACACTCAACGTCAGTCCCAGAAACCAGCCTGGGGAAGTTAGAGTCTTCTTGCAACAGGTTGCCTGCTGTTAAATTTATAAGGCTATTTGTAACTTTTATTGATAGGAACACCATAAAAAAGCATTATGCAAAGGGACCAATGCATGCATTTGTGTGTTTTCCTCCAGTTAATATGAACTAACACAGTATTCGCCTGTTCGGAAGTCACATAAATACATTGTCTTTTACTTCTTTTTACAGCTGTAGCTCGTCTTGAATAGTCAGACGTATATAAAATGACAGACAAAAGATTATTCTTTAGAATTTTCACTTTGCCATTTACAAATCAATGATGTTTGCATCTGTCTTAACACATTAGTGAAGTGGTCTGTAAAGGAAGACAGTGTTACAGACTGAGCTGAAAAACAGTATTGAGAAGAAAAGTGTTGCTGGTTTTATTCAGAACCAGCAGATACTATGAATGATATACTTGACACTTCATAAATAATAGCACACCAAAAAAATCAGGAAGAAAATTACTTTTTGACTCAGTCTTCCAGTCAATTGTTTTTTTTCCCAAATAAAAATCTCAGGGTCAGTTTTGATAATCTAACCCTACAAAGGAGAATAAAGTCTTACTTTCTTCCACTTGAACAGCTTTCAGATAGCAATTACTAATTGGAGGTCTGTTAGAAAGATTTATATGGGAAACGGTTGACTTTCTTTCTACAGCTTGTTTTCCCACAGACAATGTTTTTAGTACTCATTTCAGAAACATTTTTTAATGACAAATCCCTTAATTACTGATGGAAAGAAAAAACCCCTAAACGTATGCTCTTTAATTTGTCTCAGCACTCATTGACCTCTCATGTAAATTCTAGCAATCTTCAGTTCATCGCCTCGCTTCTTGGGGGAGACTATAATAATGCAGAAAGAAACATTATTGCTTGCTGCTGAGTAACATTACAGAACTTGGTTAATTAAAAAGACTAGGCAAGCAAGGTCCTTGTGTCTGTGAGAAGTCTGAGCTCTCTTTAAGGCTCAGTTACTTCTCTGATAACCAGCGATTATCTTTTTTTGCAAAAGCAATTCCAATAAGACAAAGGTGCCCTCTGTAGGGGACAGGCTGTAAATGATGATGGGGAGCTGGAGCTTAATATTTGCAGGCTGTGACAGAAGAGAATAACTTCTTAGCAGTCTGGCTCTCTGAGAGGTGCTATAGATTAAATATTATGTAAAAATGAAATAGTGCAAAAAAAATTACAATACACCCACTCTTTAAAATGAAGCAGAAAACAATACTGTCAACTACAGATAACAACTAAGAGTTTTGCAATAAGCTGCCCCAAAGCTAAATGTGTAGCACAGTGAAAACCGCACTGCAAGAATCTCCTGAATAAAAAGAAATATGAATTTCAGTGAAAAGAACGTTATAGAAATAATAGAATTCTGAAAGCAACATGCTTAAAAAGTCTCTGTAGCACGTACTAAAAAGTTTACCACAAAGCAGATTCATTAACCATCCCAGGCGACTTGCATATTGCTTGCTGAGAAATTGCCTTTGTTAGCATGCCCACAGACACACTTTAACTGGTGTGCAGAATCTCTAGTGGCTATTTGCAATTATTTGGGGAATTCTTCCCTCAATTTATAATAGCAACTAATGCCAGCCCAGAGAGAGGCAGGGAATTCAACACTAGATGTAGTTCATTGCTCATTATTAATTATTTTTTAGGCCTCATTTTTATAATCTGTGAGGACGGCCTGCAGTTCTTCTTATCTTGATTTTCTCTCTCCCTGTCTCCTTTTCTTTTTACATTTTTTAAAATTTATATATACCCATACTTCTGGAGTAACAATCGCGTTGCATATAGCACCCTGCATTACTATGTAATGAACTGTAGCATGGAGTGGGTAAACCCCTCAGAAATATGATTTATCTTCTGTCTGGCTTTACTGGAGAGTCAAAGAAGCAGAATGTAGTTCTAGTAGTTAAGGTTGGTTGGTTGGTTACTACAAAATACTTGACTAAACCATAGTTTAGAAAGTGAAGATAGGTGTTGTAAATGTGCAGTCTATTCTATATATAGACTCTAAATATACAGCCTACTTCTAAAGGTGACTGTAAAGAGAAGGTGGGCTTTGGTCACCTGTAGAAAAGTTGGGGATAGTAAGTTTTAACAGCTACGGATTGGCAAAGGTGTTTGAGATTTTTTTTTCTTGTCTAGATCATCAATAAGGGTACATTTTCCTAGTTCATAACATCAAGCATGACTGCCTTTCACAAGCAGGATTGAAGGAAAAGGAGAATGTAAACCTATGACATTGCCTTTCCGAATCACAGGTTCTGGTCAAAGGAGCTTGTTCCTTTCTTTACCCACTGTAGGAAATGCTTGTATGAGAGATGTATCCCATATTTGAACCATGTAAACATCAGATTAATGCTCTCTTTTGTTTTAACTATTATCTGAATCAGTAAGCTCTTTTCCTTCAATCCATCAAATAGCGTTGAACCTCCTAGTCTCGTTTAAGAGAAGTAATTTCTCTACGCTACTTTTTGATCTTCAGGGCATGCCTCCAAGTCTATTTACATAAATAAATGTTCAGGGAATGACTGAGATTATGGAGTTTTGTGGACTTTTGATGTGCCCTCTTCACAGCCTGTTGCTTACCCTGTGAATCAGATCTGACACTTAGCAGGGTATTCACTTTACCTTCTCTTACAGCCAAACTTAATGCAACATAGAGGACAAAAGTGGGGATCCTAACTCAATGGGGAAATGTTTGTAGATGCTGCCATTCTATGTGAATGTCCTTCACAGGTCAAATGACATTCTTTTCCCCTGACATAAAGCACATTTACACTGTAATATCCCTGGAGTAAACACTGTCTTACCCTGCTTAATTGTTGCATCTTTAATGGAAGTCCATGGTCATATTTGAATACCTATCCTGAAGTCTGAAAGTTACCTCAGGGTAGGTCTCTTAAAAGTCTTTCTTGGCACTATCCAACTCTTTAACTAAACATAGGACAAACATCCAAGGGTATTTTTTCCTTTTACTAGTCATCTTGCCTGTGTTTACACATGCAAGCTGGATCCTTCTAGTTTATTTTATTGAACCTTCCTGGTCCTTTTAGAAGATTGTATTTACAGTTGCAAAGATATTATTATATCTTTTGGAAGATATGTAAAAAATATGAAAAGCAATGATTTTCAAGCATATATCCTTTTTAGTTTTTTTCCCGTAAGTTTTCTTCTTTTAGATTTTTATTTACTACTAGAGGCTGTCAGTTATTCTATGGCAGCTGCTTCCAGACAGTACTCACACAACCTATCTTTAGATGGTTTATGTGTCAGAGGTAGGAGCCTGGTCTCCTTATACAGTCAGTGAAGAGAAGTATGCATATTCAGTGCAGAAATTCGGAACACCTAAGCTATAGCCTCTAAGCTGATATGGTGAAAAACATCCTAGGTGATCTGAGACAGGCCTCTATCACAAGTGGACTGTAAATACGTCACATTTTTCTTTCATTTAAGGTACCCAATTTATTTTAATATTTAATCTTCTTTTCTTAATTTTATCACTCGCCATTCCCTTTGTATCTACTTTTGCTCTTTATTGTGCCATCTTTTAGTTGCTGTGATCAAAGAAACATTTTAAATGCTTCCTCAGTAACCAAATTTTTTCTGTTTTTAAGGAGTCATAATCAGCTTTGACTTGGAAAAAACTACGGTAAATCTAAACACACAATTTCTGATTTTCTGATGTCTTTTTCTTCTTTTCTTCTTTTTTGTCCCTTTTTTTCTTTCTTCCCATTAGCCAAATTCAGCTTATTTCCTATTCCTGTAATTGGCTTGACCCTTTCTTTCCAGTTTAAGGTCATACAAACTGTAAAAGTAGAGTGGCATTGAGCAAAGTCTGAAATATCTGGGTTTTTTTAACTCTTTCATTTGTATAGTTTTATTAATTTTACTCAACTGTCCACAGCTGTGATACTTCTACCCCCAGTACTTTTCCTGCCAACTTTGAGCTCCGTTGTCTGGCATTATATTCCTTGGCCCTGACCCTGAAAATTTTATACACTAGAGTAATTTTACACATGAGAGCAGGCCCACTGACTGTTGATGCATAAGGTTATTCTGAAGTGCATGCATTTTCAGGGCTTGGATAATTGTCCTGATTTTACTGGTCAGTCATTGCAAAGTATTTGTAATGGAATTTTTACCCTATTCTAAATTTTTATTTATTCTCTCTGTAAGCTTCCGCAAGTTTTGTACAGTCACATGGACTTGGACATTGGTTAGGTGGTCTTAATGATTAAATCTACTCTTCTTTTCCTATTCATGGTGATGATGCCCACGAGCATATTAGTGTCCACATGAACTGAACATATTGCAGTTTTTCAAGTATACATAGAGATGGGTTTTTAAAACTTTTTTTTGCTGTGGTCAAGTAAATAAACAGTAGTTGATTTTCATAGCTTGCTCCCATCCCATAACCCATCCCCATGATAAAAAATGAGCTATCAGGTCAAACCTTGGAGACCCTTATTGCAACATCCATAACTAACCGTATAAATGTATCTGTGTTATATTTATTAATTTAAAGGAATTTCAGCCTTTTGTTAATTTACTACATGCTTCTAATGCCTTCTGATTGCATCACTGCTGGAATGCCTTCTTTCTTGACTAGCTACAGAAGATTGAGAGTATGTAGCCCAACAAGTGTTACAGAGCAATTACTATAAAATTATTTCTCTGTCTCTATGTCCATGCTTTTATTACAGAAGTCCCTACTAGTAGTCAAACCTCTTTCTTGATCCTTTTTCTAATTTAAACAAAACACATGGAAGTGTACCAGGGGCTGAATCCCTAGCTGCTATGAATCTCCAGGCTCCTCCTGAGTAAACCAAGTAATGTCACTTTTTGCTAGCTAAGAAATTGGTTGAATAGGTATTAAAGCCAGGTTACTAGTCTCTGTCTGATGTTCAATGCTGATTTCAACTTCTTTTCCTTTAGCATTTGTTAAATACCATGCATTCACTTCACATCCATTGTAGAGAATGCCTTCTTAAACTGTAATCTTGAAATCTGAATACTTCTTTTGGGCCTCTCTTTTTACTCTTTGAGGGATGTCCTGTCAATCTCATCCTTACGCAGATCTCAGCAATATCTATTATTCCCTTTGGAATTTTTCCCAAGTGTTGTCCATTTCCTCCCAAAGGTTCAACAGTTTGAGAATAAGCAGTATACTTATCCAGACAAAATAAGAACAAAGCTTTAGGTGGTAAAGTCTACTTAGTCTAAGCTTTCTTGTGCAGTTCAAGCTACCTCTGAGACTTCTATCAACTTAATTTTTCTTAGATATTGAAGACTTGTACATATTACAGCAATCTGCTGATCTCACAGATGTATATGCACTGCTCCCTGTGGAACCTAAAAAAAAAAAGATTTTTTTTTCTCCAATTTACATTCAGCTTCAGTTGCAGTGTCATAGAGTGACTGAACTTTGGTGCCTAGCACATTTGTCCATAAACTTGCTTTTAAATATGTGACTATCTTTAATAATTTCTATGCTGAATAGGAGCCTCCAAGCAAGACAATGCCAGAACTTTCAGATTCTCAAGTACATTGTTTCAGAGAATTCTTAGCACTCTATTTTGAGTTGTAGCCACTAACCTTTTGTAATGATATTGAGCACACAGAGAAATCATTGAAGTCGAAGTGGTGAATATTTGGTAATAGAAAATAGTAATTCTATTTCAGTTTATATAGATGTGGTCTTGGAATGCTGATTTATTAGATACAAAAAATGGGTCTCAATGGGTTCTTATCTACCTTTTTGGATGTATTTATCAGAAAGCAATAGAAATTCTATAGTTACCGAACTTTAATTTTGTAATGCAATTACGTATTTGTGTTATATCATTTAAATACTTCTTGCAGGGTTTGAGTTTGAAGTTATAGAAATTAAATAGAACTATATTTTTGTAACTCTATGGAGATTAAGAAAAGTCGTCTTGTGATGAACTGGTAGCATCTGCTGACTGAGTCAGGGCTTTCATACTTCTGGTCCTTCCACTCATATTTCTAGAGTCAGGGTAATCCAGTACTGCATTTAATCAGAAATGCCTCGTTCATTGGGGTTTTCTCTGTCTCTGATGTTTTTTGCCTACCATCAGGTAAGCTTTGGTCATAAGAGTTAAAAGAAGCTTTGTTCTGGTTTAGCTGATTTTCTTTTTTTTTTTTTTTTTTTTTTTACTCAAGCCCTTTTTTACAAGTTTTTTTTTTGGGGGGGGNTTTTTTTTTTTTTTGACTCAAGCCCTTTTTTACAAGTTTTTTTTTGGGGGGGGGGTTGGGGGTTTTTTTGTGGATAGTATTGACCTTTTTTGGAAGTACTGTTGACTCATTCTGAGGATGAAGAGTGCAGTTTAAGGGAAAAGTAGTTGACCTAATCTTCTATTTATCAAACAGAATTTGTCTGCTTTTGTAAGTTGTGTATACTTACTGATGTGTTGTATCACAGTGGAAATTATTTTTGCTATGAAGAGTAGCACAAATTGTCTCCAGTTGTTGAAGTCAGTGAGGTCACTATTTCACAATATCCTACCCAGTTTCCTTATTTCTATTATTCAGAAAGGCTTTTCCTTTCTGCCTTCCTAGATTTCATTAAGCACATTTATCAGTTTCATCAGGGAAGAGAGTCAAATACTTCTAGTTTTTCTGCTGTGATTTTATATCCTGCTGCTTTGTTATTTGTCAGCTTCTTGTTTGTAACTTGTCCTGAAATCCTGATGGAATGGTATTAATTTTTTTGTTTTCGGATATTATATATAAAACTGTGCTTGAGACAAGGAGATGTTGTTTATTATTCCCTTTAAAGAATCCCCCCATCTCTTCTGTTTCAGCAATGAGAATTTTCTTCCTTTTCATTTGATTGTCTCATTTTAAACATTGCTTGGTTAAAAATACTAAGTGGTTTCACAATTTTTCCTACCATGCCACGTATTCCTTAGCTCTTCAATGGTTTTTCACTCATTTAGGCACCACATTTCCATCTTTGCTGCGAATATGCTTATACCCAGTTGTGATGGATGAACTGAATCACATTGAGTCTGTGCCCTTCCCTTTTTTCTTTAATTTGAGCTTCCTTTGTAGGATACACTAGTGTCAACCTATTCTTAGGGCCATGTTGGAATTCCTTACACCACCATTTTGTTTTCAGTTTTGCACTGTTGATATTTGTCACTTCCTAATCAGAGGGCGTCTTTCATTGTTTTATTTTTAGTTTGGCAGAGCACTGGTTGCAGTCACCATTGACCCCTGCCACCTGGCATGCTGTTGCATGGTAGCCACATGACCTGTCTTCAGATGATGCAGTTGTAGCCGAATTTTTCTTTTTGTCTCTGAAAAATTTGCCTCTTTTTTCTGTGAAAATTTGGAGAACAGTATGTCAGATACCAAGTCATCATCTTGGTTGATGATTCCTCTTCTCAGTTTTCCCCTTGCACTGTCTTTTCCATGTTTCTTGCTTTGTAACTCAATATTGAAGTCGTTCATCCCAAAGAAACGAGGTGTATTCTGGTATTACATCAGTAACAGCTTGGAAGCAGCTGCAAAGTCATCTTTGCCTTCAGTGCTCTCTTCCTTTACTGGAACATCACACTATTCAACGCAACTTTGTTTAGCATTATGGTTTGGAATCTGATGTATGTGGCACACTGCTCTATATGTTTTCAAATGCTTAGTGGGGTTTTTTTTGCTGTCTGTTGTAATAAATACTACTTTTCTTGCTTACTTATCATCCCTGCTCTGTTCACTGGTGAAATGTTTATTCTTTTGTTCCAGTTACTCTATGTGTCTACTGTAAAATGCATTTCCTGTAGCCACTCTTGGTATCCAGACTACTGGAATACAGTGGTTTATGTCTAGTCTACTTCATTTCAGTCCCAGCTAGAAGTGACTGGCCACATCCTCACTAAACAGCATCTGATCATGGGTCTCCTCTGAGCCTCGTGTACTTTCTCCTGCAGACCTAAGATATAATTTTTACTTTTTAGAGATGTATTTCAGTTAAAAAAGGCATTAAGTAATGTGCTGCAATTCACGCATTATCTGAAACTAAAGTTGTGTTGGGTGGCCTAAAGCACAGCATGGAAGTATGTGCAGTATTTGAGAGTGCAAAGCTCTTTAGGAGAATGACAGAAGACATCAAAACAGATGCAGACTAATGTTGGCCATCTCTTGGAAACACTGCTGCAGCAATACTACCCAGAACTACACCGATGTTTTTGCTTTGGAGGGAAATAGTCAATTAGCCTTGGTAACAGGCAAACACCCACCCAGCAGCCTGATTATTCCCACAATTCACTGGTATGGAGGTGAGGAAAAAATAGTAAGAACAGGAATGATAAACTCATGGGTCAAGATAAAGGCAGGGAAATCACTTACCAATTACAGTCATGGAAAAAACAGACTTGACCTGGGAAAATTAACTTATTTTATTGCCCATTAGAATTTAAAAAAATGCAACCATTAATTTGGATAGTGGAAAAAACAAGACAAACATTAACACAATACCTTTCCTGCCCCCTTTCCCAACCTCAACTTCACTTCCCAAAAAACAAGGGGGGATGATCAGTACATAAGAGTTGCTTTCTGCTGCTCTTCCTTCTCACAGTTTCCCCTGTGCTGGCAAGGGCTCCTCAGAGGCTGTGATTCCTTCAGGACCATGCATCTGAACAGACCACTCTGGTGTCTTCTGCAGGCTGCAGTGGGAATATCTACTCCAGTACCTTATCTTCTGACCTTAGTGTTCTCCCTGCTGTTTCTCACTCCTTTTTTCTTCTCTCTCTGTCTAGTGTTTTCTGCCCTTTTTGAAATATGATTTCATGATAGGTTACCAAATTGGCTGATGAGCTAAGCTTCAAAAAATCTGACACAGGGATCATGGGAGATTCTCACTCTTCTAGAGCACAGATTATCCAAAAAGGATACTCCACAACATCTAAACTGTCATTATATACTTGTGCTTAGGCAGTGGAATTAAGCCCTACTTCCATGTAAATAGAGGGAGGTCTTTGAAGACCTCCAGAAACAAAATTTGTGCATTTTGCTAACCTAATTTTAAAATTATAAGCATAATTAGTTGAGTAGCGCATAACTGCCGAGAAAGTAAAATCTCTGCATAATTTACATCTTTTCTGGAAGTGCAGACAATCACATTTCTGATATACAGCTGCTTTAGTCACACAGAAAGCAATATGTAATCATATTAGGACATTACTTAAGCATATACTTGCCAAAACTATTGCTAAATATTCCAGAAATTTTCTATATACTATGACTTTTTTCTCATTTCTTTTTATGATATAACAGATGTTAAGTGATATCTGGCCTCTAAGACAAACTGCAGCTCTCAGTCTCCAGTTTCCATTATCTTGTTCCCAACAGAACTGTGGGAGCAGAGAGAATATCCTCTTCAGGAAACTTCTTGAAGAAAGTTTTTCTGTGTCTGCTCCATGACCCAGTTTTGAACTTCTAGATTGAGCAAGCACCATGTCCACATTTTCTAGAATCAAACCAGAAAGCATAATCCAGTCTCCAGGTTAGGATACCTAAGTGAAGACATCAAAAAGTGAAGTGCTGTATATCATCTAAGACATCTGCATGGCACATAAAGCATTTGACTGTGTCCCTCCAAAGAGGCAGAAGAATAGCAAGTGGGATACCCTGTTGGAGCTGAACTAACCCCTTATACCTGTCTTTCCACAGCCAAATCCTGCTCTCCATCTCTGCTGACTATAAAGGGAGTTTAGATGCCTAGGACGTATTACTATTGTTCAGTTTACAGATCTATGACCTACTCGTGTTTAGGATACTTGCTTGTACACATGACACAGGATCTATGAGAAACTCATGACATCCCTGTGCAGAATAATAAAATTGTTTGGGTTGGAAGGGACCTTAAAAATCATCTCGTTCCAATCCCCCTGATATGGGCAGGGACACCTTCCACTAAACCAGGTTGCTCAGAGCCCCATCTGGCCTGGCCTTAGAAAGCCCAGGAGAGCGAAACTACAGCATTTAATATTACACTCTCCACTGGCATTCAAACTACTGCTGTTCTCTCCCCTTTTCTGTATAGTTACCTACAGAGAGATGCCTATTTTTAAGTGTCTTCCTTTCAGACTACATCCTACCACAGAAGACAGGAAAAGATGGTAGAAAACCTTTCAAAATGGCTTTCAAGTGTTATTTCCATACCATTTCCAAATTTTCAAGGCAGCAGGTCAGCCTCCAGTCCCAGATGTCTTTGTTGATTCATTAATGGCAGTAACAACAGTAATTGCTACTCAGAACTATGAATAGGTTTTTGATGAAGAAATTCTATAGCTGCCTCACATTAATATGGGAGTTAACATGAAAAATTTACAATGTTTAGCTCAAATCTGCTATGGCTTTTTACCTTTATTATTATTATAATTTTTACATAGCAACAAGCACACTATACAGTGTATCAAGAGCTTAAGTGTTTTCTCATAGGGCAACTTTTAGAGTATAATTGATTCTGAAGAAACAAACAATCTGGAAGTATATATAATACAGCTTTTAAGCACTTGATTGTATAAAAAAATCCATTTCACATTATATGACCTCATTTTGAAACCCAATAGCTAAAGAAATTATGTTATGAATTTCCAATACAAGAGAAATCGTAGTTTACGATCCATAGTGTGTGAGATGTGTACTTGCATTTTAACTATAGTGTTATATATTTGTATAATTTTAAATGCAAAGGTCTTATCATTGCTTTGGTTTTGCATTTTAGTGACTAGAAGCGCATAACCTTTACAACTATAAATTAGGTATTCTCCTGCCTCTGATGCAAGTTAATATTTAACTAGTTTGTGCTGGTCTTAAGCATGGGAGAAATTTTACAAGAATTTTTGCTTTGCTTTTACAGTACAAAGAAAAATGTTGCAGAAATTTGTGCCTTTTAACTTTTTTTTTAGACAAAGATGAAGAATGAAAATGTTCTAGAAAGAAATTTGCATTCATCCATGTATGTACATTGATTCTCTAAACTTTGAGTTGTTATAGACTTTCTCAGAAGGTCTTTTTCACCCCCCAGTTCTCCACTTTCCCTCTGTCTCTGTTTTCTCTTACCTTACTGTTTTTGTCTTGTCAAAATCATATTTCCTGTCCTATATCACCTTTGTTGGAGATGGAAACCTCTATATTATACCTGCATATACAACTGTTCCACCCGAGTCTTTAGTTTCTTTCCCTTCCACTCGATCAGTGGGACTTTTTCTATGTTGTCAGCTGGCAAAGTATTTCATGCAGGTTCAGCAAGTGTCACATATCTTAAACGAGCACCCTTATGATGCTGTTGCAGTTTCCATCTTCTTGGACTTGGATGCAGCTAGCCCAGGAACAACTGCAAATCTTTATATCCCACTCCAGTCTTAGTAAAGCAAAAGCAGAAGGCAGCAAAATAAAGACATACACCTAGGAAAAATTGTCAAGCATACTGACAGAGTACAATGATAGTGTTTTTCTCACATGGTTCTGAGATGGGCTGTTTGGGTACAAGTGTACTCTCTGTTTCACATAAACGAACTTTGGGGCAAGGTTAGGGACAAAAGGTTGGACCCATATTAGTCATGGGTGCAGCAAAGCCTCCCAGTATGGGCTTACCAGCAGTGCAAAGAGGATATGACACTCAAATAATCCGATGTCTTCCCTTGTGGTTTGTGGCTGGTGTTAGGGGGGGTACAGCAAGAGAGATGCCCAGGATCACAGAGCACAAGGTTAGGTGGGATCTGGAGGCAACTGCAGCTTTGCACCGAGCACACACCACCTTAGGGATACTCTGAGCCTGCTGTGGGGATGTGTGGGGCCAGGTCACAGCACACACTGGTTTCAGTCTTCTCCCTCCCAGGGCAGAATAAAGATAAAACCAAGAAATCTGGTGAAAAAAAGGGTGGGGAGAGAAAGCTAATAGGACTAGAGGATATGAAACTAATTGGAAGAGGGAGTTATTTGTTCCATTTGAACTACCTTGATCAAAGAAGAATTCATGTGAGTTTTGGGTAAGGTTTATAGCAGAGTTGTTTTTTTTTTTTCCTTTCTTCTTTTTCAAAACCTCCTCTGCTTATCTGAAGTATTAACTTTCCATTTCCGCTGCTGAAGCAGATGTTTTGCTTGTCGCAGACATTAAGGCACTCTTAATGTGCAGTTACTGAATTCTTTTCTAAAAGAGCATTTTAAATTTGACAATGTTTCTTACATTTTTAAAGCAGTGACCTCATTTTGAAAAGATTTTTTTCCAATACATATGTCACCACTGGAAAAATATTAATCTGCAAAACTTAGTATAAAATGTCTCCATTTATTAAACATCTACTGTACAGATTTCAGCTGTCACAAAATCCAGTCATGCCTTCTCGTGAGTCCTGGCATTCTGAAAAGGGTTTGTTTCAAGCAGGAAATGTATTTTCATTGTGATTTTATTAAAATAAATATTTAAACAAATTCCAGCAGTTAAAAGTGTCTTTGCAAATAGTACCCTTAATGACTAGAAGTATTACTATGCCAACAGAAAGATTAACTCAGTAAACTCAGTTAAGACTCATTCTCTTTGTGTCCAGACCCATCAGCTGTTGGATGTTATAGCGTCCACTTCTAACATCAGTGTTTCTTAAACAAACTGTTATCTAAAGATAGCAGAATGAAAGATGAATATTAAAAAGCAATTAGAGACCTGAATCCCTTATTATTCTTCCATTCATCTTAAAATTAATTTAAAAATGCATACATTTGATTAATCTCTATACTTTTGCTTTCACAAGTTTAATCTGCCACTATACTTTGATCTTTTAAATTATCTTTTTGTGTCAGTTTAGGAAAAGTTACAAGTAAAAAAACAACTGTGTTTTCCAAAGGGACAACCAATACAATACATTTTTTAAAATTGTTCATCAGTTAATCAGAGGCATTTTTAATGATGGTATCTATTACAAAACACAAGGGAGATTGGAAAGTCAAAACAGTGGAGAACTGGGTATTATAACATGGCAATCACTGTATCTAGACAGTATATTTTTAAGATAAGCATATCAAGGAATTGTTTGCATTCTTCACTTGCCGATGCCATCTTCCAGTCTGCCTGCTCAAGGTTTTTTCTTTGTTTGTTCTATCTTCTTCCCATCACACAAGCTGGAGTTCATTTGAATCTTTTTTTCTGTGAGATGTTTCAAAATGCTATGCTCCTCTAATTTACACAGTAATGAGGTTGCCCTGTCTCTGACCTTGGAGAACTAGGTTGGACTTCCTATATATTTTTGGAGGAGATCTCTACCTCTGATTAGAGCTAATGGGTGCTGAAAAGCTGTGTTTAAGAGTTGTTTTAAGTCAGCTCTTTGGGAAATCTGGCCTTCAGTTCCCAGAGACTGCAGCTGTTTTGTGGAAAAGGGAACCAGAAAAAGAAGAAAGGAGTGTGTGGGGCATATGTGTGCTTATCAACACTTGATAGCTAATAGAGAGTCAAGTTTTTGCATTAAACAATGATTCGACTTCTTGTCTTGTCTAATGAATACATTCTCCATAATTATAGCACTTACTTTTTCCTGTCCAAACATTTTGAAACAGCTGAAGACTCAAGCAATATTCAGTCTGGAAACCCAGTACCAGAGAGTGAGTGTATGGCTTTAGTCAAAGGAGTTAATCCTTCCGTGCAGTCCTCCAATTATTTTTCTTCACAAATAAGTATCGCTACTTTATTTTATCCAGAATGAATTCTATTCAATGAGCAGTCATCAAATTCCAATCTTAATTAGGCTCTAACAAAGCCAAACAAACAAATCACTGTGCTTGGATAAAGGCATGTGGGCTGGAGCGTGTGAAAAGAAGAGGTAATACATTTAAATTGTTTTACTTTCTTAACCACTGTAGGTGCTACAAAGCAACAGATGTAATTTATTATGGCCTTAGATGGTCAAACAGACTGGGTTGAATTATGATCACAACATTTCATGCAATTCTGTACCACTGCTATCTTTGTGGGTATCTAAAGTTGTTTTCTCATTTTGCTTTTCCCCCCCCCCCCGCTTTTTATTTGTACATAGAGTTATATTTTGTCTCAGCTATCAGATGACAGCTACTGTGTAAAAATACTTGAGTTCCCTTACATGGTTTGTATCATCACCAGAAAGCCTTGATAAAAATGCAGCCTTATTATCTGTGTAGTTTATTCTCTCCATATATTTCAGAATGTATGTCCTAATTTGATATTCCAATATATATAATCAGTCAGCACTTTCCTTTCATGTTTTTTGACAGAAACACAGGCAGCATACCAGGCAATTAGTCTGAAGAACGGTTCCAAAACCCAATCTTACTTCTACCCTCACCCCTTACATGCTTTGCTCATATGGGATGTTTGTGGTTTATTTCTCTGTGTCTTCTTTTATTTTCTTCTTTTTTCTTTTAATTTTTGAACAGGAGGGTCATCCCGTTTTATATCTGTTGTTTGCTCCTTGGCTATTGCCTTTAAATAAACTCCGCTCTTTTATTTTTTTGAAATAAAAATATAATATATTTAGTGTTAAGAACCTTATTATTTATTAGCCATATGAGGGAAGGGTTTAGAAATGCTAATGTATTAAACTTCACTATAGTTCTAAGACACACATAGCAAATATTCTTTATTACAGCTTTACTATCTTCATGGTATCTGTCCACAGAACAGGGGAATAGGATAGAAATGGTCAAGATATGTCTCCCCATCACCATTTCTATACGCGTGTAAAAGCTTTAAGTTCAAGTTATACACTTCCTTTTCCACATTTCCTTCCTACCTGGTAATTTTTAAAAACTTCCAAAACTGTGTTTTAACACAATCTTTTAATTTTCCTTCCCACCTTCCAACATAAATATATTTTAATATTTCAACTATTTGGCATGCAATGACATGCATACAACAACTAAAAAAAAGGCTTCTTAAAACATGGTCCAGATTTGTGAAGAGCTTCATGGTTCACTGAACATTTTATTTAATATGGAGATTGTATTCAGAGTTGTTTGATTTGCAGAAATAACAAGCCCAAATACTTCAGTTTCTAATGGTAATTAGTTTTCAGCCTAGACAGTCTGTTTAGTTATATATTTACTACCTTGTAAAGAACTATCACAACAAACCCTAAAGCATTATTTGAAAATTAATAAGCTAAAGAAAGAGGAAATTCTTCACTTTTGCATAGCAACACTCTCTGTATTCTACTTTTTGATTGCAAAATTCACCTTTTCAATTATAAGTGTACTAAATTGTGATGCTTGAAAAACTATAAAAGGCAATTATCAATGTTTCTTAATACCATAAATGACTAATGCAAGTATGTTTTGCTGTAAGGGAAACAAAGACTAGTATTGTGAGCAGATTTCCTTTGCTTCCTGAGTAAGAATAGAACAAACTTTGATTCATATACTTTTCGTGTTATTTGCAATTAATATTAGTTTCTGTGGTGGTTAAAATAATGTGCTACAGATTCCATTGCAGCTTACATATTAGAAAATAAAGGCACATTATTTATTCATGTCTTGAAGTTCACTTGGCTTTCGTGACATCAGGTAAGGAAGCAGAGAGAAGGTTAGAGCACAATACCTTGCAGTAGTTCGTATATTCCTGCCTTATACAAGAAAACATCTGAAAGAGTCACTTCTTCACCCAGGTATCTATTCTGATCTATCCTTTGCTGCTTTTCAAACTTAATGGAAGAAAAGTCTCCTTTGCCAGATACTGTGTTGGGTTTTCTTGGACTGGACTCTTCTTCAATGGCTCTACAATGAGTGAGCTCTCAGTGACTGCGGGGGCTAAGAATGCCTCTATTATACTCACTCAGCATGCTTTACCATTGATTTCTGCCTCTGAACATGGATAGAGGACACGCTTGAGCTGGCAGAAGGAATCACATCATGGCATAGACACCTCAGAAGAAGTATGCATTATGGAAATCTTCTTAACAAAGAGAGTTCCTCAGCCGTCATTAGCATTAGAGGTTCTCTCAACTCTCTTTCAGAAATGGCAAGGGAAAGCAAAGAAGGGAACATTTTCAAATCTTGGAAAGACTGACCCTCTCCCTTTGTGCTGCCGTGTCAAAAGAGCTTTAAATGCCCTTTCATTCCAAATCAGTATAATTGCTTTTGTTCAAAACCAGGCCCAGGCTTCTTAGCAGTGGAAGCAAAGTAAGATGTGTACTGTTTTGAGGCCAAGGAACTGAGTCGCTTTGTTGTTCCTCACCACTGTCAATAGTTACACTGAGTTTTGTGGGGATTCCAGAAGACTTTCCAAAGTAGAAAATGCATGAGATGAAGTGGAATGGGTTGGTAGGATGTCAGGCTGCCAGTCAATGCACAGCCTCACCAAGAGTGGGAAGCTCTGACTCCATTCTCAGTGCCACAGGAAGCTGTTTCACTGGTAGGCAGTGAAATGGTGGCCTACTCAGGCTTTTGGACATCTGCAGCAGTCGTATGAACTACTTGATTTCTCTGTTAGCCACCAACAAGGCTCACGCCTCTTCCATTTTCCCTTCCCTTCCCTCCCCTTCCTTTCCCTTTCTTCTGCCTGTTAGCTCTCTGATCCCTTTCTTTTTCAATCAGGTTAATTTTCTTCCAGTTCAACAATCTGAACCAGATCAGCAGTGTCAAGTAAATACTGAAAAAAAAAACCCAAACCAACAATAAGAAAAACAACAGAAAGCAGGAAAATGTATGTCTCCTTACCATTCTCATTTTCAGTTGAATCTAGCAATCAAATCAGCTTAATTATATCATAAAATTACACACTAAAATGGGTCCTTTTCATTCTTCCCCAAAACCTTAAGCTTGGAAGGCCACTTCAGAACAACAAAGACAACATTGAAAAGGTAGTGAATTTGAAACCTCAGGAAATGAAATGCAACTAGTCATATTACACCTCCGTAATCATTTTCTAAGGGCAGTCTTAGTTTGAAATCATTCTTACCCAATTCTGAAAGTTACTGCTTCCTATTAGCAAAAACTGGTCTGAACTGAAATGCCAGAGAAGTGACAGAACTACTCGGAATATTTTCTGAGAAGGAACTTATTTTTTCCCAGTGGTATTTGGTGAGGGCATTTCCTTGATAGAATTTACCAGGATGACAGAAGTGGTCATTTGTTTCTCCAAGTCTCTTCCAGTAAAAAATGTTTATTCACTGTAGATGTGAATGTTTATTGTGTCAGAGAAACAGGAAACACAGGCTTCATGTCTGAAGACTGCATATTTTAACTTAAGTGTGCTTTCTGAAAGTCTGTGATTTGTGCAAAACAAAGGACAATCTCTACAAAAACATTGGGAAAGTCCAATGCTGGAGTGCCGGGGGACTTATATTAAAATCTAAAGAATTTTATACATAATTACATCCTTTTGTTACACGCACGTTGTTAATTTATAGAAACAAAAAGTAATTAGTCTTTTAAGAAGACTGAAATTTTGATGGTTTCTGTGATATATTCATGGACATGAGTATATGATGACTTATTTTCAATACAGGGAAAGAGATGTGGATATGTTAAAGCGTTAATAAGAACAATTAACCTTGTAGTACATTAATGCATATGTAAAATACAAGTTGGTCATAAACAAGGTAATAAGTATGTTTAAACATATAGTTTTCTTGTAAGACTTCAGTGAAGTTAGGCTGGGGTTTTAATATACTTGGGAAGTTAAAATGTACTGGATGATGTTGTAATAAGAACAACAGTCATTTAAAAGGTATGTTAGGTATTGTTTGAGACACATAGTTTACAGGTTTTGTTTACAGGAACATTATTTACAAAACCATCCAAAACAGATAGTGCAAGAATTAGAAGAGTCTAAGAGTTAAGTTAGAAAAACAATTCTTTACCAGAGGAAAAAAGTCTCCATTTTCTGTAATTCAACTTGAATAGCTCAGCCCACTGGATAATGAGTCTGATAAAAAACTGTAGAAGTTTTCTTGTTAGACTCACATGAAGTTAGCATAAAAACATTATAGTAATAACTTGTTGCTTTTACCATGTTGGCACACAATATTTTTTGTAATAGTTTTAATGACTAGTTGGAAAGATGAACTTAATTAAATAACACATTATTGATTTATCTTTTGCTAGCAGTCAACACTTTGGTTTAAACTGTAAAACTGACTGGAAAAAATGATGCAGAAATTATACCCTTGATAAAAAGTATCACAAACCAGATAAAAAATTTAAAGAATGTTTCTCATTTACTATTATATTCTATTGCACATTTCTTTTTTAAAGTAAAACCTTTGCTGTACCCATTTATACCACCTGAGCAGAGCAGTGGCTATGAGTTTTAACCCCTTATATTCCTTTATCTGAAAAGAAATTGTAACTGCCCTTTCTGTTACTGAAACAAGGTTAGAGAATCAAATAAGGTATATGACTGCTCTGCAGTAGCTTTCACTACAGAAATGTTTATTAAAGAAAGTAAGCATCTATTTGGAATATGTTTGCTGTAGCTAATAAGACAAGATGAAAGACATCTTTTTCAAAATGCAGGTTAAGATTCAGAATTCTTAAGATAGTTGCATCCAAAATCACTAGGTCTTTTTAGTTTTTCCATAGTTTTAGCAAGCACAACTTTCAGAACATGCACAATTGGATTATATAGCTAAAGGGAACAAATTTTGCAGAATTGTATTTGCATGGAGAACTGAATTACTTACAAATAAATTGGAAGTAGGAACTCTTAACAATTCCTTCCTAAATTGAAAGAAGCTAAAGAAAGCAAATGTTTTCTAAAATCTTGATTCTTTTTTCCTACTACTAGTAAGGAAAATAGTAGTAAAACTTGTGGGAAAAGCAGTGGTATTCTTTCTTTCTAATTGCCTATTTAGGCTACAATTTGGTGCTACAGTAATTTGTTAAGGCTACAGTAACTTTTCAGGAACGTCAAGAAAAAGTTATCTGGAAATTAGAAAAACAATGGAATTACTTCAATTTGTGGAATAATTTATAGCTGAAAGATAAAATATGCTCTTCAAAATCTAAGACCCTAATCATTTACTGCTAGTAAAAGAAAGTAGAATACAGTATACCCAGTCTTGCCAGGAAGACAGTTTTTACCATAATTCTTCCTAGAACAACAGGAATTAGGGAACAGACAAGCTAAACAGGGCTGCCACCTCCCTATCAAAACCTGTCAAGCCAAAATACTATTACTTTTGGGATGTCAGTGTCTTACTAAACCACTTAGCATTAATTGACAACTTCTCCTGCAGTGTAAGAGACTTAATTGCAAAGTTAGCACAACTCTTTATTTTGAAGTAGCAGAGCCCGAGTGTCAAAGCTGGCAGTTTTAAAAATTAGTTAGCCTAGAAGAAGACAAAATGCAGAGGGTGAAAAGTTCTTCCTGTCAGGGAAAACTATACATAGGCTTGATGGAACGCCTGTCCTGGTCTCTGTTGTCACCAACAAACATGGCCCACATTTTGCTGCTGCTATGTCAGAAAATACATTGAGGAGACTGCAGCGGAGAAGTCCAGAGTTATGGCTGACAATGTCTAAAGACCATCTGAGTCCTGCATTAATTTTCATATGTTAAAATAGCTCCCTTTTCAAGGAATGGGACAAAGTTTGCTGCCAGTGCAGACAGCAGATAGCCTGCTGGAGTGTGTGATCAGCTGTTTGTCAGAGAGATTGTTGAGATACTCACAGCCTAGTTGGGACATTGCTTTTCTCTCCGTAGTGTGAAGCTGAAACTGTAATGGTATGACTTTGATGATGATGTTTCATTGCTTATGAGAATTAAATGTATCCCAATAGAAGATCGGGGTGTTTGAAAGAAATTTGATCAATTATTGCAAAGTTACTGGTTTTTCTGATTTACCAAACTAACACCTTTTCATTCTGTTTTTTTCCTCAACATTTATGTTCAAAAATGTTGGCTGACTTCAAATTCTGGAGCTATTTAAATCTCTAAATCACCTCATAGTAGACCAAATGAAAGCTGACAATTTAAGAAACTTCAAACAATTATACTTAAAAGTTATATTAATTTTTCTTAAACTTCATGTAATTTATTTGTTTGAGATTTCAGAGAAAAACTGTATTATGACACATTTAGAGGGTCTACAGCATAATTTGCTAGAACTAAAAATGTATATGAAAATAGAATTATTTTATTACAAATAATTTATT
The DNA here is from genome assembly GCA_013397775.1 of Eulacestoma nigropectus. Lineage (NCBI taxonomy): Eukaryota > Metazoa > Chordata > Aves > Passeriformes > Eulacestoma > Eulacestoma nigropectus. The sequence continues at coordinate 699,476 of VZTE01003924.1, forward strand.
AAGAAAAGACTAGACAGTAACTAGACATGTCTGTGAATTTAAATTATAACGGATATAAACAAATAGATTTCTAAGAGCTATTTATAAACCAGAATTTATTAGCAGTTCAGACAGAATTGTACTTAAGTGTAAAGCAGTTCCAGCAGAGAAACGTGGGATTGTTTTGTGGGGAGCCTTTTCTGTTAGGCATAACTATGGAAAGCAACTTATTCTTGAGACTGCCACCTTCAATGTGGTATGTTATGTATGGTCTTTATACAAAGTTAGTAAAGTCCAAGAGATAATGAGATTAACAGAAAAATACATAACAGATGTTTTGTATAATGTCTAATGTGATGTATAAGCAACTTCAATAAGGCTTTTTAAAACCATAGTCTCCTAAAAAGGACCATTGAAAGTATGGGACCCTTAGCTAGCAAATTAAAGCCAGCACATGAAATGATAGGCTTGTTTTCTATAATTACTTTTCACAGACCTTTTAGAAAGAGTTTGTGGAGAAACCCCGGGGTTCTGTGCACCACAGATTGCAAACCACTGAATTAAACATCCAGGACTGGTGGAGGAGTTAGCCAGTGGGCTAAACAGGAACAAAAGAGTAATAGTTTCTAAACACACAGAGCACCCAGAGCTAGGGATTTATATAGCTCACAGTTGGTTAGGCTAGTGATGTGAGTAAAGAGCACTGGATTTATTTAGAATGGTTATAGCTACTTGTATTTCTTACCAAAGTTTACAGTAGAGATGCATGTAATAAAGAAAAAAATTTTACTGAATTAGAAGATAAGTTTGTAATGAAAGAAAAGGACGCAAAAGAAGTGTTCAGCTGGAGCTAATGGGATATTGACATTATCCAGTGAAAAAAAGAGGTCACTGGCAGCCAAAACAAAAAGAAAATTTAATGGAATCTGTGTCTGTAGGTAACATTTGAGAGCCTGAGGGCTTCTTTCTGAGGATCCACAGCTGTAAAGGCTGAAGAATGTTTTAGGAACTCTAGATAAGATGAACTAAGTAATTAGAAAGCTCTAAGTAATTAGAACAGGATGCATTTTACATATTTTCATTGTAGCCATTTAATGTAAGCAAAGGCCTAACCTATGTCTCACTAGGTAAGTATTTCCTTTCTTAGTTTCAGCTTTGCTGTTCTGTGAGGCAAGATGCATCAGAGTGAGAAATCAGAGCCCGTGGAGGCAGCAAACAAAGCAACACTACTTGTGCTGGGCTGAGAGACTCCAGATTCTAACATGTTTTCTGCCAAATTTCTAGAATTTCTAGTGTCGAATTTTATGAAGGACCTGCCAGCAGTGGTACCGTGTAGTCTGGTGTAGACAAGGAAGAGACCATGTAGTGTCACTCATACTCCAAACCATCACAGTATTTACAATCTAGGTCTGCTGCTGGGAAGTTCTACATGCCAACAAAGTCCCTTAGACCCCTTTACGGCAACTGTCTAATTCTATACGTGCCTAATTACCTGGGAGGTTTCATCCCTCTCCTCCATCTCAACCAAACAGATCTCTTTTGCCCCTGGTCACTGCCTTAGCCAAAAGGGAGTTTCACTCTCTTTCTCCCTACAAAGCTATATGCAAGGAAAAGTGACCTCACATGAACAGTCCCCAAATAAGAATTCTCTTCTATGCCCTGAGTAAAGCACAGACCAACTTTTTGAAACTTAAAATTTACTCTCTCTTCACACTTACAGTATCTCCTCTGCTTTTTGGCTTCCCAGAATGTTAAACATTTTATTCTCCCCATGTCTGTTTGTGTCCAGTTCTGAGAGTGATGATTCTAATGATCAACAATGATTTCTAGAAGGTAAGTGACAACTGTACAGTTTCCGAGGAAGTAGAAAAGTCAAGATTTTCTGTTTAAAAATTGTGATTCAGAAATACCTGTTCATACTTATACAGGTGATAATATTTTAAATGAAGATGTTATAGAAATAATAAGACCAGAAATCCTGTGAAAATGAGGTAATTCATAGTATGTTGTATAAAAGACAGTGGTACAATAATAATAGGACAATGAGAAACATAAAGAGATTTAACAGTTAAATCTTGAGGGGATATTTAATAACTAGAAGTCTGATAAAGCACTATTTACCATAATTACATATATAGTTAAACTTTATGTACATGTTTCAGTTACAATATCTCAAGCTAGTGAAAGAGAATCTGCTGCCGGACCATAACAGATTGTTCCCACAGGACATCTGTTTCATGTGTTTAATTTCTTTAAAAAAGTAGGCAATTCTTTGTGGCTATAAAAGTATGAAAGCATAAAGTTTTATTTGATATTATGTCAAAATTAAATAGTTGTGCCACATTTTTTCTTTTATCCCAAATAATATTTAATGCTGACACAGTTTTGATGCACCAGTAAATTATTGTACAGTCTTCTAAAACTACTGTAGCATTCAGAGCACGGAAAACACTAAAATACTTTTGGGCTAGACACAGAGTACTTCTTTGGGTTTAAACATATTGAAATGAGAAAAATGCACCTACATTAAAAAAAAACCCAAAAAAAACAAACAGCAAAAAAACCCTAACCCAGCATTCACAGGTGTTTTTTCAGGTGTCTTTAATTCCTGGTAGACTCATGGTCTTTGGCTGATGAATGGGTAAAATATGGAGAACAGCAGCTCCAATGGGAGCTCCAGTTCATACAAAGACTAGCCACTTGGGATTTAGCCCCTTTTAAGCTGCAGGTGTCTTGTCTCTATGATCCAGGGAGGACACTAATGCTAAGTATCCTTGGAGTGAAGGTGGCACCACCAGCAGTATAGACATGTACGCCTGACCTAGTTATCCAGCACTGTCTTTGTGGAAAAGTAATAGAAGTACCTAAATACAAGAGCCTGTTCAGAGATCCATTTACCTCATTCTAGCACAAACATTTCAAACAGCTATGATTAGTTCTCCCTAAAAGTATCTGTATCATTGACTATAAAGGGAGCCTAGACATCTTGCTTGAGTGCAGATATTTGTTTTATTCATATATAAAGTTAAATGGCACTCATTCTTCTTGATTTGTAAGCCCCAACTCAACCTCGGTTACCCCAAACCAAGCGCAGAACCCAACTACCCAAGCCATAAGTGTGATCAAAGGAGACCTAGTAAACAACGGGACAATTATATTCTTATAAATCAATATAGATGAAAATGCTGCTGCTCTCCACTGTTTGCCTGACAATCTGAAGTACTTGCAAGGCAGGCAGATATCTGGGATCCAATGCTCACACCATGAAGGAAGGTTAAACACCTACTTCTCACTCCCAAGAAGAGTATGTTGCTCATCAGGCTCCAATTTAGGCTGGAGAAGGCTCCCACAGCCTCTCCAGAGCAGTTAGCTCATGGAAGGCAAAAGTACAAGAGCACTGATGCCATAAAAGAGCAAACAAGGAGCAGGCTGATTCATAAGCCAGTGGTGAATACAGTCCACTAAACAGAGAAGTAAAACCTGGTGCCTAGTGAGGGGATAAAACAGTAAAAGATTTAGGAAGCAGAGGCTTGACACCAAGATTTCTGTCTACAGTTCTGGGAGCCTGATCTCTAGGTTAGTGGTCAATCTTCCTTTTCCTTCTTGACTAAGTCTGCACTTTTTAGTTTTTCCTTAAAGCTAACATTTTTGAAAGCTTCTGCTCCACGGTGGGTGAAGGGAAGCAATATAATTCCCATTCTAACAAAAGTGAGAGAAACATGTATCATCACGGCTGATGGCATGTAGAGCAAGAGGGCAGATCTAGGAAGAGTAGGGTCGGACATCAATAAAAGATCCCATAATGGAGAGGCAGGTAGGTTTTTTTGGTTGGTTGGTTTGTTAATTTTATATTTCTTTAAAAGAGAAAACACAGAGAATTTCAAGCAAAACAAGTGCAGTCAAATCACTGCATTCAGAAGAGAGAGAAATTATAACAATCACAAAATTATATATTTCAAGCTATTGGCATTCCTGTTGGATGCTGGAGGAGTAAGAAAATATCATCATTACTATTTCCCTGCACAGGTGCAGGATTGGCTAGTGAGACAGTAGTGATTTACAATGCTGTCAAGGACATCTTCAGCTCCTAATCAAGGAAAAGTTCAATTTTTTTCCTGTACTCAGGCCTATATTTCATTTTTTTATCATCCTTTTCCACTTGTACACAGAATACTCAGCCAAACTCCCACCTGAGCCCTTCAGAAGCTGTAACTATACTGGATAAACTGCCCACCCTTAGTGACTGGGGTACTACGACCTAATACAACAGCATTTACAAAAATGAGAGCAGGACTCGACATGCACAATATGGGCATCACCCTATCTCTCAGTCTTTCATTCATCTGTTCTACTGTGCACCAGACCAAACTCAAAATATCCAGAATCAATGGGTTTTCTTTACGGATGTTGAAAATATAATCCCCAGTGACTCAGTCGATAAAAAATTACTCATCAAACCATAGATCTTAAGCCTTAATTTGATAATCTTAATGTTAACTATTTCATTAAATTTACTAATTTAGTTTGATTATAGTAACCTGGTGTTTGAATAAACCACATTTCCAGAAAATCATTCTGTCTTCATTCTTTAGGTGCTAAGACATGAAATATCAACAACTTCTCTTGCTCTTTCATTCTTTTTGTGAATCATTCCCAGTGGTAAACATGAGTTTTGTTCTCAAACCTCAACACAGTATTCTAGCAGAAGAGTATTCTTCTAAACGTCACCTTGCCTGTTTGTGCCTCAAAGACCTGAAACAGTTCTCTTTGCTGTGTTATCATGTAGGGTTTGATGATATTATGACACCTCTCATTGTTTCCTGAGCTGCTGATTTCCAGAATATAGTTTTCCACTGTTTGAATACGACCTAGATGCATAATTTTGCATTTAACTTGAATGGGCTCAGCTTGCCAAGCAATCCAAATTTTTCTTTATAACTTCCTGGTCTTCATAATTACGTACCACTCTGCCAATCTCTATGTCAGCAATGTAAGATATCAAAAATGTTTTTATATCTACTAAGGCATATGGAAATGTTGAATAGCATCTTTTAATTCCTAGTTTTATGACCCATACTTGAAACCATTCAACTCTTACTGAAAAACGCCTGCATCTGAGAGTGGAGTGTTAGCCAGTTCTTAATGTATTGAGTGTCTGCTTATTAATCTTGCAATGTATGTGAATTTAGGATACTTTAACCAAGCATTATTGACACATGGGCAACCATGGAGTTACTTCAGGTCAAAGGTGATAAATATTTCCATACGGGAAACTCAGGGACACAATTAGACATCCTTCTCCTTATAATTCACGAAACAGTAGAAGTTTTCACCCCATGATTACACTGAATATAAATTCAGGGAGATGTACCTGATTTGCATGTAGCACTGCATCTGTAAGAGACAAAGAAAATAAGCAAAAAATACTACCAAGTAGAATGAAAACAGGGGAAAACTGTGTAGTTATGACAGAAATGAAACAAGGAGAGCTTCTTAGTGATATTCTGTCTGGAAAGCTGGCATAGAACTGTGAGAAAGGAAATGCTCTCCTGTTGTTTAATTGTACTGTGTTTGGAGTAATGGAACCTCTGTGTACATTCTTTGTAAATTAGAATGATTGCAGTAAGAAAAATATTTAGCTCCTATGGCATCAGGGAGGCCAGGGTTTCTTAGATGAGGACTGAGATCATCTCAGCTTTTTATTGCTTGGAAGCAGGATACGCAAGTGTCAAAGCAACTCATTCCAGCCTGGAATTTCAGCAAAATTCACAGAAAGTGTAAAGTCAGAGTGATGGACATCAGCTCTTCAAAGAATGGGGTTTTTTTCAAAGGCTTGTAACTCTTGAACTCTTTTGCGGATAAAATGACTGTGATTAAGAAATTTTTTGTGCCTAAGCTTGTGGTTTTGTACTTCTAGTTGTCATCCCTGAAGGTGTGAAACTGGAAGTACAGCTTTTGTAGGGTTTTTTTTCATGATTTTCAACAATTTTATGATCTCTGTGTAGAAATAAACCAATATTTTTGCTACAATAATGTTCTCTCCTTAGTTTCCCTATATAAATGTCCGCATTTCACAACTGCTATTTTGTATTATTTATAGTCTCTTACCCACTTTTTTCACCCTTCTGGTTAAAATTAGCCAAGGTTATTCTGTCTTTGCTGTAGAAACAAAATATTTTAATATTCTAATAAATTATCGTCTTAAATGGCTTAAAAATACTAAATAATACTTAGTTGTAATTAATTAATTTCTCCTTCTATGGTGTCTTCCAAATAAGCTGTGCTCATCCTCAACTTTGTGAAAATATTTCTTTAAAATCTAAGCATATGTATTGTCCTTTTCCTTGCTTACCTGCATGTATGTAAAAAAGCTTCCCCACAATAAGCAGCAATAAACAAGCTTAAGTCAAAATAAGAAATTCACAAACCATTCCTGTAAGTAAGAAGTTTTTACTCATTATTTTCATATCCAAAGTGAAATTATCTTTTTCCTGGTTATAATGTGTTTTATGTCATAGTTCTTTAGAAATTATGTATTTAACTCCCAAAGGTCTTAGGGACCATCCCTATGCTACTGCCAAAATCCACCATCCATAATCCATGAGATCATAAAGCACAATTTTAAAACAGCTGAAATTTTTTCCTGTCATTCTCCTGAAAGTTTTTCAGGAGTCCTTTCCACTAGTTACAAGCCTGCTTTGTATTTTGTTCCATGGTTAACTCATCCTTTTTAAATATACCTGAAACTGAGGTATACATGTAAAGTGATATTAATATTTTCCGATACCTACCAAAAATGCAGCCATAGGTACATTTTAATGTACTGTTTCTCAAGTTTAAAGTTGTATCTCATTATTTTCTTAGTTGTCCTGTACAAGATCCATTCTGTCACTTCTTCTACCATATCAGTAATTTTGTACTCTGGAATTCATTGATTTTCACAGAATCTCATGTTAGTTGAGGTCAGAAGGCATCTGTTAAGATCGTCTAATCCAATCAGCCTAGTGAAAGCAGCATCACCAAGAGCAGATTTCCCAGGGCCATGCCCACCCGGGTTTTAAACATCTGTGAGGATGGAGATTCCACAAGCTTTCTGAGCAACTTGTGGCAGTGTCTGAATCTCTTTCTCTCAAGTTTCCAAAATTAAATTCTCCACATTGATCTTACTTTCTCCCATCCCCCCATACATTACAGAAAAGCCCAGAAGACAGATACTCGTGTACCTCTCAGTCACAGACTTCAGAGAACAGAGACTTGCCACTTGTGTTCAACATCTTTTGATTCTGGGGTACCAACAACTTCTTCACAGCATCTCCCCCTTATCTACTCTGTCCCTCCCAAGCACGTTTTAACAGGTAGTTTCAGTATTCCAATTATATGAATTACCTCATCAGATTTCACTTGTTTCACTTACATAAAATTTCTTTTCAATGAGAATTTTCAGTTCTTCTTGATCATTACATCCAATCCATAGCTGAAGAAAATGTCTTTTCTTGATGCTTGTGGTCATTGTTTTGATTTATTCATGACATGATGATTTGAACTACATTGATGCCTCTCTATTCAGTTACTAATTTGATGTTTCTTCTGTCACCCAAGCAGGAGTCAAGAAGTCCACTTTCCTCCCTTTGGGGAGCTGCATGTCATCTGAAACTCACTGTCCTTTCTGTGACCTTGATGAAGTTTGAGATTTTAAAAACACCTCCTTCGATTCCTCACTAGCTACCCATCCTCCAGCATCTTCTGCTTTTTTCTTTCCACGATACCAGAAGATTGACTGCCAAGACCAGTTTCCCCTTCTTTATCTCTCTTTTGGACCCCACTGTAGTTTGCATATTCTATCTGTGGGATAATTGTCTCCAGTGTATATCATGACCAGTAGAGACTTTCCAGACAACCTCATAATCCAGCCCAGTCTTGTAGTTAAAATGGATCTTGTGACCACACTGTGTACATATGTAAACATGCAGATATTTACAGAAAACCAGTGAGAGGCAGATAAAATATTTCCTCTTCCATAGAATTTCACAGTGCAAAGCTATCAAAAGCATAGTTTAGAGCACCTGTTTTATAAATGATAATATACAATAAACAAAAGCTCAGTTATACTCAGTCTAATGGAAAAACTTACGTGATTCATTTCCAGGGCTAGAATAGAGCAAAATTCTTTTAACCTGAAGTCTGTCCTGTGAAAATACAAAAATGACAAATAGGGTCTTTTTACATTGACACAGTTGTAGTTTTTATATTTGGGTTTTAAATTTTGCTGTTCAATTTTGTTTACTATATTTTATAGCATGTTTGTTAACTTCATCTATTTCATCTCAAATTTTCCTACTATCTTACTGTGAGACAGAGCTCCATTGATTCCACAAGTCTGTTAAAGTCTGCTTAAAGTGGATGCCAAATGAAATGTTCTTAGTATTTTATGTATGTTTAAAAAGTTGGGATTACATTGGAAAAAGATATAATGACACCCAGAAATTAACACAATTGGTCAGTTTTTAAAAAAGGACAAAATTAAAGAATAAAATAAGGAAAATTCTTTCAATAGGGAGGAGTAATGAACAAATAAACCCAAGCAAAACCAGCCAGACTTGTGTTAGGATAGATCTAGTGTAGGAAATCATATTTAAATTAATAAATATATAAAATTATTATGCATTTTAGAAGACATATCCTAATTTAATGCTACAGTTACTAATATCAAATTTCTGCAGGTGATGGCAAAAGATAGAAAATCCACTCACCAACCAACCAACCAACCAACTGACCAACCAACCAACAAAACTAAAACATCCTAAACTCCTAAGTACTGTGCCAGGAGAAATAGAATGGTCTTTTTATCATTTTTGAAGTCTGTACAAAGTTCTAGAAATTTAAAGAACTATGAATTCCCTGCATCCAGTGAGAAACCTAACACAACATGAAGGGAGCAGCTAGTATATGAAAGATTTCCATAAGATTAGGACCCCTAAATTATAATATCCTGCTGTAATTTCAGACAGTCTAATCCTCCTCTATGATAGCTAGAATATTTTAGCTTTATAGTCCACTCAAACCTGTTTGCCTGGCCTAAGCACTAAAGCGAGTCTTGGAACACGGTTCTCACGCCTTCGATTCAGATGAGTATTTCTACAGCAAGTTAAGTAAAAGCTTATACGCCTTTTTGAATATTTGTTCAAACTAAGTGTTGCAGTTGAATAGATTCTGCCTTAGACCAGAACAACTCTCACCTCTAATGAGAGTTTTTTTATTCTGATCTTCCTCTCATATGTCAACAAAAGCTTAAAACACATTGTTTCAGCTCTTAACTCCAGTTTGGGCTTCAAACTTTCCATTAATTTCCAAGGAATAAGACTAAAAACTCATCTCTAGGAGTTTCAATCTTTGTTGAGTGAAGACTTTTCCAGATAAATAAGGTATAGTTTCAGTGAAAAATACATAAGCCTTCTTTGAAGTAGATCCCAGGACTCCTTTTGATCTGACATGAGGTCCTAACCAGTATAGTAGGTACTCAGTATGTGCTGGGCAGCTAAGAAGAAAAGGTCTCTTGGAGCACAAGACTGCAACTCAGACTGTAATTTACAACAAAAAAATGGCGTGTTGTTTCTCTTTGGGTTTTGTTCTGTGTTTTAGGGACAAGAATATCTCCTAGAAACTACAGTAATACCTTTGATATATCAGAAAGATATCATTTAGAAATTAAGCACAAGTGCGTGATAACTCCTGTGTTGTCTAATACTTCTGTTCTTATGAAGAACGTGCCAGTCAGTAATATAAGAGGAGATGTGAGAGTAAAGCAATGACATGCATGTGCTCTCTTCCTGTGTAGTTACACATTGTTTTCAGAATATTTTGGTGTAGTACTACTTTTAAAGCATAAATTGCAACACACTTTGGATCTGTGGGTATGCTTTTAATGCAGAAGAATGTTTTCATAAGAAATTACTACGCTGTAGTAAAATGGACAAAAACCATTGGAGTTTCTTCTCTTCTTCAGAAGACAGAAATTTTGGGATTCATGTGATTTTATTTCAGTGTTAACAGCCACCTCAGAATGCTTTGTACTCACAGTGAAATGTCTCCACTTTTAGGGCACGATTCATCTGACCTACTTTGAACAGATATATTTAATCAGTGTAATCCTGCTGTCAACGACCTAAAAAAAAAGAGTTCATGAAAGCATGAAAGTATTCATGCCAGTGCCTTGGCAATAGCAAAATGCCATCCTAATAATCATCAAAAGCAATCCTCATTACAACCAGGAGGGAAGGAGCAATCAGTGCTGAGAAAACAGAGCTACTTAGATATATTTTCCATTCATAACATAGTTCTCAAAATGAAAAATTACAGATTTTGATGCTTGTATGTCCATGGGGCACAATGACTTAAGGGAAAACAGAGAAATGCACTTGAGATGTTCTCACTCATTCAAAGCCATAGTCCAGAAATCATTATTAATCAGAAAATACATAGAAAATGCATTTTTATTTTAAAATAAAACACATTGTATGATAGCTGATAGCAGAACACTAATTCCAAAACATGTTTTCTCATCTGCATATGATCAGACTCTTCTGTCATTTACCTGAGGGATGCAGAGTGGGAAATTAAACTCTGGTTAACTCCATGCTTCCTCTGGATTAGGTAAAGTGTTTTGCTATGCCATGCATCAAATATTTGAGTCCTTCAGTGGAGACTACAGGTACTTAATATTACACACATGAATTTTCAAAGCTTTCTCATTGCCATTCCCACATTTGTTCCCATTTTGTGTGATTACTGAAACTAGAGGAAGACTGTAGCCAATCCAAGCTGGAAAAACTTTGCAAAATAGCAGTGGTCTCTGTGTGTCTACATCAAAGTAAGTCTATGTTTATTATTTTTGTTTTAAGACATTATCCAAATGCTGTAAATCCAGACTAAATTATTACAATGCTAGACAATACACAAACATTCCCTGCCCCAAGGAACTTACACACAGGAACACAAACACAGGAAAAATACCGATAAGGATTAGATAAGGATTAATTCTTTCTTTTTGACCAGTCAGCTATGTGGTTGAAGAACTCATAAACTCTGAGTTTTAAATTAAATTTATGTCCAAGTTACTTATAGTGTCATTTTTCTTCTTCTCCATTACTGATTGGTTGTACACGCTATGATGGCATTCCCAGAATTGCCAGAGAATTATCTTTGAAGCAATATTTTATGACCCTCTTCTTCAATCCTCAAAAACATACGCAAGAGAGATGTAATCAAACTCATAAAAATGCCTTAATTGTTCATTCATTCAAATGACCTTTGAGATCTTCAAAATGAGGTTCAGGTGTTTGCATACTATTGGATCTGCTACAGCAAACACCACGGAAAGCTTTTCAGGTGTATGTTGTGGGTTTTGGTCTGTCTTCAAGTGCTTCTTACAAACTAGGCTTGTGCTTAACAGAAGACAAATTACTTGGTGTTAGAAAGAGAAGATCCAAGCAATTTGAAAGTTGTAGAAAAGATTTCCGTTCTTTAAAAAGTTCACCCAATTGCAACTAAAACATTTAATTTCTGAAAGGAGATGCAAACAAAAAAGCAATTTTAAAGGGGGAAAAAAAAATCCTAGAGTGAAAAAAAAAAAAAAAAGAACCAATGAAAAGGTTTCCTGGGTACAGAAACAAGGGGGTGGAGTCTCTTCTATACCACTCACATCAGTGCAGGGGAGGAGTGCTTTCAGCAGGAAAAAAAGCTGGGGCTGGAAAAGGAAAGTTCTCCTCTTTTTTTCATCTGGTCTCCAGGGAGAAGGCTTCAGGTCAGCCTGGCGGACTTAATCCCTCACTGCCACTGGGGGTTCCTTCTTCCATTCCTCCAAGCCATGTCTTTTGAGGTTTGGTGCTGAAAGACAGTGAGAGTGAGCCTGAGACACTGCTATAAGAAAAAAAGGGAGAGAGAGAGTGTTAGCAGTGGGGGGCCAAGCCACATGGAGGCTGAACCCCAGCAGAGCCGAGTGCAGTGGTGCCAGTGCTGGAGGCATCTGTGCAGAGTCAAACCAGCCAAGTGGAGTGGTCCGAGGCACTGGCATGGCGCAACACAGGTAATATAGCTTCCAAAGGATTTTGCTTGACCTAGTTCCTTGTTGGATTTTTTGGACTGGGAAAGTGGAGAACGTTAAGCCGCAGAAACTCTTGTTCACCATATTGGGAAGTGTTTTTGTTTGTTTGGTGGTGCATATGCTTCTGTGCATAAGTGACCGTCTCTCTTTTACACACTTTTTGTTGTTAATATTATTGTGATTATTGCAATTTTCAGTAAATTGCTGTTTCAACGTTTAATCTCTCCTAGCGTTCCTCCATTATCAGAAGGGGCAGGGGGGAAAGGGAGCAGCTTGAGTGGGTTTAATTTTTTAGCTCGGTTTTAAAACCAGCACAAAAAGCGGTATTAAATACAGTGACCTTTTTGAGTCAATGGCTATTTCCTCTGTTTCCTTTGTTTTCTTGATTCTTTTTTACCTTTTTGCAGAAGTACTTGGGCAGAGTAGATTGGCTGGATTTCTATTGGAACAAAAAAAAAGTTCCTCAAAACCATAAAGAATAACAGAACTTCATAAGACTTTGTTAATTCAAAGAAATATTTTCCTGTGGCGTATTTCTCTACTCTCACTTTCCTGGAATTTATATAGGGGAATGTAGGCCTAATGCAGTCAGTGAAGCTGACAAATACATATCAGACTTTATGAACTTTATCCATTTCCCTTTTTTTCTTCTCAGTCATATGTGAGAAGGAATTGTCCTTCTGTCCATGTTAAAGACGTGACATACCCTGAGAACTGTACTTTACACATCTCTGTTGCTCACTTAAGCACCCTGTAATTTAGACATGGCAAGATCATCTTTGCTCTGAGACTAATCACAGGCATTCTACACATCTCCACAACGTTTTACGTGATGTCAGACCTCCTGGGAAGGACCTGCCCAACATTAAGGACATAATGTTGCTGCAGGGGCTGATAGAACACCGTGAGGATCTCTGCACTGTGATCAGCCCCACCAGCCTCATTCACAGAACAGAAACAAACCTGGGTGCATGCTGGCAGGTGAATAAGCTTCATCCTTTTCCTCAGCCAGGTTTTGGAGTTCAAATGCAGATATTCACTGAAGAATTTTTGACAAAAAACACTGCTTTGGTCCTATGCCTGACCCTATATTTGCAGTCTAAGATGTATGGCCAACTTCCTAAATAAAACAACTCTAGGACGAAACCGGAATAATGTCAGTCTGCTCTGTGCCTTCATTATTTAGCTGTTGGCTCCCTCTCTGGCTCTATTCTGGGCTGCTCCAACAAGGCCCCTAGCAGAGATCAAGGAATATGGGATATCTCTCAAAAGACAGTCCAGGGTAAGTCTGTCTCATATGGGGCTCTCTCCAGCCACAGGTGTTGTTCAGCTTTGTCCCTGGGGGACTTTGCACCCTCAGCAATGCCCTCATAACCCATCCAACAGAATACAACAGGGTTCCTTCAGTTTCCTACTCAGGGAAAATGAGCCACTTCACTGAGCTGCAGCAAAGCCCTGGCACTGTTTAAAACAGTTTAAGCTGTCAAGACCTACAAAATACATGGATTAGTGTCAGACCAATAGAAACACCACACCAGGTACAGAGGAACTGCACAACAGAGTGCTCCATGGTGTGGACAGAGCACATTTGCTCATCCTAAGTACTATAGTTACAAGACTCTTCAGTCTGTTTGCCTGCTGGGGTAGGTATTGGTCCCTTGTCTTGTTTTATTTAGCGGTATTGGTCTAACCAGACTGTCCTGTGAAAGGAGTGCTTCAGTTTTGAACATCATTGATAGAGGATATCCTGAACTGCTGAAAAAATGTAGGAAAAAAGCCCAAGCTCGTATGACTTGTTCCCTGCAGGAAGCAGAAGAAGGCAGAATCATTGGAGCTGGAATTCTATAGGACTGGCATTGCTTTAGGCAATATTCATGGAATAGGAGATGGCATGTACTAGTAAGCAGAAAGAGCACTCAGAAGGCCTTCACCATAATTGTGTTCCTTCTTCCATTGTGGATTCTGTGTGTTTATGTTTTCCTTTCCTTCTCATTTGAAAGGAAAGAGGGCAAACTACTCAATAGCATCATGTAAGTATTCCTGTCTAATAAAGGCACTGCACAGTCTTTATGCTTTTTTTTGAGTAATGTGTGTGCCATCTTTGAGAATTATGAAATTACCATTTCAACAGAATTCAACACTGCTGCCATGAAAAGTTTGTAAGCATGACAGTTCATGCTGAAATGAATGCAAATGGCTTTTGTGTTTGTTTTGGAGATGTCTCTATCTTAATTCATATATCAAACTTTGGTAGTTGGTGCATCCATCAGGCATTCCTCTGTGCTTTTCAAACTTTCAGAGAAGTAGTCTAACTACATTACCGACTTAAAAATTTTAAGTCATTAAGGTGGGAACATATAAGGAAAACCACATTTAGAACTATAGTGATTCAAAACAGTGTTTTAAGTAAATTTAAGTAAATAAATAAATAAGAACATTTTATTAGAAATAAAAAAAATTCATGCATAGCAAAAATACAGATCATAATAACTGAGCAAATAGGGGGTTACTGCTAAAAATCTTTTAGCTTTTATTGGCAAAAGATAATAATATTGATTGTGATTAGAAACAGGTGAATTTCACTGTAAGGTTTTCTTGGTGGATTTATACCAGCAATTGGCCAATTGAACGTAATTCATCAACAGCAGTGTTCAGTATTCAATAACCACTTGAAACAAAAAACAGCTCTCCATATGGAAGAGAATAATTCTGACACCACAGGTGCTGGGCTGTAAATTTGCAGTTTATGTGAGTAGAGAATTAGTGTCTACCCTCCTTACCCAAGAGAGAGAGTCCTGATCCTATAGGTAATATCTGTGTCATAATGCCACTCATAGACATACCTAAGCAAGTTTTTAATTGATTGGCTGGTGTATAATTAGTATTTTGTCATACAGAGCTCAACACTGGCTGTAAAAACTGACCAGGAGCCTGCATAAACACGTGGATTTCTAGCCCATAGCCGGAGACTGCAGTGAAGTGCTTCTCTGAGAGTTACAAGACAAACAAGGGTGGAACTAAAAATTCTGGTTTACAGGCAGACTGTTTAAAAGGCACATAACCTTCTGAAGATGCAACTGTGTAATGCAATGAGGGAAGCCTGGATTCTCATAGTACATAAATGTCATTCTGTAAAATTTCTTAGAATTTTAATGTATATCCATCTCTATCATGGTTGTTCTAGAAATTCAGTGTACAGAGTCTAAAGATACTGGTAAATAAAGCAGTGAGTGCCTAGAAATGCTCCTATGTCAGTTAGAGTATTCTCTGGCAAGATTTTGGCTAATAGAACAAGCACTCTACAAATAATTTGTGATTTCATTTTGAGAAAACTCCCATGTTCTTAGCACAGATATGGGTGTTGCCTACTAGAGGGCCTGGGAACTTTACTAGATGGTCATAACCTAGACTGGATTTGAGTAAAAGGTCACCTAGGAAGTTTGTGGCAGAGACAGTGATTCTGCCATATCTTAGAGTGCCTACCTCAAAAATATAAATTATACAATAAAATCAAAATAAAACTTATCTCCAAAAGTACAGCAATTTTTTATACTATTCTCCAACCATTAGAATAAGAGGGAAACTGTAGACGGTACATGCAGAAGACTTACAAAGAAAAGCCTTGTGATTAACAGAGAAACATTGCCTAAAGTTTCAAAATACTATTTCTACAGGGGTACTTACCACAGACAAGGAGGGTGGAGTGAAAATAGAAAATGTTGGAATCCATTTATTTAAGTGCCTGCAGTTATCATTTCAAGGCAAATGAAGCAATAATAAATACAGAGCATTTGAAAGAAAGATAATCTGTATCCACTGCATTTTAATATACAGTAATCACAAAAATCAATGTGGGCACATTGGATCTGCTTTTCTATTAGTTTTCCTATTACTGTTCTCCCTTTCTCTTCTTTCACCTCCCATTTCTATCTAATACTTAATGGAATGATCTGTAGTCCCTATTGTTTTACTGTCTGTACTTTTGTCTTTATTTTTCTTTCATAAGCTGGGTTTTAAACTTAAAAATTAATTTCCTCACTTATATTATCAATACTACCAGTCCTAACACCTAGTGGACAGTATATCTCTTAATTTGTTTTCTTTTTGCAATCAAGAGGTCAGAACTGCTTCTTGCTAATTTTAATCAGTATTAGGGTGACTGAGAAGGATGGTGCTACCCACCATAAAGTCTGGGAAGGAGAAAGTGGATCAGCAAAAAAAGTCAGATAAGTTTATTTTAAAAGTATAATCTGTCACCAGACAATTTAAAACACCACTAGGTATGTATGAGATCAAATTTTACAGACATTTAGCAAAAACGTGATTATTTTTCCAGGTAATAAAAGAAGTCAGAAAAATCAACATTTACTGGAAAGTACAAATACTTTCCTCTTACACAAACATGGTCTTGTATCAGAGAACCACTGAAATTTAAGCATAATACAAATACTTAGAGAAATTATGAAAAAAACCCACAACAGTCTAATTTAATGCACTTTTTTTACCAATATAGGAATGAGGAAAAAAATTATCCACTGGGTAGAAAATAACACTAGAATAAAATTATGAACAGTTATTTTCAGTCAAATAGGTTTCTGATTTAAAGAGTGAGCCAGCTGTCTCCAGAAGCAATTTGTTGTTTCCTAAAGTAGATGCCTAAGTGAGAGTGATTGAATCATCTTCTGGTCATGTCTGTCTCTGTTTACTACAGAGGATGCAGTTCTTGGTATTTACCTGTTATACAGATAAAGCCATGTAGGTGAATCCCATTCTACAGAACAGAAGTAGGATATTAGAACAACAAATAAAGTGAAGGATGCCAATTTACCCTCGCAGCCACTGCTCCACAAGAGGGATTTCCTGGAAGTTGCACTATCCCTTTGTGTTAGGAAGTTACCTATCCCTTTGTGTTAGGTAAGTACAAGTGTCCTGAGGCCAATGCAAACCTGAATATTCCTTAAGAAAATACATCTGGGTCAGCTCAGAGTAGTTTTGGCCTTGAATCTACCCTGGTAGCTTAACATATCCATTTTGACATTATTTACTATAATGTTAACAGAGGATTAGGTAAAAACGGGAGCTATATGTTCTGGACACTGTACAAAATAGCAAATGGATCTTCTCCAAAGGACTTTCAGTCTTAGTAATAGATGGAAAAAATAAGAAGGATTATGACCCACAAATGGAGGCAAGAATTGTGTTAATTCCTAAACTGACCTGATAGATTTTTTTTTTTAAGGAGATTGCTTTAGCTGAAATAGAAGAGCCTAAGACACAAGGAGACCACAATGGGAAAAAAAAGTTGATGGAAACTCTGGATGCTCATTCAAGGAAAACACTAAGAATGGATGGATAGAAATGCTGACTTGGTTTAGAAAAGCAACTACGTCATGATATTCTGTGAGCCATTGGCTCATCTATTTGTTTGATTTTTTTTTTCATTTCCTGTAAGTTATATGAGGGTATTGAAAAGGAATGACAACACAGATTTGAGTGCCCCCAGAATATTTTTGTGAGATAGTTTCCTGATAAACACCTCCTTTTAAAAGGAGATCTAGAGGAGGATGACACAAATAAGCCCCACTATTCATAGCCATCAGTGCAAAAGTTTGAGTTTCATGTTTCTTTGTAGCTGCATCCACTTCAACTTCTATATGTTAGTTTGTACTCCGTGTTGATATTTCAACAAATGACCTGAATCACAGCTGTGGTAGGCAGATTTCTACATATAAATTAACACTGTTAATGTCAAGTAGTCAAGGTTCAGTGCTGACCATCATTTTATATTATGTCATGTAAAGACTGCAAATATCATGTCCCTATGTTGCCTGTTTTACTGACAACCAAGCATCCTAAACACTGTAGCATTTTGTCAGTTCAGCAGATCCAAAGCCATCCATCACTGCTGCTATTTCTGTCATACGCATTTAACTTCAGCATCAGCCAGCAGTCTGCAGTCTTGGTTACTGATCAGTATCATCACAACTGTCAGATGGGGAGTGAATTCTTTTTCTCTCCAAAAGTTGGTTAATGTAATGTTTGATATAGATACGTTGCTTAACAAGTTTTCTGAGCCATGTTTGATATTTGAGTATGGGAATGTTTCCATCATGATCTTTCATAATTTATTTATATTTGTAATATCTTTGTGAACACTTTAAGCATCAATATTGGCTGTTCCAAGGATATATGTTTTCTTCTTCCCAACAGTCACAATCCAAAACCCCTGAGCTTCCAGATATCAAGGGAAGAGGTTCAAGAAATCCTACAGTCTTAAACACAGCTGATTTCAAAGACATGTAATAAAACTAAGGACATTTCATTGAAGTATTGATATGACAGTTTATTTTGATTTCAAAGTTAAGATCATTTTTTTTCCCTTTATCTGTGAAGATGAATGAAAGATTTAGGAAAGTACCTAAACAAAGTATAAATCCCATTGATCTCAGATTGTGATCTAGTAATATTCTGGAATAAGGTAGAAACACTCTGATTAACAAGCAGTTTGAACTACTGCTTATCTTTTATCTTTTTACAAAAGCCTCCTCTTCAAACTCTTCTGAAAACAATCGAATGAAATTTTAAAAGGGAGGATTGTCTCAGATCACAGATCAACTGGATTTATTTAAAGAGGTAGCTTTAAATTAAGGCAAAAAACTTTCAGGGACTAGGATGTTGCTCCTGCAGCAGTGTGATGACAAAATCCAAGCATTATTATCTTCATATATTAAAAAATAAAAATGCCATCTAATATCTTGTGATTTAAATAAGTGTAATGATTTAAGAGTTTCTTCTTATCATTGACTACACAATTTTTATTTTTTTTATAGTTGAATGCTTGCAAGTGAAAATTTATTCAAATAATCCAATCATTTACAACCTAGCATAGTTGTCCACAACATCAACAACAATAATTCTAATTGGAATTATTGTCAAAGTTGCAAATTAAAAAGTGATATTTCCCATACCTGAAGACACTGTGTGTATGTGTGTGCACGTATGTACACACACAGGTACAAACTGAATACTGAATAAGGTTGGATCTTTGAAATTCAGAGCAAAAAGGAAAAAAGCACACATCATGAATACTGAAGACTTAGTTTCTTAACTAAGACTAGGGCAAACAAGTAATGAAGATGATTGTTCACTATACAGATCTATTTCTTTACTGTATCTATGCATCTCAGAAGTTGTTGGTATTTTTCTTTTTTCAATACAACAACAAAATTTTAATATAATTTAAATATACTTAATATAATAATATAATTTTGATTTTTCTTATGTTCTTCATTACAACCTTGGAGAAGTCAAGAACTATTAGTTTTCCTAGTTGACAGCTGTTACTGCTTAGTAGAGTGATTGGACTGCGATATTTGCCATTTAAAAAAATCATTAATACAATCTGAAAATGAAAGAAACTAGGGAAATAAAATGAAATAGCTTCAGATCCCTGCATTTCTCTCCCTGGATTCATTTTTTTTAGTATGGTAAAATATAAAATTATTTTAAAAGAAAAATAATAGGAAAAAGTCCCTGAATCCTTTCTTCATAGTTACTTCTAATGCTATAATAATTAACTCTAAAATAATGGTGCATTAGTTAATCACCATATTGCAATGGAATTTCCATGGATACACATATAATGTGGATATTAATAATAGGTTAGTTCGCCATAATTCATCTTTTAACAATTAATATGAAGTGAATGAATGAATGACCAATTAGTCATTTATTAGCAAAGGAAGATGTGCAATTATGTTCTTTCTGTACTAAACACTTTTTGTTAAAAGATATTTTTTCATCTATAGTAACCAAAAAATGATAGGAAAAGGTTAATATTATGAATACTGCTTCATTTTCAAATCATCATCAGATGTATTGGTACATATGACTACACTATAAGAGTTGTCGCTTGTTTTAATTAGAAAACATGACTATTCATATGAAATAAGATGGAATCAATAGAGGGTGAAAAACATACTTTTAAACATTAAAATGAATAATTCTATTTGCCTTCCCGCCCCCCCGTCCCCCCCAAAAAAAAATAGCTGTGAAATGGTTGAACTGAAAACCTGAAAAACACCTCATAGAAAGCAGTGCGTACTTGGTGGTTCTGAAATTATTCCCCCAAAACCTGAATTGTTTTAAGGCAGTTAGAAAATGTAAGTTATCTAATTAATTGTTGTAGTTGTCTAAGATATGCAGGGCCGTAGAAGGTCATAGGTGGCTAGAGTAGGCTTTAGTTAGAATGCAGGTTTTCGCAATCCATATTCTGATACTGAAATCTACGTTTATCCACTGCTTAGCCTGGAGGCTCCACCCAGAGTTCAGGGCAGCTGACTGGGGAAAATTTACAGCTGTACATGAAGGATACATCCTAAGCTTCACACCAGTCTATTAATGCTGGTCTATTTATTGGAAGGAGCTGAATGCTAATATAATTGACCTCTGTGAATTACCTTAGTTGTGGGAACACTTCAGCAGAGAGGAAGCATTTCTACATCACTGCCTTCCGTGCTTTCCTGCTCTGGGAGTACCTAGCCTACTTGTCAGTATAGTTTGAGCAAAAATGACTCCAGTGCTCTTCTTTTCACCTCTCTCAATGTCAGTGTGTCTCACTGAGAACAGAGCTCTTACATTTAAATAGCTCTTTTAATTTTCCCTTAATTTCATATGCATACAGATAAAATAATTATATAAATCTGAATTTGTTTCTCTACTCTTAATCATTGATAATTAAAAAAAAAATTCTTTTGGGAACTCATTTTAACCAAAGAAATTTCAAGTTCATTAAGGAAGTATATGTCCTGATAATCAGAAACATTTGCTGAGCACCTTTTATAAATATTTCAGTTTTTGTTTCAGTTTTTATAAGTGTTTCAGTTTTTATAAGTATTTCAGTTTTTTAGCATTCTAATACTAAAAAGGAATACAGTACTTCTGTGCAGGAGACTATAATACGCATTTTATGACCATATTTGTTTCCTTCAGCTTTTACAGGAGACAATCTTCAGATTATTTATGAGTGGATAATTAATATTTACATTAATATATGTTAGCCTTATTTAAATAAATCAAGTGTCACAGTTCAATTTTCTAACTGACAAAAGTCCTCAGTGAGCAGAGGAATATGTTGACATTGACCTCAATGGTTAAATTGCCATGATACAGTCATAAAAAGTAAAAAAAAAAAAACTTAAAAATCAACAAATCTATCAATTTTTTTTTGCTTGTTTCTTGTTGCTCTAGGATATGTCCCATCTGGTCCATATTTAGATGAATGATTATGTATGTCACTCAGTACCAGAAAAAAACCTAGTAATTTCATTTGGTGTTTACTTTCCAAAGATGAATCACAGTTCTCAGCAATGGCTGGGGAATAGTGCCATGGTAGAAGAAATGTATGTGCTAGTTTATTTTCTGAAGTGTCTAATTTGCGCCGTCTCATCTGAGCAAAAGCTAGAAAAACAGCAATCATGCAATGAGAAAAAGAAAATGGAGAAACAACACAGAAGGAAAAGGAGTCTAATGTATGTATATTTAAACAGTATTGAGTTTGCTTCAACAGCATTAATCCATTTTTGACAGGTGAAGTATCATGCTGTCTGTAAAAGTGCAATTTCTGTTAATAATACCTTATATTCTTAGAGAAACTTCCATCCCAAGGACTCACAAGTTTCATTATTGCCAATTTATAAAACGATGAACTAAGCTTTACTTTGAAACCAGATTTTCAAAAGAATTTCCTGTTTACCTGGTGATCATTTTTATTACTCCAGCAGCACAAACCAGTGTATGCCTTATCTGGAAATCAGCCGAGAAAAAGGCTGCAGAAGCAGAATAATCCTCTTTGCAGTCAGCATGAAATTTCAGGACTCTGGTTTCCAGCTCAAGTTTCTGTGGGACATTTAGGTATCATCCATACATTTCAGGAGCAAAGCCAGCTGCTCCTTTGCCACTGGGAGAATCTGGAAAGTATTAAGAATAGCCAGAATGATTGGAGAATGGTGAGCAAAGGGTAGGGTCAATTAGTAACCCTAATTATCTTCAAGTGTCTCAGTGAAGGTGTCAAGTACTGTCCCCCTTTCACTGATAAGAGCAGAAGCACAGGACAGTCTCTGAGCTCTTCCACACACTGATCATATGTGGTCACATCTAAGACAGCGCTTATTCTGACAGCTCAGGACTGGTTTTTCGTCTGTGTAGGCACATCATACAGTTTTCCTAGTTGCAAACACTGAGGCAATAATTTAAAGCTAGTCTTTAGTGCCTCTCTGCTGTGTCCAGCCTTATGTGTCCTTTTCCAAGTCGCTTTGTCAGATTTCCCAGGGAAATTGACAGTTAGGTCTTGGAGGTGATAAAATATGAGTCGACAAAGTTATCGGTGTTTGTGAGAAAAAGGTACTCAAGACAGACAGCAGTCTTACACAGACTATTATTATTTCAGTCAAACTTTTGGAGTGCTTTGTGAATGGAAAGAGCAGTGAGACAGCTCAGTCTTGAATTTTCTATTCTTCTCTGTCAATTCCCCTCTTTTTTGGTATAGAGTTGCCCAGTCAGGTTTATCCTAGCAATTTTGAAGATTTCTGTCTGTTGATACCAGAATTCTGTGAAAAATCTAAATGCATTTTCACTGTAATCAGAGCAAAACTCAGAATTTAGGATTTTCAAAGACAAGAAAAATGGCCATATTAGGAATCCTTAACCAAAATCTAAGATAAACTTTTCATGTGAGTGGGATGTCCTAGTTCTATCTGTATTACTATAGCAACCAGCTAATTATTCCACTCCTCCTCCACTGCCCTTGTGTGCATGGAACATATTTTTTTTGCTTTTAGGATCTATTCACCATCCAACATACATGGAGAGGTGATGGTGCCAACTTCTTGTTCTGAACTATTTTTGCAAACTGAAAGTTCCCTTAAATCTTCATCATAAAGCAAATCCAAGGGTTTGCAGACAAAAGAGTCAAATCAGTTTGCTCTTTGGAGCACGCGCTTAGAATGCTTTTTAAGACACTGCCTGAACTGGTAATGACAGTGATGTATCTCCTGATTTTGCACAGAGCTTCATTTTTGCATCACATTTCCAAAATCCTCAGGATTTTAAGTGCCAGTGGAATCAGAAAAAACAATAGTAATTTCAAATTTCCTTTTTTTAAAGCATGAGGGTTTGTTCTTTTATCTCCTTGCTTTTTTTGGGTGGGGGAAAAACTACACTGGAAAAACAAAAAACCCCCACCAAACCCCATCAAATCCACAACTCTTACTCCCTGCTGTGGATTTAGTGGAGGAAAGAGGTGTTAGTGGGGTAATAGATTGACTCTTCCCTGGCAATTAGCTGCCTCTGTGGTTATCTGCAGAGCAGCTCTGCCTGGCACAGTGTATCAGGCGACCTGCTAAGGCAGCAGAACCCACATAGCACCGCTTTTGGCCTGGCTGCACTGCACCCTTCAAAACTGTCTTGAGAAAAGAGTGTAGATGTTCTTAATGAGATATGTTTGGCATCCTGTGTATACACAAGGAAGCAGAAAACTATGCAGCTTCCTACTATCAATCGACAAGCAGCCTTGATAAAGCTACTGCGGAGAGACTGGCTTACTCAGGCCTGCTTAGTGTCATTGAAGTGAAAGCCATTTTGTCACTGACTCATTTTGAGCTCCCATTAGAAGTCTTTTGGGACAAGATTGCTTCTTTTAATTTATTTTTATTAGCAGTTAAACTTGGGGAATATGATCAGATTTCCACTTGATCAATTGCTTGGTGGACAGTTTCAATTTGTTTTTCTTAATACGAGTCACTGTAAAATGTGACGAGTAGAGTTAAGAATTATATCTAC
Source organism: Eulacestoma nigropectus (assembly GCA_013397775.1). Classification (NCBI taxonomy): domain Eukaryota; kingdom Metazoa; phylum Chordata; class Aves; order Passeriformes; genus Eulacestoma; species Eulacestoma nigropectus. Next base: position 723,393 of record VZTE01003924.1, read on the forward strand.
CTAGAATAAATTAGAATTTAGCTTAAGATATAGTAGTGTTTATGAAGAATTTCCAAATTATCCAAGAGAAAGAAGGGATTGTTGTTGTAATTCTCTGATTGGAAGCCCATATTGTTGACTGAGAGGTAGACGACAGAAAAGAAAAAGAGTCTTGACTGAAAAATTGCCCTTTCTTTCCCCTTCCAGGCTCCCACCGGGGAAAGAAGAGAGGGAAAGAGAATACATACCCTATGTCTTATTTACATATAAGACTGGTGTTTGTTGGACAACATCCCTCCTCCTGGGATATCAATGTGAAGTGAGAAACAAATGTTCAATTGATTGTTTAACAGCCTTGTCTCTGTTCAGATGCCACTACCAAAACGTGAAGCGAGAACATAAATAGTGGCAGAAAAGACTAAGTCATCTTCTACTTGTTGAAAATGTCTAATATAAATGTCTACTTTTTTTAAAAAAATTAAAATATTCAATCTTTTTCTCTCTATTGGATGCCACAAAGTAATAAGGTTCTCTCATTTACCAAGCTGACCTATTTGTTCCATGCAGGGCTCTAATTATAAGTCAGGGAGGGAGAAGAAAATGCCCTCCTTAGAAATTTGCTTCAGATTTTTTAATTTTACTTTACAGATCTCTCTTATAATGCATTCCTGTGGTTTTCTTGGGTGAGATGATACTTAGTTTAAGAGTCTCATGCTAAGTTAGTGACATTTCCTTGAAGCTGACTGCCTCCCTGCACAGATAATGAAACATTTCATCAGCTTCCCCACAGGAAACTGATCTTAACTTTTAACCTTTTTTTTTTCCCCTGCTTGGACAAAGCAAAAAAGAAAACATCTTTAAAGTGTTTATTCAGTCTAAGCATTAGCTTGCCTTTCTGAAAAGTTTCACAGCTTTTGGCTTCACAGAATTGAGATTTGAAAGAGTAAAGGGTTTGAAATATTCAGGGAAGGACAAGACAGTAACTGCTTCATGCTGCATTTGCACATGACTAAAAATTGATTTCAGTTCTGTTGTCGAATCATTTCTGTGCTATCTGTACATAGTTACAAGTATTGCTTTCACCCAGTTCTTACATGAATTCTGTGATTCTGTGATTCACAAGGTTGTATTGCAGCTTCCTAATGTGAACAGATCTCCATGAATAAAAGGAACAATTGGATTGGTAGAAAGCTAGGGCTACATACATGTAATGTAACAATTATATTTGGTACAGGATGACATACATATTTTATCAGCAAGAGTTTTCCAATAAAGGGAGTGTGTTTAAAAATCTACCTCATTGGCCAAAGAGAAGCCACTAGTTCAGTGGGTATTGGTCAGTTTAGATTTCCATAGTGGTTTCTTATGACCTTAAGATTTATTGATCCAGGGATTTATGCAGTCATAGATGATTTAGAAAACTCGACAAATTGCTCTTACTCAGATAAGATGTACTCATTCCTAGATCATATCAAGCAAATTAGAATGACTTAAATTAAAAATCCTTTAGGTCAGTTTACTTTATATCTGCCCTGGACTGAATTTATGCCACGAAAGTAAAGTAACTATGAGCAGACTTAAAGGTTGTCTTGATAGATTTCTTTCCCTCACTCTCCCTTGATGCATTGTATTTGTTTTTCTCCAGCTGTACTATTATTCACTGTTGAATTGACAGAGAGCTGCTGCTGGACTTGTAATTCTGGATGTTGGCTCTTTTTGCATTCAGAGACAGAGAGAAAGCAAACATAACGGGCATGCAGTTTGAGAGCATTAAGACTTATGTTCTATTTCCATCTTGGTTTTAACAGTTTTGAGTTTATGTCATTCTTGTTATTCATCTGGCTTTTGCCACTATAGTAGAGCTGCCACATTCTTACTAAAACCCAATGTATTCTTTTAATTAATGACACAGAAGCAGTAATTGTGTAAAGGATACAGCTTCCTTTCTGTTTTCTCATTTCTGGTTTTGAAGACTTATTTTGTTGCTTGTTTTGGTAACTTTCGCAGTGTCTTATTCAGTCTGATTTTTTATTTCTTGATTTTTAATTCTTGACCTGCTAGGAATATTTTACAATTCTTCTGTACTTTGCTTTTTGCTTTCTGCTTTCTGCATTTTCTTGATATCTCTCTTAAAATATGTAGTTATGTCAGTAGGTCAAGCTCATCTTTTTCCAAATTCATGAGCCTTCCCAAAGTGATACCAAGTCTTTTCTCTATTTTCATCCATTAAGTCTTCAGACCTCTTGGTCTTACTAACATTTTGCTGAACTTTTTGAGGGAAATATCTCCTATTGAAATCCATAATTTGTTTTTACCAGTCTGTTTTTATTTATCTTTCAACTTAATAGACAGAATGATTTTATGATTACTTCACACATATTCTAGACCAGCTATTCTATCACATATTAATTAGTTTTAATTTTGCATGTAAAACAGGAAGACCTCTTGCTGATCCAGTTGCTATTTAGTGAATAAATTTGCTAGCTATCACATCAAAAAATGGCTGATATCTAGTGATATTGTCCAGTTTGGATATGGCAAATACATTTTCCTTGCAATATAGCTATTGGTAACATTTATATCTCCAGCAGTATTACAAAGATCATACAGTTAGATCTGTTTCTGCAAGCCTCCAGCAAAACACCAACAAATACCTGGTAGAATATCTTTTCAAATTCTGCTTAAATAAACTTTGAATAAATAAAATTGAATGATATTCAAACACCAGCTCAAATATTTATCAAGCATTAATAAATCTTGGAAATTATGACACTTAATCTGTCCATTTCAGAACTTACTCATACGTGCAAGATGTATTTTATGTACTGCAGAGTTGTGGGCCATCGGAAATAGAAGACTGTCCTGAGCTAAGGTTTCAAAGTATTCCATAGCCTGGGTAATATTTTAAGACAGTCACTGCCTCTTTTCCTGTTAATAAAAGTATAGCTTCTTTGTGAAAAATGTAACATATGATCCAATATAAATAGAAAATCACCTGAAAGATTCCCAGTGCAGTCTCATCAAATGTGATGGGAACATATTTAGTGACTTGTCAGCATTTTCAAATGACATTTAGGTTTTCATCTGACAAACTTAGAAAACTACTGAGTCCACAGAACAGAGTTGGATAACCATTGCCTTGTCCTTTTGCCTGCAGCTTCGAACAAAATACTGAATGTTAGTATGGATTTCACAAAAGCTTTATTATTGTTTTCTCTTTGTTTAATAAGATGCACCTCTTTTTCCAAATTAATACATACCAATTAACACAAATGCCAATATTGTTTTAGGAATTGTCCTAGTTTCTTAGGAGTTGGAATGTATCACAGCAATTTAGATTAATTTAATCTGGCTGTTTACAGACAAACTACAATCCTGCAAAAGGTCCTGTATTCTTTTTGCTTTCTCTTTCCATCTGCAGAAAATAAACCTTATGCTTAACAATTGAGTTTATTTTTTATTGCTGTGCCCAAGGCAAAATCTCAGATTGGGGTTTGCAATCTCAGAAGACAGACAGATTTAATATATTTGTCACTACCTTGACAGGGGGAAAAAATTGCTTAAATTTAGGTGTAAGAGATGAGCCTTTGTGTAACAGATGTAATCCCTGCAATGAAATGTTTTTCAGGCACTCAGTCGTCCATGTTCTGATTAGAAGACATGAGCTTTTGTTCTAATTGGCCTAACTGTAGTCATTACTTTTACTCAGATACTTCCATTTTCCTTACATTACCCAGCCCAAACTTCTGGGGATATTGTACCCTATTTACTGACTTCATGTATTTCTAAATAATTACAGTATTTTTCTCAAACATAAAAATGCACTTTAAAAGACTGGAAATGGAAAGGATAACATTCTTAACCACAGTAAATAGCAGTAATAAAATTATAGCTGTAGGCTGATAAAAATGGAGTCTTTCTGAAGATCAAACATAGTGTCATGTTCATGAGTATCAGGTGAGGTGTCCAGGGCTTCAATTTAGAAATACATCTGTAATTGTCTTTTGTCTTTACTTTCTAATTCATATTTAGGGGCTTTAAAGATCTGTTGTAACAGGACTCTTGTTACATTTAATAAGTGCCATGTTGATTGGCGTACTCTAAGTAGGCTTTTCAGTTTGCCTGTGGGGAAATTTAATATAAAAACATTCAACATTCTTTTATTAGTGTTTTTTACTATTCCCAGTCCCATCAGACCTTTGGTGCAAGCAGTGTATTATTGAAAAGCTTATCTGTAAGAAGTGAGCCAAGGGGAAATTCAGCCTTTATTAATATTGACATCATGTTCCTGCACAATGGTTGTCTAAAGAAACTTTTCAATTGGATTTCAACTGCTTTGATGCTGTATAAATGGAAACAACTGAATGCATGATTTAACAGAGAACAGTGAAAAATGTTGCAGCCTCTATGCTCTAACATAAAGCATGTGTTGAAAGATACTACGTGGCTGTATTCTGCAATGTTTTCAGTCAACTTTTAGTTAGGAAACCAGAAAAAAGAACTTCTTTGCTTCAAGACAGACTCCATTTAAAATGAACTTACTTTTTTGCATTTTTAACAATTAAGTCTTGTGACATTAGGTCTTGGGCCTTGGTCAAAGGATTCTAGTCCTGTCTCTCTTAAAAAACACTGTGCAAATTTGGCCTAATTGTTTAATGGAGCAGATGTCCTGGCAAGGCAAAAATTGCATAGGATTTGGAGTTGAGAGGCCTCATTTTCTAGACTGGGCTCTAGCTTCAATCAAAAATCCCTGAAAATGACAAATTTCCTGATAATATATCTTTAAGACATCTAGCTATATATACTCTTTGTAGTATTTTCATAAAGCAAAAATACATATACCATTACAAATTACAGGTGGAATACATACTGCATGGACTTGGTTTTAGCAGTGTTTTAATTTGAAAACAGCAATGGAGAGGTAGAAGATTTGACAGCATCTGAGCAGGAAAAGGGAGATGTAATCCAGTTATTTTCTCGTGCTAAGGAAGAAAGGATGGAAGAGTTAAAGCTGAATCCTTACACTGGCACAATGCATGGGCAGTGTGACCTACAGCCCTCCTGCTGAAGGTAAGTCACTGTTCAATAATGAATTTAAGGTTTTCTGGGCCAGAGATAGAGGATGTAATGAAGTCTGACTCTATAGACAGCTCACTAAAGCACTCAATCAGAAGTGCTTGGCCTCCCCAAATCTGTAGCTATGTCTCTATTTCAATTCATTATTATCTAATAGTGTCCTTAGTAGGTATTCTTTTTCATTTCAGGCTTGGGCCATTTTAGGTTCTTGTTCTGGCTTCTGCTGCAATAGAGTTAATTTTCTTCATAGTAGATGGTACAATGCTCTGCTTTGGATTTAGTATGAGAATAATGATGATAAGAAACTAATGGTTTAGTTGTTGCTAAGTCATATTTAAACTAAGATAAGATCTTTTCTCTCATCCCAGCCCACCAGAGAGGAGGCTGGGGGTGCACAAGAAGTTGAGAGGGGACACAACTGGGACAGCTGACCGCAAATGACCTAAGGGATATCCCACACCATGTGGTGTCATGTGCAGCATAAAAATTGGGGGAAGCAGGAGGAAATGGGGAATGTTTGGAGTGATGGCATCTGTCTTCCCATGTCACTGTTATGTGTGATGGAGCCCTGCTTTCCTGGAGAAGGCTGAACACCTGTCTGCCCTTCGGAAGTTGTGAATGAACTTCTTGTTCTGCTTTGCTTCTGCACGGCTTTTGCTTTACCTATTAAACGGTCTTTATCTCAACCTATGAGTTGTCTCATTTTTTCTGTTTCAGTTCTCTCCCCTGTGCTGCCAGAGGAGAGTGAGCGAGTGGCTGTGTGCGGCTGAGTTGCTGGCCAGGGTTAAACCATGACATCTGAGGCATTTCTGTTTTTATCTCTTTTCTTTCTGTTAATAAGAACAACGGTACTTGAAAATCTGTCTTCCAAATAAGAGTTTTTCATTGTGCCCCAAAAGGACTTTTTGTGTTTTACACTGGTACCTCCTGGCAACTGTGTACATTGTAACAGAGTAATCATAAATGCTTTATCTCAAATGTTTTTTAAGTTTGCCATGTATAAAATACATTGTATAGTCACTGAGGACTTAGGCATCATAGGTGAAGATCAGGTAGATGGTGGTGTTGAGTGTCGCAGACTTGCAAGTAGGTTTTGATGGTGAGACCACATTATAAAATGCTTCCATTACAGCACAAACAGGCCCATGAGGAAGGGCTGTTATTAGGTACTGAATATATTAAAGATTATTCTGTATGATTCACAGAGCTGAGTTTAGATGCTATTCCCTTCCCTCCTACTTGTTTCTGCTGCTTTTTCCTCTCAATAGCTTTTTCAGTGGTCTCATAAGATGGCCTCTGAGATGTGGTTTTCTCAGAACAGTCACATTCTTCATGAAAAAATGAAGTACTTCATGTTCTGAATTTCAAAATATTTAAGAGATTATGCCATTGGGCCTAGGGGAAGTGGAGATGACTCAACATGATAAGCAATCTTTTCCTGACTTTAAACTTTTTTCGTTTAGTAGACTCACAAATCTCTGAGTCAGTGTAATTTAAACTAATGAGGAGTCCAAGACGATAGCAACAAAATGAACAGGGCATCAAGAAATAGCAATAAAAATTATTAGGTCAGTTTAGTTTCATGAAGACACAAAGCCATGATGACAACTGTAATTTATGCAACCTATACAATATTCCAGACATAGGACATATTTTCAAAGGAAAAATATGAAGGACATAGGGGCAGTTCTCATGTTAGTTTTACTTCCCAGAAGTATTACAGTTCTCTAGGAGTATTACATAAATTGATATCAGTTGAGATATCAGCTGAGGTATTTGAAGGAGCTCCTAGCCTACAAGACAGAAAAAAAGGAGAGATTTAAAAATCAAAAGAAAGATTGATCTTTTTTGTCGTTTTTTTAACCTCAATTTTATTTTAACCTAGGTAATAGGAGTGAAAGATAAATAGCCATCTTCAATCCGGAACATCGTATGAAGGATTGAGAAAATCCAAATTCTGCTCCAGCTTGGAGGTCTGTGAGGGGTTTTTTGTTGTATTTGAACAACAGTATCTTAGGGTCTATGCAATTAAACTTTTCATAGCCTTGGTTTCTTGATCTGAAAAAATTAGATGCTACGTGTGAGAGGAGGTGTAGGCGTTCATATCTGCTTGGATCTTATTTCAGACTTCTTAAGGTAACCATCTAAAATAATTTGAATGAATCATGGAATTTTTTGCAACTATCTCTCTCCATTGTTTATACAGGGAGTCTAGGAAACTGGCTTAGGCTACGTGACTACATTTAGACAGTGGAAGGGATATGTCAGGATAGATGTATGGTTTTAAATGGCCAAAAATATTTGAAAGGAATATCTGCCTAAATGTTTATTTAGTCAGCAAGCTGGTGAGAGGAGTAATCTCTTCAGCTGGAAAATAAAGACATGTTAACTTTCAAATGCAGCTTACTGACACAAGACTCTAAGCAGAGGAAGACTCTGTAAACAATAACTATGGAGGCATGCAGCTGATACAATACTCTGTAATATCTAGCAATTGTAGAAATACATTTATTTGTTGGACAGCAAAAAATGCAAATGGAACTGGGGAGAGAAAAAGTTATGCAAATGCTTATCCATAAGCAGCAACTGTACTTAATGTGAAACTTGGCAGGCACCATTATCAAACAGATTGTTTCTAAAGCCAAAGAACACTTTAAATTAGGTACTATTTTGTTAAGTCTCCTAAGGCATTCCTCCCCTTTTTTCCTCCCAGAGGTCATTTAATTTACAAACTTAAGACATAATAGACAATATAGTATCTTGTATTTTTTCTAAGTATTGTCGCAGATTCTCCAATTCTCTCCTCAAGGGCAGAGTCTCAACAGCTCAGCTACCTGGTCTTTCTCACTCACATATTATCCCAGTTCACTATTTTAGACACTAACACGCTTTAGCAAGAGTGATAAAGGGACCCTGTTCTGAAAGATGAAGCTTGAATCTCTTCTACAGGAGCCAGCTCGGGTTGTCACTGTTGTGCTGAACTTGAGTACTTAAAGGGAGTAATAAAGCAGATATGTCTGCTGCTATATAGAATGGGAATGACCCTGGGAATGACCCAAGGACCAGGTTGAAGGGACCATCTGTGGAAATGTTGCTGAAGGCTGACTCCACCCTAGACACCCTTTTTTTGAAAAGGAAAAGATGAAGCCCTCTGAAAATATCCAGGGAATAAACTAGCAATTAAACAATGTGAATAAATAGGGACCAGTGCTTCAGTGCTCTCTCCAGTTTTCTTTTATTTTATCAGTGTAGACATACCAAGTAGGCTCTCATCAACATTGATAAACTATTAGCAGTGCATCACTCCTTTCTACCTCTAATTTTGGGAACATAGTGCTGAAACATCCATTCTGGCTAGCACAGGACCAGCTTAAATTATAGGAGTTTGTTTCATTTCTCTGCCGTATGAAGGATACTTGACTCTTTTCGGATCTAAGCAGTCTTTAGCAGCAGCATAATCATATTTGCATTTGCACCTGAGCTAATAAATCCAGCCAGATCCATGGTGTCTCTGAGCAGAGTCAGCCAGAGTTGTGGCAGTTCACAGCATGGTTAGTCCATAAAGCAGGTATCTGAAAAATTGCTGTGACTGTAGGAAAAACTGTTTGTGCCTTCTGGCCTTACATTGCATTATTACTTTACAGGCTGCAATTTTTGCTTTCAAAGAACAAAACAAAAGAGCCTCACCCTGAGATGAGAACACTTGGTTTCTGAGAATAAACATAATTACTGTTGTGTATTTTAGACAACAGTAAATTAAAAATAGAACATTAATATCTCACAGGAGAATTCTGTCTTTTACAATATGAATGATGATTATATACACTCCAGGTATTTGAAAATATAGTTCATGTGGTGTGGAAGAAAAAAATGTTTCTATACTTATTAGAGTAGACTGCACACTACATTAAGGAGCTGTATGATTTTACTCCTGAGTTTTTGATAATCTTCAGATAAACTTATTTTATAAAGTGGCAGAGTGTACTGCCATGAGGGGTCTCTAAAAACTTCACAATACAGTTATTATATAAATAGTAGCTATGAGAAATCAGTCAAGTTTCTAGAGTGACACATGAGATTCAGCAGGCTCACTGTCCACAGAATTTAAATTAAGGCAATTCAAATTCTGGCCTTTGTGCTTGTTCCACAAAAGGATGACAGGGATTTTTATTTGTCTTGGGACTTTCCCCAGCTTTGCCTTGTGTCCAGTCAAAAAAAAACTTTTTCAGGTAAAATCTACCTTTATCAGATCTAAATTGAAAGCAGAGTGTTGGCATATGCAGGAACAAGCAAGAAAAGGAGCAAGGGCAGCTGAAGGGCAGTTTGGAACTGGCAGCAACAAGTTGATAGGCATAAAAAAGGAAAAGTGCCTGAAACTGCCTCCAAAGCTCAGCACAAAGTGTTTCTACCTTGACAGTGTCCAAGTAAGCCTTCTTCCACTGGCTGGCTCTGTCTGCAATGTTACGAGGTGAGTAGATGTCAGCGTGTTCTGCACAGAGAGGGTGGACACCCCTCAGTAAAAAGGCTGTAATCCTGCCTCGCTGTGTTCTCTGTTGTGTGGTACTTCTTTCAGTGAGGCACGCCAGACCTGCTCTTTTGGATATGGCTTTAAAAATGTCAGCAGGTCTCTGAAATTCCTTGTTTTCCACTGATTGCCTTACCTGACTTCAGGGAAAAAGATCAAGCTCTGCTGGACAGCAAAAATTACAGAATTCCTTAGAAAGAAAATACATGCAATTATGTGAATCTTGTCATAAGATGTGAGGGGGGAAAAAAGGGGCAAATTAAAAATAGCACAAAAGAAGAAAACTACAAATAAAGACAAGTAGAGTATTGTTGCTTATTTAGCAAAGCATTGGTTTTGCTCTGTCTCCCCTTCTGAGAAATAATAGTTAGTTTAATTAACATGGTTAAAGAAGTGAAAAGAGAGAGCTAAAAATTTTGCAGGAATTTATTCAAGATGTAGATCCCTGTACTGCAAAAAGGAAGATGGAAACTTCTTTTCAGAATGAGATTTTTCCTGCCTTGAAAGACTTCGGCAAAGCAATATCAAAATCACACATAAAAACAAATACACCCATAAAAAACATTGAAACTCATGGCATTTCTTTTGATTAATAAATATGAAAACATACAGAGTACAGAGTGCACTGTGTCGCTTACAATAGAAAATACAGTTTCATAAAAAGAGAAATTTTAATGACAATCTTAAAACCTTACAATTTTACAGTGCTACTTTCTCTAAGAATTTAAACCATCATGTTTTCTCAACTCTAAACGCCAAAAAAATCCCCTTAATTGAAAGTTAGGACTTGTGAACGACAAACATATAAGATTGATAAGCCACAAACAGAAAGCTACTAATGGGGGTGTTAAAGTTTCCAGGAAATTATCGTGAAGATATTTTATTATACACGGAAGCCTTCTGCTAACATGTAATGATATCTTGGAAGAGTGCTTTTCAGATCCCTGCAAACTAAACAGCAGCTGAAAAAGGAGAAAGCCTAAAAAGTATTACAGTTCATCATAAAGCAGACTTGGATAAAATAGGTTAGCTCATAAATCAGAGCTATAGAATCAACTGCAGGATAACTAAAACAGCGGAAGCAGTACTATTTGCGAAGGAACTACAACTCCAAACAAAGCATCTAACCAATAGAAAACAAACACATTAAAAGAAAGGAAATTAGTGAAGTCATTACACAAACCCAGCTGGGAACCCAGCTGTTTAAAGATGAAGCAAGCTCTCCGAGCTCTCTAATTCTTGATCTTTGGGAGTGTCTAATTAGAAAACAAACTAAAAAAGTTTTTCTCCAAGACAGTATTAAAATAAAAATAAAAAGAAAGATTCCTTTCAGAATCAAGTTCATCTGATGTGACAGTGCAGGATTTTGGAATAACCAAGGAAAAGATAAGTGTTACTACTGCAGAGTTATGGAATCAATTATGCTTAAATAAGGGCTTCAATCTGCCCAGGCATAATTCCATGACGTATGTATGAGCAGCTTTTGTTTTGAAACCTACCTGTTGTGCTTTTACCCCACCGTTTAAAACATTAAATAGATAATTTGGAAGCCTACAGTGTTAATCACCCTCCTTGAACAAACCAATTAGGCAAGTACTGCACTGTTAAGGACATAATGTTAAATTGTACTTCAGACCACAGGCCATGCACTTCCATCCAGGGCCACCTTACCCGCGGGAGATGCAGCAAAGCATGTTTGTTTTACTATAGAATTGCCATCCCAACTTTGCACTTCTTCATTTTCATGGCACTACTGCTTTGATACTGATGACTTTAATGCACAAAGGAATAAGAAGGTTATTGTAAGCATAGGGATCAGATTGGCAGAAACAGGCAGGAGAGGATAAAGGAGACTGGATTTGAAATAGTACAGATAAGGATACACTAACTGTGGGATAAGTGTAGCATTACTTCTGACCATATGCATCTAGCAGTTTTAAGATTTTCAAGAAGATAAATGTGAAGATAAAGAGATTTTCTGAAAGAGACAACCTATGTAATCACTCTTCTATTTTGGGATAATTGTTGTTAGACTCAGTGCAAAAGCTGAAAGAATTTGAGACCCTTTTCCCAGCTGATTTCAAAACACACCTCAGATTGTCCTCACAATTCTCTGAAACAGAATTTGCTTAACTCTCTTTTTCTCAAAATGTTACATCACTCTTTATGCTCCTTACACTTTCAAAAATCTCTTCACTATTTTTATTACTCTTACCTACTGTTGTTAATATCTTATCTACTGTAAAGGCATAATTTATGTCAATATAATGGTCGTGTTTAAGCTGCAGTAGTAAAACAATTTCCCCAATATGATTTGGTTCTGGGGTGCCGTCCACTGAAATGCTAATACTATCAGCCAGAATCCAGTAGCACATAGGGTGAGGTTTAAATTTTCTGAGGATTTAGTGCAAGGAAAGGATCTTGAGGCATCAAGAATGGTATAAAAAATTACATGAAGCATGATTGTGCAGTGAAATTGTTTTAATGTGCACTGACTTTTTAAGAATGCTATATGCATGCTGAATATTAAGCCAATACTTGAAGATATTGGTGTTAATCTTTCAAAGAGTACCTCTTCTTACATTATATTAATAAAACTTTAAATTGCTATAATAAAAGAAGCATGCGGGTTCACTTTTACAAAAATGTATTATCCATCACTAACCAGTTATTCTGCAGGCTAAATTAATTGAAGCTATTTTATTAAAAATATCCTACCAGTATGTAGTACTTTCATCCCTCCATTGATTCAGCCATTCGTTAAATTAAAATCTATCTTCCTTCTGAGTTTTCATCCTACCCTCTTGCCTGGATTGCATCCACATCACAAAACTTTAAGTTTGGGGAAAGTCTTCTAGGATCTGAAGATATGAGAGCCTGCTACTTTCCTTTTCCATTGTATCTGTAATATTTAAGCTCTTTAGATTGCTTTCTCAGTTCCCCCCTCTGATTCCTGGTCATCTTCCCTGTCAGGAAACATGCTCTACAAATAACCCTCCTAGCAGTTAGACAGATGCCTGTGATTGTGTAGTGGCCGTTTTCCAAATTTCAAGATGGATAATTATGAGCAAGAAAGAAATTTTGGAAGAACTCAGGCAAAATCTCTCCTGAGATGGCCCATCACAGAACAGTCTGCCTGAAGGTCCTCCAGAAGCAGCTCAGTCAAGGAAGGTCTCACTCTGAGCCTTACCTTTCCAAATCTCTCCTGAGCAGTCCTGTTAAATTTAGAAATATTGAGATTAAGATGTAGATGATTGCTACCTGGGGATTTTAAAAATGTTGGTCATTAACTAACATTAATTAACATCACTTACGGTAAGAAGTGAACTTGGTGGGCAGCTGACTGGAGACCTCTCTTGACATTATTCTAGCAAAGAGTTATGTTTCTGTTTTGAATCCATTCACTGACCCCTTCTTTGAAAGAACTCAGTGCTCAATAGAAAAAACAATTTGGAATTTAAAACTACATATAAATATTTAGTATGTACACAGACAATGCCTGCTCAAGTATTTGGTATTTTATTTGGATGAGGATCAGCTCTTCTTGTAAGCTTTCAATCAATTTTTTAAGAAAACTGGTTCTGCCAGGTGGGAAATAAAAGATGTCATCTCAAAATATTTTGTAAACTGAAATGGGTTGTTAAAAAATTAAATTTCTTAGCAATTATGTAGTTCAAGGGACACAAGTGCACTTGAAATTTGGGCAAGGTGCATGGGGTTTCTGTAAAATTCTGCACAAGCAAGAGATCTTGTGACCGGATGTGATTCCTAGATAATACCTTCAACTTGCTATTCCATCTTTCCCCCCCTGGCTTTACCTTTTTCGGTTTTAAATATCTCAGTTTTTCTGTTTTCTTTTCTTCTACCTGTTTTAACTTGCCTTGCATTTGTTTGTCATGTCTTATTAAGAATGAAATCTCTCCAGGGCAGGGAACTTGTCTGATTTATTTTTCTAGAATTCAGAACAAATATACGGTATTATGTAAATGATTTTAATTTAAAAATAATAATAGTTTCCTATCAAGTCTAATTTTGAGGTCTGTGCTCAATTTTTCTCTAGTACCCTTTCTTCTAGTATGTTGTTGCCAAGTTAAGTATTTTTCTCATGCATATTTAAATACTTACCTTTCCTTATTGAGTGCCTAAATTAATTTACTTTACTTAAGCAGTTTGTTTTCCTATGAGAAGTCCCAATTTCAGGGGACAAATTTGTGGGCCCACTGGAGGTAATAAGAATTTTACCATTTACTTCACCAAGGACAAGATTTCACTCACAACCTCAGCTGGCAGTGGTCCCTGTGCCATGTACTACTATTAAACTGAGTGCAAGGTAAACTCTGATTCCAGCTGCCACTGAATGGCAGACAATCTACAAATTATTTCCCCTTTCATTCATTTAATTGTGTAAAATACTTTCCGAGTGATACTCAGTATCACTTTCTTTGACTTTTATTTTCCTTTATGGTATCCTCCTCTGACTTCAGTTGTGCTCACTCTTTAGCAAGAAGGTTGTTTTTGCATGACGTTCACCCTTTGGCAAATGAACATCTGCTGATGCTCTGAGCTCCACTTTTCTTATGCCTTCTTTACCCTCTGTTTTCTTTGGGTTGTGTTCCCCCTCCCACCCATTTAGTGAGCTCAGCCTTTCCCAGAATTTTTCTTTTTTTCATCCTAGTTCTTCCATGTCTACTCTTCTAGCCCCACATTGTCTAATAATAGCATTGTCTTTCTTATGTTCACTAGTGAAAAGCAAAATCTCATCTCCTGAAGAATCTAAATATTATTATTACCCTTACTTTCCAAACAGGAAAGCCAAACAGAAAGGCAGTGAATAGACAAAACAAGAGAAGGAATGGGTATTTAGATCTGGGATTAGTACACAGAAGACAATCTGCAATTTGTCCCATGGTTGAGATTTTCTCCCAGTATTGGGATATTCGTCTCGTGGCCATGGGATTATATTGCCTGCTAAACTGAGGCAGGCAACAGCCGCAGTAATTTTGCAGTAGCTTGGGCTGCTTCCACTGTTTGCAGCTCACAGAAGATCCCTTATGAAAACAGGGATTAAGTATAAATTACACTCAATAGGCTGAGATTAGTTTTGGGAGTCATAGCATCCAGAAACTCAAGAGGGCCCAAGATTTACAGACATATGAGTGTGTCTTTGATACACAGACCTAACACTCAATATGCCCTGGCAATCTCTGCACAGACTGTATTGTATCTCTCTTTGAGAGGAAAAAAACCAACTCAAATCCCAGGCAAAAATAAATAACAAAATTTAAGGCATCCTCCTAAGTAATTTCTTAATGTGTGATTTCTTATAGGAATATTTTCACAATATCATGTTAATTCTTGAAATGATTGCTAAAGTATTTCTACTGCCAATGGATTTACTTCATACTAGCACAAGTATAGAATGCTTCAGGAGGAAAAAGAAAGGTGAATTTTAATAAAACTGAAGAATAAACATCGAGTGTGTTTGTTTCTTTTAAACATTATACACAGCTGTTGTAAAGTTGGCTGGCAAAGACGCATGCCAGAAACCTACATATCTGATACTACAAACTGTTCGTTTCACACTTTATTCAGTAACAGCTGGTAAAATGGTATTTAAGAAGATTTTTGATT
The DNA here is from genome assembly GCA_013397775.1 of Eulacestoma nigropectus. Lineage (NCBI taxonomy): Eukaryota > Metazoa > Chordata > Aves > Passeriformes > Eulacestoma > Eulacestoma nigropectus. The sequence continues at coordinate 738,604 of VZTE01003924.1, forward strand.
TAATCTAATGAGAAACTATGTTGCAATGTATGTACTGCCTGAAGAAAATAATTGGACAAACATTGATTTTTATGTTGCTATAATAGTTTCATTTTCGATAAATAGGAATTTATATGCATAGTTATTTGCTATCATTCCTCTCTCCATATACAGGCTAGAGATTTTCTTGCAACCAAACCATACCAAACCAAACTAAGCAAAACAAAACAGTCTTGAAATGAAGTTTAGCTACTTAAGAACTGCCAGAACTGGAAAAGACCTCCCTTAAGATTTGTTTTATATTCAACTGACATAAGACCAAGCTGGTGTCAAGGGAACCAGAGGGTGGGACCTAGAGAGAGGCAGAAAGAAATTAGGGCACACCGATACCAACATGAAAGGAGCATAAATAGAAAACAGTGCATGAAGAGTAGTGTAAACCCAACTTCACTGTTCAGTTTTCGTATATACACCAAGTATTTGAATTATTGAATATCTTATTTATGTGTTTGAAGAACGACATAGTTCTTAAACACACTAAGACAAGACAGCAGACAATCAGGTCTGAAAGTATGTGTTTACTGTGAAATGAAGCAAGCAATGAGCTGGACACCCAATAATTCACACTAATTAAGTGTTACTTACCTTACCATTTTGCACTAAAACTGTCTCTGTCAAAGGCAGGGCACACCTCTGAAAATAATTCTTGCAGTGGACCTTACCTCAATGTCCAAACCACACGAGACATTATCCCTTCTCCCTCAACAGCCTCCTACTTTGTCCCAAGAGACTTTTCGTTCCTGAGCACCCTTACTGTCTTCAGCCACACAATTCCCCTCAGCTTTATGTTATACATCTTTAATCTTGTAGATGGAAACACAACTCCTCACATGGATTCAGACCCTTAGAAATGAAAATACACACACAAAAATAAAAATGCAGTATAAGAGCCACGGGGAGACCTTCTAGGAAAGAAATGTGACCCACCAATTGAGCACCATCAGAGAAACTGGCCCAAACCAATGTGGTGATGAATCAGTGTGTACCTCTTGGTCTGGTTGTCAAGGATCACTCTGTAGATGTGCCATGTAGACACAGGTGCCACCAAGAAGACAAAGTTCTCCTTTGAGTTCTAAATAGAAGCACAATTGCCAATGAAGCAATCATGAGAAGACCAGGGTCTTACATGGTTCTTCTGTGAGTGATTTAAATCTGTCCGTATTCCAGAATTTCTTGATAGTTATTTTGCAGAGGCTGGCTTAGTAATGCACATCATCAGCTATTTCTAAACAGTGTTACATATTTCCAAGCAGGCTTTTTTTCCACATATTAAGAATGAGCCCTGTCATGTAGTCATCCTTTGGATGATTACAACTTCAACTTAAGTTTATTGGGACTTTTGAGTATGCCTCTAATACAGGATGAAAAGCACTCATGACATCTGATACCTATTAATTTGGGAATTCACAATTTAATACCTTCAGTGTTATGAGTGTCTTACTTATGTGCAAATACATTTCAAAGTGTGTTTACTTGTGCTGATAATGACATTATGCTGAGAATATTTCCCCCTCAAAGGAATTTATCATATTTTGTTTGCTATTACTAACATGTTTTTTGAGCTGTTAGTCTGAAACAAATATTTAGACAAGTGAAGGAAGTAGTATTATTATTTCTCCCATTGCACATTAGTAAAATGTAAAGTACTGTGCACCTAGATTGTTATCTGTTTCTGATGAAGCTTGTGATTATATTTTCTGGGTTTAGTTTGAAAGCTAAGACATCTGTTTATCTGGTGCATACAGAATAACTCTCATGTCTCTTCATCTCTTAAATTTTCAAAGGCTTTCATTCTGTTTCAAATCCTTTGAAGAAGCAGTAATCAAAGACAAAAATTATCAGAGGTACATTTTTGTTTTCCAAACAATGAAAATAACAACGCTCATCATACTCCGATTTCAGGCACTTGCAATGAAACTTCAAACCTGGAGATTTGCCACAGAAATCAAAAGTAATATGGGTAGCAGCAAACTCCAAAGTGCTGGCTGGATTACAGTTAATATGGGTATACCCCCCCTAGACTTCAATTCATCATATAAATTTAAACCAAGCATTTAAATAATAAAGACCAATAAGGCAATGCAAAGACATCAAAAAACATATCCCATCACAGCATGACAATGCATCAAAGTTTTCTTCTTCTCCTTTTTTTTTTTATTCAGATAAAAAAACCAGGGCGAATAATGGTGAAATGCCTTTGTAGAACAAAAGCATTCTGAAAACAGAACATTGAACAAACAATACTTTGCCATTCAATACTGATTTTCAATTTCAAAACTTAGATTGAAACAATATTTTCCAAGAAGGAATCAATATATTCCTGTAAAGGAATTGGCATTACAGTTGAACTTTTAAGTAAGATTTTTTTCTTGCCAAATCTATTCAAATTACAATTTTACTTAGCACTTGAGGGGAAAACTAACAGAGGTCTTTCTTGAAGAACTGAAAAGTTTTCTATGTATTTTTCATTCATTTATTACTTCTACATACACCTCCACTATGATCATGCCATTTGGAATATACTTTGGGCAGAAGAATTAGCAGATTTATTCAAGTTAAGAATAGTGGGAATATGTGAAATGTTTTTTTCAAAAACTCTAATTAATTTGTGGCAGATTTGAATGCCATGGGTAAAAGCCCACGCAAACTTGAAGTCAAACATGATCTTTAAAGATTTGACTATCATCTTTTGTTTTATTAGAGATTAGCAAGATGAGGATGAGAGTTAAGAACAAATGCTATATTCAGTGAATTCCTGCTGACCAGATTTAGATCCCTGCACTGTAATTGCCAACTTTACTAATCATTCTTTACAGTCAATGCAGAGAAACATGTTTTGCTAGTCTCCCACTCACCTGACCTATCGTAGACTTCTGCTTCAAAATGAAGTGAATTGCAGCCCAGAAGCACCTAATAACAGGATCTTAAATGACCGATTCACTGGTAGCTCACATCTACATAACACATATATTTATGTCTGTATTTGGTTAAAAGGATTTCATGCTAGGTATGTGCATTTCCTTCAGTTTGTGACAAGTCTTTGGTGGTCCCATATATGAACTCTGCACAATGACATGTAATGGGGCTCTGATGGGTTACTGTGCCAAGACTGTGCAGCCTTGTCATGCCTCTCATCACTTCGGATACCAGCTGTACAAATAGCATGCAAATTCCATCTTCACAGTTGCACTGACCGGGAGGAGATAACTGAAGGTGTTTCCTGCTGTGCTGGAAAGCAGAGAGGAACTTTCAAAGATGCCAAGGTTTTTGACCTGAGACCTTTGCTTGGTTTGCTACTGATGTGTAGCACATAGATATCTAGCATGGAGAAGAAAAAAAACCAATTATCTATCACTCAAAAGTAGCTAGGAAACTGTATTCCTGCATATTTCTTTTGACAACATCAGTTTCCCTTATCCCTACTCTTTTTAAACAAGTGTAGTTTGATTAGATCATTAGTGATCAAAATAGGCTTTGACAGAAACAACTTTCAGTTCATTTAATAACTATGACACCTGAGTCCTTTGCCCCCCAAAAAACACACACACACATATAATAATAATAAAAAAGATTAAAATAAAAAAAATGGGATTTTTCTAATTTTAATAATTTGAAATTATTGTTCTCACTTGTTTTAAAAAGCTCATTTTGCTATCACAATTCATCTTTGAGATTGCAATGCAGTTTACATCAGTTTGGCTCGTCTTAAAAGAACTTCAGCATGTGCTAAAAGTGGAAGCTTTCCTCCATGTTATCCTAGGACTATATATTTGCTGTTTGTGAAGAGCAGTGCTGGCTTTCAGTCCTGTTGGCTCAAGGCTGCACTCACAGCCCTGTAGGCAACTCAGAGTGTGGCTTACAATGGCTTTGAGATGATTTAAACCCAAACTACTACTGAAAGTGCTAATTCCCTCAGTTCTTCCTCTTCCCACATATTCCCCTCCCACACCCCCCATTAGCATTTATGCAAAAGGAACTGATCCAACTAAAAAGTTTTACTACCTGGGAAGCTGGGTGTTGGACCAGTTCCCAGATCTCTCTTACAAGGTAGCCATAAGATCTCACGTGCTGGCACAAGGGAAAAGGTGGGAACAGAAGGAGGGAGGAGAGAGGTTGGAGGAATCATCTTCTTCAGCAGCTCTTTGTACTTAAGTTAAATTAAAGTGCTCATGAAAGCACAGCCTAATTTAATTCACATTTCCAAGTTCCTCAGTGTTTCCAAGATAGATGAGCGACTGTCACACTCTCTGACTCTCAGTTCTACCTCCCTCCCCTCCATCTGGGAACAACCTCAAGATGCTATCATCACAGCAGCAAAAGAGCTCTCAAAAGCATATTTGCCTGTCAGCTGGGTAGTTGACTTCAATTAGAAGTGTGAGGAGTTTTGTCCTATAGGTCGCAGGTAGATTTTCCTAGCCAGATTGGGTTGGCTAACAAAACTATTTGGGTCCTTTGCCTTTACCTGCATGATTTGATTTTTTGGGGAAGCGAAATAACAGTAGGGTCAGCTATACATATCTTATGACCTTGATCTAAATGGAAAACATAGAACAAATGTAAAAACCTGAGCAATTATTATGAGGAAAATTAAGATTTTCAAGCTGCAGTTACAAAAAAATGATAAATAGAAAAGGCGAGGGAAATCAAAAGTAAAGAAGGAAAGAAAGTAAAGAAAACTGAATATCTGGTATTTTTAATATACAAGCATAGTGAAAATGGTGTCATGTAATACCCAAAATACATTGGTAGACCTTCTGCCTCAAATGGACTGATATTCTTTTAAAACCCATGAATAACTGTGTCTTAATGAAGCTCATTTCAGTGTGAATTTCAAAAATATTAAGAGACCAACTTCTGTATGCATTTGAATATTGAAGCCCTATCTGTTGTAAACCAATATGCTAGTAAGTATTCCAGAGTGACAGACAAAAAGACCCAAACAACTGATGCTTTTGTTGAATATAAGTCTCAAATGGTACATGGATTAATGATTTTCTTTTTCCACAGAAAAGGATCATTTTGTCTTTTTTGCCTTTTGGCTTTCAGCAGGTGTTGCTCCCTCTTCTGCCCTGGGCATTTGCTCCCCTCTCCACCTGGACGAATATCCCACTGCTCAGTTACAATGTATGTGTACAAATCATTGACCCAAATACCAACTCAGGTGTATTTGGCCACTCTTTAAGGAACAGAATGCCTGGGACTGTGAGATAAGGTAAGACAGCTAGCTTTAAAAATTATTTTTAAAAAGTAAAAGGAGTTGTGTTCAGAAGACAGAGTTAACAAGCAATATCTAGAACAAATTTTGGACCCTACACTTGAGAGAATTTTGAAGTGTAGTCCATCCTGCCTCTTATCCTCTCTGCCATTTCTACATGAGCCTTCTCAGGAAGGGAAAGCCTGAGTTGTTTAACCGTTCCCCGGTGTCAATCATGCAGTGTTTATAAAACACCCCATTGCAGACAGTGTCTGTCAGCAGCAGGCTTTCCTGAAATGCTACTGAGCAACACTGAACTGCATGTGAAGGTGAGGAAAAGGCATTTTCAGCAATGGGCTTGCATGTATATGGGGTTAAATCCTATTCTGAAGCAGGCAGATGAAAATGAAGAAGGCATTCAACTGCCTAATGTGTCTGGTGTAATTTTAAATGCCTTAGGCTATGTCTGCATCAGGAGCTCATGAAATCCAAGAGGCGCACTCTTGCAGTGCTCAAGACTCTGTGTTCACACCACTCTCATGTCACATTTTTTTTCTTTGGACTATCTGTAGTCTGGTCCCAGAGGGTGAGCTTGGTGTGCTCACATGGAAAGCATTCTCCAGTTTAGTTTAGACTCCCCCAAAGCTGGTCCACTGGCTTTGGAATCACTTTGTAATGGGAACCACAGCTTAGAAAAGAGAACCCGTAGGAGATAAATGCACTCCTGATCCAAGCACCTGCAAAGTATCTGAGGCATTTAGGGCAGGCAGATAGGCCAGAGACTGTGGAAGACCTGTACCTTTTTTGGAGGAATATTTAGAAGGTAGGCAAGACACTCTAGTATGTCTAAAATAGCAGCAATACCTCTTCCACTTTCTAAGGGGAAAGGGAATTGGATGAGTACCTCTGATGGCAAAATGAAATCTGAGCCCTGTGCATACTCTGACCAAAGCAAACAATCTCCTTAATATTCCTATCTGTGAACGCAGACCTCTGTGACAATAAATGAGGTATTTATATATATTTGCACAGAATCTTTTTCTTTTATCTTCTCTGTTTGTATAGTCCTATGAACCTCTGAGAATTATCTATATTTATCTGCCTGAGTCCTCTCATTTGGTTTTGTATCTCTTCAGTTCTATCTTTTCTTTATTTCCAGAAGTCCACATGGCAGCTTTCCAATTGTATTTATCCACTCCAGCTAATTGAGTCACATAAATGTAAGTAATTTGAAACATTATTGTGAGAGATTTCTGTTTGCCTCTTTAATTAAGCAGTTGTTCACAGGTGCATACAGTTACAACAAAATTAATTGATAGCTTTATATTGCAGTTCTTGAGTCTGCTGCTATTTGGTGTTTGCAAACAGTGCCATTACATACAATGTAATGTTGTTCATAGGGAACATTTCTCATTTTCCTTCAGCAAAGGTTAGGACAGATTGACCTACATATTGGAAAATCTATCTGAGCAGTAAAGGTAATTTTCCTAAGAAGGAAACAGAGCAAATGTTTATTTATGGAATAGTTTATTACCAATGGGAAGAGCTGCAACCCTGCCCTATTTTTCTGCATCCATAGCAAGTATCTTGAATGCCAAAAATCATTGCCAGGGTAAGCTAATCACTTCTTGTGGAAATTGTGGGCACCTTATTTATTGTTGCCACAGGCTTCACTACCTTAACCATACAGGATTATTAATAAAATTTCTTTTAAATGGTCCATTTTTTGGTTTCTATTGACATTAAAAACAGTACAAACAGTACAACAATCATGCAAAATGATTTTAGCAACAACCTGGGAAAACTTCAGAAGAGTAAGCATGCAAGTCTGACTTCATCCTGTATAACTCTCATACCTAACTTCAGGCTACCAGTGGTCTAAATGGAAAAAGATAGGAATGAGGGCAATTAATAGAATAATAGGATCATAGAATATCTCAGGTTGAAAGGGACCCATAAGGATCATTGAGTCCAACTAGCTGTTCCTTGCAGGAGTGTTACTGCACATAACTTTATAGAACTGCAAAAGATTTCCGTTTGCTTTTAAATAATCTTAATTTTTTAAATTGTGACAATAGATTGGAACAATCAATGCAGTGCTAAGAAGCTGTGCACAGCAAGCAGATATGAAAGCTCTTTCACAATGCATCTGCTGAATCTCCTATGATCCAATGCTATGGATTTCAGATTTTGGCACTGGATTCCAACAGAGCTCTTGCTTCATTTATTTTTGGTGCTGAGTAAGGTGGTCCACCATTATCGTGATGATTCAAAAGCATGATTTTCTTTGGGCTGACTTTGGACTTGCCAGCAGATGGACTTACACCTAAAATAAGACTAACTTCTCGCCTACTCATTTTCTGTTCAAATCCTGCTTTGCAGTTTGACAAAAGACTGGAAGTTGAAATCCCCTTTGCTGTCTCTGTAATTGCCTGCTCCAATGGTTTCCAAATGTGGAAAGCATAATGACCTCACTTTCTTACTGCTTTCTATTTTCTTCTTACTTCTTCTGCTGCCACTTACTTTTTGCTAGCTGCCATTAATTCTTCAGCTCAACCAGCAGAAGAAATTATAAGAATGTTCCTCTTCTGCTTCTGCAAATACAACAGTTCAGCTTATCTAAAGTTAGAATTGCTGTGTGGAAGTGACTACTACTGTCTCTCTGTCTATGTGTTTGGTATCAAGTTACACAGAATGAACTTAGGCCACAGGATCTTTATTTTCTATCAAGGTCTTAATTTAAGATCAAAATACATGTTCAAGTTGCTAGGCAAATACTCTTGTTTAGGGTGAATAAATATCTAGATAAGAGTCTGTCCCTCTGTTTAAAATCTTCTTGGCAAGATTCTTATTCCTTGTGACAAAAATAAGATGAAGTAATAAAACAGTAATGAATAAACAGATAATAATTTACCATTAACTGAGATGGGAGCAATAAAAGCAATAAAAATAAAAATATTTTCTTCTCCATTTAGACAAACCCAAACTACTACCACATGCTTTTCCTATAGACTATACCAGTGACAGCAATAATATAAGCTCTCCCCTGAAGTTATTTAGTGTATAAAAATTTCATAGAGAGAAAACTCTTCTTAGTAGAGTCAAATGCAAATTTATGCTGTCTAGAAACAGAGCAGAAAGGTCATGCTTAAAACATGTGTCCTGTGACTGAAAAAGTATTAGAGATTAGAGCAGGGAGTTGGACTTGATGATCCTATGGTTCTCTTCCAGCTTGAGTTATTCTAAGGTTCTGTGAATTGCTGCCTTCCATTGTGATAATTTGAGAGCTAATCTGGAGAGTTCTCATATAATTTTCATGACACTATTGGAACAGCTGATGTGTTGTTGTGCCTGGGCCAGAAGATGGTAACTGGCAGCCTTATTTTACTCCATATACAAAACAGGATCATGTACACTATGAGCAGCTGTGTTTCAGGAACAGGAGGCAGTAGCTTCCAGCTGAGGGATAGAGAATGTCATGAGGTTCATCTGAGCATGAAATCCCCTAACATTTCAGAAGTAGGGTGCTGAGAAGCAAGTGTGAATCTTCTAGCTACATTGAAAAGATGTAATAGAGGGATACTGGGCCCAGTTTTTCTGTCACACTTGGCAGTTGCAATAGAAATCTGAGAGAAGTTCTGAAAGGAGCTACAAAAGAGATTAAGTGGTAAACTTAAAGGGCTCAAGTTGTTTCATTTCCCTAGAAGAGAATACTCAACATGGCTGTAATGAACATGTATCTCTTTTGGAAAGAAGGCTTTTGCAAGTAGAAGAGATTCTTAATACATCAGGAAAGGAAAGAGAAGCGAGACAGAAAAAAGATCCAACAGCAGAAACCTGAAGGTAGAAGAATTCAATTGTGAAACACTGTCCTTTTCTAAGGGAGAACTTCACAAGGATCTTTTGTGTTTCCATTATCACTTCAGTTCCCTGTATTAGTTTTGGATAACCTTAATAAAATCTATTCTGCAGGCCATTCAGAAATTATTAAATTACTACCTGAATAGTTGACTGAAAATCTGTGTTCGGAGTAATCTGGACAGTAAACAGTTGCAACAGCTGAGATGTGAGTGTATTATTAGTGAACACATAGGTAACTGACTGAATAGCATATAAACCAGGAGATGGCATGATTTTCCTTCCCCTCACAAACTCAAATACAGCTCAAATACTGCTGTAAAACTGTCCATATTACTCTTAATTCTCCGTAAGATGAATCTGAACACTGGTGCTCACCATTTAGTTGGGACATCCTTTAGAGGTTATCAAGGTTGTCAAGATTGCACCCCCTGGCACTTATGCAAAATTGCGTATGTAAAAGAAATTCTGTTCAGTGTGGTCTAAACCGTTAGGTAGAAGAACCCCATGCAGAAGTTAGTGCTGTTGGTGTTCTGTCTTGAATATTTACATAGCATCCATCACTGCATTATGTATGGACTTCTAGCAGAGCTGGGCAATTAAATTGAGGAGGTAATCTTTATTCAAGAAAAAATCTGCCCTGATTTGTTACCATAATTGTCTACTGGAATAGAACATTATGAATGTTTTCTCACCTGTCATTACACTTAGATTTGTTCTTTCAGTGGGCAAGGACAATTTCCTTGATGCAAATACAGCAGCACACTCCCTAGCTTTCTTCAGACTCTTTAGGAAGTTTACCAGACTCTTCAGAAAGTTTGCTTAAGTCTATTACAAATCACAGAATTGCAGAATCATTTATGTTGGAAAAGCTGAGATCATCAACTTCTAACCGACCACCACATTATCAAATAGACCATGGAACCAAGTGCCACATCCTGTCGTTTCTTGAACACCTCCAGGGATGGTGGCTCCGCCATCTCCCTATGCAATCCATTACGATGTTTAACAACCCTTTCTGTGAAGAAATTCCTCCTGATGTTCAGCCTCAACCTCCACTGATGCAGCTACAGGCAATTTCCTCTTGTCCTGTATCTGGTTGCCTGGGAGAAGAGACAGACCCCCAATCTCCTTTCAGGCAATAGCAGAGAGTGATAAGGTCACTCCTGAATCTCCTTTTCTCCAGGCTAAACAACCCCAGCTCCCTCAGCCGTTACTCACAGGACTTGTGCTCCAGACCCTTCACCAGTTTTGTCACCCTTCTCTGGACATGCTCCAGGCACCTCAATGTCCTTCTTGTAGTGAGGGGCCCAGAGCTGGACACAAGATTCAAGGTGTGGCCTCACCAGTGCCGAGTACAGGGGGACAATCACTGCCCTGGTCCTGCTGGCCACACTATTGCCGATACAGGCCAGGATGCCATTGGCCCTCTTGGCTACCTGATCCCTTGGGTTCCAGCTTTTATATTTTTAAATCCTGTACTGCCTAGTGTGTAACTCTGAAGTTTCTTGCAGCCTGTTAGTTGCTGCTCTCTTATGCCAGATAGACATAACAAACCCTCTCTGAGCTTGTTGTTCAAGGACACTTAGGCTGTCCTAGGCCCAAAAGGTGCGAACTAGGGCCTCTAAGAGGTGGAGAAATTGAAGAAGTTACATCATTAGCTAAAGTTTTAATTGGCAAATTTATGCTGATATGCAGATGAACCAAACCTATAAAAGTGTGAAGAACTCGTGACTCGTCGTCCATCTTGGGGTCCTGCTTGGGGTCCATTTTGGATGTAGTCTGTGGCTCCCTAGGGTGTACCTTTGAAGGCCTTTCAAATAAATATCCACCTTTATTCCCTTACTCCTGTCTAGTCTCTGTTTCTAGGTAGCTCTCCAAGGCATCATACCTGGGCACACACGGGCTCATGTCCAGCCACTGTCAACCAGGTCCTTTTCTACTAGGTCACTGCTTTTCTCCAGTCACTCTTCCCCTGCATGCGGTCGTTGTGACTCTAGGGCAGCACTTGGTCTTGCTGCCCCTTATAGGTGATCTGGGCCCATCGATCCAGCCTGTCCAGATCCCTCTGCAGAGCCTTGCTCAAAGATTTACGAATCATCATTTGGCTAATGATCATCCTGGACTGATTTATAGGATTACTTTTGTTGATGAGGAGGAAACTAGTTCTGAAAAAGTATTGTAAAAATGCATGGTAGCGTTCTCTGTTTGCTCTGTCTCTGTGAATTTGCATTAGTTTTGCCCAGACTGGGCATAAAAATGTTTTTCTTTTTAACGGCCAGCACTGAAAACCTTGTATTGGGATCTGAAAATCACTGTCAACAATAAAGTTTTCTGAGGCCAAATTGTTACAATTGAGTAGACACCTTGTCTCCAGCAGGGTTGTGAAGGTACAAATAAGGGAGGCGTTTGGCATTCCACAGGGAAACTTGGAGACAGAATAGCTTTGCTGATGACATATGAGATTGACTAGCATCCAGCTTACTCCCCCAGAGCTGTTGGGTCTGGTAATAAAAAAACAGAAGACAGTTACAGATCAAAGTCAAAGCATACAATTGTTTCTGAAGCAGACATATATGACTCACAGGGAACCTATCAGTTGAGCATGAAGCTGCCTTTCCTTTGAGCCACCTTAAGCATGTGTCCATTTGACATGGTCTAGCATTTACAACCCAACAGAATAAAAAAAATAAGTATATGCAGCCAGGTACAACAAAACATTCGAAAATTTACAGGGCTGGTGAGTCACAGTTAGAAGCTTGCTTGCACACAAATTACTTTCCCAACCTGCTTAGGCACCTTGTGCAGCTTTTGGGTCAGGATTCACAGAGGCACTCAGCATGGCTCTTACGTGTCTAAGGATGCCACCCATTGTGAATCCCAGTTCAGGTTCCAATCTCCTTTGGATGCTGAAATCAGCCTGATAAACTTTGCCCTTTGTCTCATCAGTCCCTCCCTTTTTGTCTTTCCCGTTCTCTATTTCTCCATACTTCAGACTGGATGGTGGTCTGTCAGCAACTATTTTCCATTGGTTACAACTGCAGTTACTACCATTCCAGCTGAGCTTATTTCATGTTCTGAGATAAAAACAACTGCAGCATCTCATGAGCTTGCAACATTGGGAAATAAACGATGAATTTCGGGTTTTAGCAGCAACAACTGAGTAACAGGAATTTGCTCCCAGATGGACCTGGGGAAAAAAAAAAACCTGATTGAATTACTGTCCTGTTTAAAGCCCAATGTATGCAATATTGGCCATGCAAAATGGGCTCATCACTTGTAGAATGAGGTATAGCAAGAGAGAAATTATGGTCAGCTTCCCCTGGGAGGTACAGATTCAAGTGCAGGGGTGAAAAGATTTATTTTTAATCAAGTGGATAATCCTCTTCACTCTGCAATGGGAATTACCTCAGGTATAAACATTAACCATTGTAACTATTAAGTATGAGGGGATATTAGATTAATTATTCTGTAGATGTGAAATAAACTGCTGCAGATTTTGCAGTATGTAAAAAGGACAGTGAGTTGAGAGTCTAAATTGGGTATTTAGCTCAATACACAGAAAGATACTTTGATTTAGTGATCACGTGATTTAGTGATAACTGTTACAAATTCAAGGTGTAGGGTATCGAATCATGTTGAATAATACTTCTGTGTTCCATTTAACAATATTTAATGACTGGAAATTCCACAGTGGGCAAAGGGAGCTGGGCTGACACTTCATACTGTTTTTCATTAAGGTTTGTCTACCTAACTCCTCTAGATTAATTTAAGAGTACAAATACCATTGTTTTTAGCGATAATTACCTAAAATTTCTGTTCAGTATTTTTATCTTGATAAAGTTTTTTTTTGTCTGTTGGTTTGTTTTTTTGTACTTGATTGAGGGGAAAAGAATTCAATGAAAAATGATTGTGTATGAACACGGAGATAAATATCTGATTATGAAGTCATCCTTTGCCAGATGAAATAAATTTCTTTTTTCTTCCTGTACAAAAATAATAACAGTACCAAGTTCTAATATATTAATTTGATTTGACTTAGAACACCAGCACATCACAAAGGCAGTAGTTTTAAAAAATAATTTGCAAATTCTTCAGTATATACTGCAGTGATATCTCTGTGTTACAAGTTAATAAGAGAAAATTATACATAATACTTCACTGAATTCAGTTGCAATACTCTGGAACAAAATTCTGGTTTTATACCATGGCTATATCAACTGGTTTCCACAGGATTTTTACAAAACATAAAGAGATCGGGACAACACATTTCTTACATAGGTTAAGCATTTTTCAGAAATGTATAAATATTATTTTGTGTCTCTACTTAGATTAAGGTTAATATTGTTGAAATATCTACATCTGCTTTTATTCTCACTGTGATGTTTACCACCTAATAAAAATGCTGAAGTTACCAAGGAAAGATGTTTAATTTGTTCTTGCTGCTCAGTTGCATGTTGCATCCTATTTTGTAGTAAATGGCACGATGTCCCAAGTGGGCTGCCATACTGTCAGATACATTATTTATACATAACATTACTGGTTAATCAATGAACAAAAATGCAGGATTCTTTTCCCCCCTTTTCCTGTGACATCTTTAAAGCTACAGTAGAGAAGAACAATTTTGCAATGTATTACACTGTTACTCACTTTTAAATATAGCTTCAGGAGTTTCCTGGCACAGTTTGCACCACGCGTCTGATTAAATCGAATGCAATTGTTAGTCAAATGCAGTAACTATTTGTGCAGTGCAGAAGAGTAATTTATTTAACTATGTAGGCTATCCTTTCCAGTTAAAAGTGAGCAAAATGAATTCCAGCAAATGTTTCGAACAGATCTTTTTTAAATCCAAAATGAAAACTGAAAAGCCAGCCCATCGTGATTTTTCATGTGTATTTACAAGAGAGACAGAATTTAAAAAGTCATTTGAAAGCTCAGCAGTTTTAGAAGTTCACTGTGCCTTAAATAGAAAACTGAATTTATAAGTGAACGAAGAACTGAAATATGAAAATGTGTGCAAACAAGAAATGCAGCTGTACTGTGTCACAGTACTACAGGGGATTTTTGTTTTTACTTCAGCCTATTCTGTTGTATTTTGTTCATAGACATTTCAGATCAATACAAAATATTCAGCTCTGTTCCAGTGATTGAATATGAATACATTATGTGCATACAAAAATAGTGATAATCTATGTTGATACAATAGTTCATTTTGCATTAGTGTCCTAGATGGGACAATGTTAAGAAGCAATTTAAATGAAATTCATTTAAATGTCAGCTCTCATGCTTGTGATTTTTCTGTAATTGGTTATTTAATTAAAATAATTCTCATAGTCATTAATTTAGACTAAAACTTGCTGTGCACTGACATGTTTTAATTACATGGTATTAACAAAATTGATATGCTTTAAAAAAGCATGGTTAAATTTTAAACAAGAATAAATTAGAAATCTCATAGATCATCCTACTTAGAGTATTAGTAGAGAAAAAGTCAGTCATTTAAAATGTTTATTATAAACAAAGTCCCAACATTATTGTGCATGCATCATATTTGGTTCCTGCTTCAGTGTGAGGAGACTTTTATGTTAACACAGCACCTCCATCTTTGAATTCCTTTAACCAACACACAATAAATAAGGTAATGAACCAAATTAAATATTAATAGAAATCCACATAAACCACAGAAGACAGACATAGAACTGATGTTTGAATTATACTATACCTTTGATATCATTAGGACAACATACTAATGAAGTTTTAAAGGGTTGAATCTTTATCTACTGTTCATGAAGACAAAAAGGATTATATGAGCTTCTTTATAAGATGCAGATAAGGAATGAAAAAAATTAAGTATTCTAGTAAAATTGCCTGAACAGCATAGAAGAACTAAAGTTTTAGACACTGCTTGTGTAAGGTAATCCATAGGCAAAGATCCATGTGCCTTTATGAAGTACCCTGATGTCAACGGAATTACTTTCACAAATAAAGTAGGTACTTTGTTTTCAGAACTGGACTGTATTGAAGAGTGCAAATCAGAATTTTATTTCATTGTCTCTTAATTAGGCTAGATCTACATTACTTTGACCTTTTTAATATTCTATGATTTAATTGGATGATCAGTCTACCTCAGCCTATGATTGCCAATCACTCTGTATAATATACTTCTAGACCTTCTTACCTTGATGTGTTCAGGATCAGATTCTTGTTAACATGAAATAATGATTTTATTGTGAATTCCAGAGATCAAAAAGGATGTATACATAAATGTAGGACTTTATGAATTCCATAACAATATAAATTATCAATATTGCTTTTTCTGGCAGCCAAAATATGAAGGATTTATACCTCTTCTAGACCATTCCCTTTTGATCCTCAAATTCCACCCTGCACAGCCCAGAGCCTAAAATGCTGCTTAAAACTGAGGCCTTATCCAGTGTCACACCGCTCAGCAGTCTGACTCACAAAACACATTGTAGTAACAAAATGCTGCAGAAAAGCAGCTCTTGCACGTGGAGAGTGCTTCATGTTCTCTTACAGTCTGAGGCCTGGATCCATCTAATTTGGATGTTTAGAGGTCAGCTAATGATTGTAGGCTCTTTATAGTCAGTGGAGAGCAATAGAGCAGAACATCTTATTCCAAAGAAGACTCTGTGTTTGGTTAAATGAACTATGCTCTAGAGGTGGCTGTAATTCTCCATTTATTATAAAGAAAAGCCAGGACTAGGCCAGAAATTTAAGGTTCAGCTAGCTGAATTCCACCCATTCTGACTGTATAGATTCATGCGCATTATCACTAACCTTTTTTGTTTGGTTCTGATTTATGCATAATGACTTATTTTTCTGTATATTTTATGAATATCCATGCTCTGCAGAATCATAAATTCTATGTGTCTCTCAGTCATTAGAGTCCTTATCCTCCATATGTGTGTGAAGAAGGGAAGACCTGCTATTTTTGCAAGATAGCAGGAAAACTCTTTGCTTACCAAGAGAGCACAGGAAGTCTATAGCAGAACCAGGGACAAAGTTTAGTCTGGTTAACCACCATCTAAGCTCCAGGCACCAGTAGAGTGGCCCATACTTCATATTTTCCCCAGTATGGCTTCCTCTCTGTTTTATTGCTGCACTGATATGAATTTTCATTCAAGTAGTAGCACAGCTGTCTTATCTTGTGAGCTGATGGGGATTCTGACTTCTCAGCTGGAGCATCCTGTCCTACAGCCCTTGCAGTGAGGTTCACTATAGGATACCTCTCTTATAGCAGATTGAAGTGTGACTGTAGCACGTGTTAACTAAATATGACTAACACAATTACATCATCAGCAAAAACCAGGAGACTAATTCATGGTATGCCAGCAATCTGAATGTTGGTGTATCTCATAATGATCCTTAGTCAGTTGTACTCCAACTTCCAGCATGTAAAAATGCTACCTTGACTTTTCTGCTGTTCTCTGCATGAAGCAGATCAGCTACCAAGGTTATACTAATATCTCTGATAATCATATTTTGTTTTCTCACTGTCAACATGCTTCCTGAACTGCAAGTAACCCATATTTACATTGTACAAAATCATAGAATAATTTAGTTCAGGAATGATCTGCTCTAACCCCTCTTTAGTAATAAAGTTCATGGGATATAGGATCCAGTCATGTGCTTATTAACTCATTTCCATGGTAAATGAAGCTCATGAAAGAAAAGTTTGCTGATGCTGCAGCAGGACCTCATTTACCCTCAGATTTTTTTCCAGTACTCCTTCAATGTGAAGGTATCGTCAAGTGTATATAAATATAATTTATTGATAGCCTCCCTGGAAAATTTTGATCAGAGGTATCTTCAAGACTGAGAGCAGTACATTTTCAGTTTAAAATCTATATGCAACTTTAGCAGTGAAGCTTGCAATTCAAGCTGAATAAGATCGACTCTGTCAGCTTCTAGCTTACTTCATTGCTTAATACATTGTTTTAATTGAGAATATTCCGAAGCCACTGTGAAGAATACAGGATGGTCACTTGCCCTAGGAACAGTGTTTCTTTAAACAAAACGTCTCCCCCTACAGCCGCTCTCTCCCCTTCAGCCCACAAGACAAATACAAAATGAAGTCATAGAAATCTGACTGGAAATTTAAAAAAGAAGAAAAAAAAAAAGGGGAAAAAAGGAAAGGTAGCAGTAACCTGCAGCTTTGTTGTATGGAATGTTAAAAATAAAAATCTTCCTTCTGAGATAGCAAATAGTTTCTGCCTTTACAATAGAAGGACAGAACAAAATCTGCAGCACTTACAAAACAGTGTAACTTGTAGCATCACAGCTGTGCATCAGACGTACATCTGGGTTTAGTAATTTGTTCCCAACTATGACCAAAAAAAGAGAGAGAGAAAAGATAGATAGAGCAATTAACAACACCCCCTCACCCCCACTGATAATTAACTTAATGCTAAAAAAGCTTTGGGGCTTTTTTTCTTTTTTGTATTTCTTTCTCTTTGTATTTTATCACACCCTCTGTATTGATATCCAAGTCCTAAATAGCATGCATCATTTTCAAGACTGTAGCCTATGGAGATGCTAAACACACTGGTGTATTTTAGGAAATGCATAAATGTAAAGATAAGATATGTGATATCACACATCCTGTTATTCCATCACAATTTGTTGATGTGATGCCAACAAATCTGTTCTAATTTCAGGTTCAGAACCGATGTTTTCTCTTGAAAGTTGGTCACTGCTATACAAATGTGTTAGCCCCACTTCAAGCTTAATGCTGAAAAGAATTCAGAAATAACCCTGGGAACATTTAGTATTTCCTTGAAAAAGCTGTGGATTGTCATTAACTGACAAACAGTCCGCTGCCAAGTTCTTGCAAGAATTGTATTTGTTGTCTGATGCCAAACAGCCTCTTTAAATGCTAATGAACAAAGTATGGCATGCATTCTGTTCTTGATGGATTATGCCTATACCTTCTGTGGTCAACAGAAGGGGAATTCCCGGCCCATATGATTTCCATTCTGGCACGCAACTCTCTTCTCTGCTTACAACGCAGTAAGCACTCAAATAGATTAGTCAATCTTATTTTTAAATTAAGTATAGCCTCCGCACCCTAATTCACATGTATGAAATCTGGAGGAACTATGCCAGGCTGCCTACGCACTGTATGAGTTTTGTTTTCTTTAGAGGATTAAGCTCCTGACTTAGTATCAGTGATGCTCAGTGTATACTGATACGCCTTTTAAATTCAAACATGAATGTTTCATAAACAGCTGATTTACATGTTTGTCTTTACCTCTTTGGAGACAGATTTAAGGAATTAGATTTTTAAATTGTCTTCTTTAGTGGTTTTCATAATTTCCTGCTACAGAAAGAGCTGGCTTGATCCAGAAATACATTAAAGAACAGTACCTTAGTACCGTGTGTACATGAAGTTTTACAGCCAGTAGGAGGTTCAGATTTGTGTATATCAATATCTTTGATTACACCTTCAAGCCCAGCTTTCCAAGAAGACTAAATTATGCAGCAAATGGCATGCTCAGGAGTTGTGCGCTGAATAATTTTTGTGTGATATGATATTTTAATTTGTTTTAATTATCATTCAGTAACTGCTGTTAGTCAGATGATCCTCTCTAACTAGTTTATGATCTGCTGAAAAGGAAGGAAAAGCTCTTCTAGGACAACAGCAACCTACAAGCTACAGGCACAATACAATTAATCTTTAGTTAAAATGCAAAATTACAAGATATAAAATATGTTATTAATAGAAATAAAAAGTTATTAAAGTGGATAGGAAAAAATTACAGTAGTATTTTATTGAATCACAGTGAAGGAATTTTTCCTTTTAGATGAGCCACAATTTGTTTCTCTGAAACTGAATTTTGAGGCTGAATCCAGGTGATTCCCCCATGGAATCAACTTAACTGTTTCTGGTCTCCCTGCAACTTTACAAATAGCTTTGCTAGATAATGTGAAATAAATTTAATTAGTTCACTCTGGAAGCACAACTTTCAATAAAATATGAGTTTTCTGGAGGACAAAAAGCCTCTACCTTCCTATACACATAGGAGGAATATTTATTTTTCTCTATTACGTGGACCCATCGAGGCCAGGTTGGATGAGGCTTTGAGCAACCTGGTCTAGTGGAAGTTGTCCCTGCCATTGGCAGGGGATTGGAACTAGATGATCTTTAAGGTCCCTTCCAACCCAAACCATTCTATGATTCTATGAGCTCTGGAAATTGTGCTTCTGTATGGAGAAAGCATGTTTCTAAGTTAGTGAGAAGTTTGGTCAAAGCTTGTCCCTCTTTGTGGAGAAAAAAAAAGTCCTCAGTGCCTTTTGAATGAAATTCCTATAGAGAAAAGGAGAAAAAAAAAAAGAAAAAAGAAAAGTAGCAAAAGAATCCTGTGTCTCTAATTTACTGGAAGGGTTGGAAAATCAAGATATCCTGTCATCTTCTATTCAGAATCATTTATTAAATGGATAACCATACTGATAGATATTCATTTTACAAGAAAACAATTTTTTTATAGCCTCACTCTCTTCTGAAATTTGCAATTTCTTCTGGTCTTCTAGCTATTTATAGTAAGACCTTTATAAACTCAAACTAATTAATAAATGAGATCAATTTCAAGATCTTTTTCCGTGTTCAAAACCACATAATCATTCACTTCAGTAACATTTTAAAGGCCATGTCTAAAATAGATTTGCACCCATGTCCCCAGTGTGAATTTTTCACTCTTTGGCAGCATGCAATAGGTAGTGTATAATGACCTTTTCTCTGTTTGGAACAGGGATTAGAATAATATATTTGACCCTTTTTACTCACCTGGGAGTGATGTTAGTCTCCATGTTCAATGAAGTAAAATATGTCTCTAGTGTCCCAAGGTTAAGGCCATGACTTTAAACTATTTAACACGAGCTATCAGGCTGATTCACCTCAGTCAGACTCTACAGAGGGGTTGGTTTTCGTTTTTCTCTTTTCTATTAGGCTGCATTATATATACTTCATCACAACTATTTCTTATCCACAATGCAATTAAGGGAAATATTTTGCATTACAAACAAAGCAAGTTAACCTGGTCACATTGTGCATTATAACAAAATTTATGGCTGCATAAATGGCAGTGTAAACTTACAGAAAGACTGGTAATTATAGTGCCATTGATGGTCTTTGTTGCTTTAATTCTGAAGCAGCCAGAATGATTAAACTGAATCTTAATCGACTTCTCCATTAAAAATGCTGGCAGAGAAGCTCCCTTAACCTTTCTCATTGATTGAACACAACAATCACCATTCAATTATAATGCAAAAGGACATTTGTTATAATGTACGAAAGATGCATGAGCCATTTCCTTTTACTCAAGACAATCAATGAGATGACTCCTACCTCAAAGAAGGTAAGGTGAAGCTACTGTACCTGGAAAAGCATTAAAGTCAAAGCAGAACTCAGATAACTGCAACACTACAGTTTTCAGGGAATGGCAGATTACCTAAGCGAAAATAATGCAAGCAGTTCCTCATTCCATGACAAATAAATATCCTCTATAAAAGATAGATAAGAATACATAATTGCAAGTAAATTCCTATTTTATAAAACCAAGTGAAACTCTCACGTGAAAAGAGCTAAAAGTCACACATGGATGTTTAGTTTTAATAATTTTTTAATATCTTCATTTCTTGTTTAGGAGGAATATTTTGTGTATTTTAGTGTTACAATTGAGAATGAATGGAGCACAGGAATCAAAGAATCACAGAATGGGTTGGGAGGGACCACAGTGGGTCATCTTGTCCAACCTCCCTGCTAAAGCAGTGTCATCCTAGACCACATTGCCCAGGGCTGCATCCAGATGGTCCTTGAATATTTCCAGTCAGGGAACCACAACCTCTCTGGACAATCTGTCCCAGTCCATGGTCAATCACAAAGTAAAGTTCTTCTGCATATTCAAGGGGAACTTCCTGTGCATCAGTTTTTGCCTGTTGCCTCTAGTCCTATTGCTCATCACCACTGGCTCCATCCTCTTAACACCCTCTCTTCAGATACTTGTATACATTGATGAGATCCCTTCTCAGTTGTCTCTGGCAGGCCCAGCTTGCTCAGCCTTTCCTCATAAGAGAGATGTTCCAGTTCTTTAATCATCTTTGTTGTCCTCCACTGGACCTGCTCCAGGAGCTCCATGTCTCTCTTGTCCTGAGGAACCCAGAACTGGACACAGCACCCCAGACACAGCCTCACCTGGGCTGAGTAGAGGGGCAGGATCACCTCCCTCAACCTGCTGGCAATGCTCTTCCTAATGCATCCCAGGATATCATTATCCTTGGCCCCCTGGGACCTTGGCTGACTCAAGGACAGCCGTTGGGTTTCGCCCCCCCAACTGAGGTCGCTCCGACCAGCCTCGCGGCGCCTGGTGAGCTATCTGAGGCGGGTTGTACCCTCAGACCCCGCTCAGTCCTCTTATCCCTGCCAGCTGGGCCGGTCACACTTAGGGAGAGGGCGGAGAGATTTCTGGCGCTCTGAGGAGGGTCTCCCTTCTCAGGCTTCCTCTGGCGCAGGATGGAACACTCGGAGACAGAGGAGTAAAGGGTGCGGGAAGGGGTCTCCCGAGATCTCTCTATTTGGGGTTCGACACTAGGTCCACAGAGGGGTAAGCTGGGGAGGGAGCCCCCAAGCACGACTGTGCACAGGCTTTTAACCGGGGGGAATCTGGGAGGGGTTCAGGGGTAACAGCCAATTGGGGTAGTTCAGGGGAGGGATTTGACAGAACGGGGACAAATCACAGGGTCCAGAGGGAGGGTACAAAACATAACAACCAATAGGTAACTGAATAACATAGAACATTCTAGAAACAGGGGTTGGCCTAGAGGGGTGCCACCGCCCTCACTCTGCCCCCTGGGGGGGGTCACACAGCTGTTTCAGAGTCCTCCTCCCAGGAGGAGTCATCTGAGAGGGTGGGGCTGGAGGCAGGGAGGGCCCGCATGTTTTGGGACCGCCCCTCTACAGACAGCTTGCTGTCCACCAGGACCACCAGATTCTTCTCGGCAGAGCTGCTCCCCAGCAGGTCAGCCCCCAGCCTGTGCTGCAGCATGGGTTATTCCTCCCCACGTGCAGGACCCTGCATTTGCCTTTGTTGAATTTCAGACAGTTCCTCTCTGCCCATCCCTCCAGCCTGTCAATATCCCTCTGAAGGGCTGCACAGCTCTCTGGGTCACTCCTCCCAGCCTTTGTGCCACCAGTGAACGTGCTGAGGGGGCATCTGTCCCTTCATGCAAGCCATTTATGGATAAGTCAAACAATACTGGGCCCAGTATTGAACTTTGGGGGACAACACTAATGACCTCCAACTAAACCCTGTGCCACTGATAACGACCCTCTGGGATCATCCATAATGTCCCGTGCTGAATCTGAACACTGCAATCACTAACAAACAGCACTGCTTCTGCACTTGAAAACTAAGCGACAATATTTCTGAACCATGGAAAGCTTGTGATTTTCACAAAAACAATTGCCTTAATAATATCTTTCTTTCCACAAGTAAACTGCAAGAAAAAGGACACAAGATAGTTTACACATCACACACATTTGGGAAGATTGTTCTTGAAGAGGTCTTATAAGCTTTCCAGTGAGATCTATTTTTAAAATAGAAAAGTAGAAATCACCATCTGTTGTTGATATCTGCCTGGAAAATTATTTCTTTTGCTTAGCCTCTTTCTCATAAATCTTTTTCTTTAACATAAAATACATCCTTTTTACAGGCTGTTAAGTCAATTCGTAAGTATCTGTACTGTTCACCAGAATCAAGAATAGCCAAAAGGTTCAGAGGGCGGGGAAAACTGTCCTGTGTAATCTAAAACCCTGAAGAGTTACTCCAAAGGTTTTGACAGTCACTCTTCTAATCTAGAATCACTAATAAATGAACCAAAATAACAACAGGAAATTAAGACAGGGGAAATATACTGTAATGGTTTTGTACTACCGGATTACCCAGGGAATGTTGGTTTTCCCGTATCTTTTTAGCCTTACAGGACAGATCCTGTATCCTACTATTTCTTGCAGATTGATAAGCAGTTTTCTGACATCACATCAATTAATTGTTAATAACAACTAGGAGATGAGTATTTTCTGCTTGAATATAACAGTGCTCCGTATAAGAAATGCTCTTCTCCAAATTTTCTGTGATGTTATGATGGCCACAGTTATAGCATAAATTTTTACATAAGATACCATCATGTTGTTGCTAATTCACATGGCAAGAAACATTAATTTTGAAATTTTCTAAATTTCTGTCAGCTTGTATAAAATTTTATTGTCAAGAATATAATTTTCTCAGAGTTGTTGACTATGTTCATAAATTCAAAATACAAATAAAAATAAGATTGAATCTATTTTTCTGAATGGTGGAAAGTTAAGTATTTATTCCCAACATAAAATATTGTACAACAATACAATTTACTGTGACTACACTGTCATTTACAATACAAGATATGCTAAAACTCTGGACACGTGTCAAATCCATGAAGAGTACTGCAAGCAGAACCCAAAATTTTGATCATTATCACTATTAAGGTGGTTTTTTCAATCTCCCCCTCCCCGGGCTTTACATACTCTTGCATCGGAGGTGAGAAAGTGAGATGTGAACTCCCCTTCTCCATTGTGGAATATTTATTCCCTTTAGAAAAGTGAGCAGTAGGTTCAAATACTGTTGTTCAAACTGAGGGGGACTAGAACTGTCCATCCTTTAAGGCTGAAGGAATTGCTACTTTCAAAAGTAACAACCATGATGTCTTTCCCAGTTCCAGCCTGCCTGTTCCTTTTCTTCCCACCTACTTCCTTTCTTTCTTTTAATTTGATCGTAGTCAAATGGGGAATTGATTCACCATTTGTCACATTTGGTAATCCAAAGCAAAGTTGAGGGAACAAAAGGACTGACACAATGAAGTACAAACACACTCAAACACATCAGCCCCTAGCAGACTAGCCCTCTGTTTTGACAAAAGCATGTCAGCTTTAGAGCAATCCTGCTGACAGCTGCTTGTTTCTGTACCTGCTGCTTTATCCAGTCATTTATACAGAACCAGCTGTTTGTGTGCCTTGCTTTCTTGGGAGAGAAATCTCCAGTTTTAGGGCAGAAATAGAGATCTTTCTTACTTTTCAAATATTGATTACTGATTTTATTTGCAAGACAGTTACTAGCAAGCTCGTTGCCAGCTAACAGGCAACAAAGGAGAGGAAGGTGAACTCCCTGGCTGCCATCTGTCCAACCTGTCCTGGTTGTTCACAAGCAGCCATGGAGCCCTAAGCTGCCAGCACTGCCTCTGCCCCTTCAGCAGCCCACAGGGGATGAAAGCTCATGGACAGGGAGCCTGCATTTGTGGGCATCAGTGCAGGCAGGGCTTGGAAATAAAACTACTGGTACAAGACTGCATTTTCATCCTAAGGCAATGATTTTGCTTCCCCTGCCATAGGCAAGAGTCTACTTATATTGAAAGGCAGCCCTATTCTGATGGAGTTAGACCTCACAAAGAAAATATAACTCTTGGGAAAAAGTAAATATATTTGAGGGATTAGACAAGAAATCAGAAATATACAGCATAAATTTTATGTCAGTCAAAATTATCACATTCCTTCATGAACCCTGTAGAATTTTAGTTTCCTTCTGTTGACCAGAACGAGAATCTGTTAGTTTGATTGGTCCTGCCCAGCATTACTGACAACTGCATGTACAGCTTTATTAAATTTTATTTGGAGTCAGATTCACTGCAGAGAACTCATCTGGTATGTCCCACACCAGCACAATTTCTTGAAGCTGCAAAGGGAAAAGAAAAAGCTATTTGTTTTCATAAACTGGATATCAAAAGTAATCTAAAATGCACAATGTGAAAGAGATCTCATTAAAACTATTTCCAGGTTTAAAGTGAGATGCTTTGCAAATATAACTTGTCCTATACTGTAAAAGCTGTTACTAAGAAGTAAGTTATTCTTAGTAAATCTGTCATATTTTATATCCAGTGGCTTCACCTCATCTTCAATGTTATACAAGCCTTTTATTTTTGTGCAAGTAGATTTCTCTCATCCATTATAAAAGAAAGCAAAGACACTGAAAAGTGCTGCCACAGAGAACTAGAGTTAATATAGTGGTGACTAAATTCAACTGTTTGAGCACTTTAGCAGTTCTCAATGACAGACAAACTGTAGGATATTCATGTGAATACATTGGGACCAAAAATACTGAGCTGGAAGTCTGGTTAGAATAGAGTCTTTCAAGCTACTTGGAGTATCCATATTCTATTTGGACCAAAAAATAATGAGATACATGTACTTATGGTATGTTGGTACTCCTGTTTTCTTTCCTGGTGGGCTGTAAATATTCACGTGGAAAAGAAAAAAAAAACCTGCTAAGCTGCTATGAAATTCACATATGTTTCAATTGCTGAATATAAATTTTGGAAAATTTTATTTCTCCCGTGTCCCTTCTCCCCAGCCTACTTTGGGATACAGCAATAAAGCAAATATAAAACGTAACCCTCAATATAATGATTGTGTTTTTAATGTCTATAACACACTATTAAAATGCACTTGGGATCTTCCAGTTTGTTGTATTTAGTACTAGACCATGACTGCTAGTAAATTGCTGAAAACACCTGAATGTGAGCTGAAGATGTGACCAGGAAGGAAATTATATGACATAATTTTTTTAAGTCGAAGAAATTAAACAGAAAGCTGTTTCAGTTTTATTTTAAGCGAAGACAGATTCCATATGCAAGTAGTATTTATTGGAATTGCTGCCAGTCAATCCATAAATATTATGTTCTTACCTTCCTATCACAAGAAACAAGAAAGAAGAACAGAATTTCTGAATTTTCATCTTATTTATTTGGGCACATCTTTATCTCTTCTGAGCTCCCTGGCTATCATTAGATAGCCTAGAAGAAAATTAGTTATTAGCTAGTGAAAATCTCACCTAGAATAAAATTAGTTATTAGCTAGTGAAAACAAAAGAAGCCGAAGTATACAAATGTCTTGCAGAATTTAAGGAAACAGTGCAATAAAATGAATTATGGTAAAACTAAAACAAATACACATGGCCTGCACTGAGAGTATATTTTCACTCAACCCCATAAGTGACTGAAATATAATGTAGAAATATCTGAGTTAATGTTAAACAAGCTTACTTGATAATGGTAAGAGCCCAGGATTTAATGAACACTGAGAAGGAGAGTAAACTAAACTTCAAGATTTCTGATTTTATTGTGGGTAGCTGCCATTGGTACTCAGGGTAGCTGATATGAGGCAGCTGGTACATCTCTACTCTGTGCTAGTCCCACCTCTGTTATCTGATGTATGCTGTTATAAAATTTAATCTGCTTATGGGTGAACAATATGAGGGGAATTAAAGCCTCCAAAGAAAAGTAGAAAGCAGTGATCCACAGTGACTCAAAAAAAATAAAAGATGAGAAGGGAAATTAGACTATATCCTCAGTTATGACCATAATGATTTTAAACCAAAATGTGAGGTTAAAGAACACTGTTAAGGAATATCTCACTGATAGTTTGACTGAAGAAAACAATGTCATGTATAAAAATTTCCTCTGTGGGGAGACCACGTAGAGAAGAAAGCTGTAATTTTCATTTGCAGGCAGATAGAAAGAATGTGAGTCTGATAATCATCTAGAGCTCCCTCCAGATTCTAGAAAACTAAAATCTTCCAAATACAAATGTAAAGGTGGAGGTAAAAATGGAGGCTGAAGCAAAGTAAATTCTGAAGGAGGCAACACTTCAGAGGGAAATTTTTTTTCTGGATAATGTTTGGAGAACTGTTTGAGATAAAGTTGTTAGCCTTCAGTAGGGCATCCTTCTGCATAGAGCTGACATTGCAATCTGGTTATACTGTTGCAATGCACTGTAATCTAACCAGTGAGAGATCATTATTTGTTTATTGACTAGAAACAGACAAAGAAAGCATATATATATTCTTGGAACTCCTTAACTATCACTTTGAAACAGTGAAATGATTTTATCATGCTTACAGGCAGAAAATGTTTCGTCATTTGAGATAAAGTAGGATGACAATTGGTTGAGATAAAGTGGAGTGCAATAAAATAAAATGTATGAAATCCATGTACAAGCTCCTTTATTATAGCATGTATTAAATCATTATTGAAGAGCTGTTCAGGAAAAGTGCATTAGAAACACCTCCACTGCACTTATTAAAACATACTTTTGCCTGTAACTCACAAAATTATATGATACAACCAACCCGAGACTTTGTGGTTGGCTTAGTTGACTTCTTAGTCTTACTGCAGCATCCAAACTCCTTTTATATGAGTTTCTTTTTCTTTAATAAGACAGTTGTTTTCACTAACCACTAATCATTTTTCATAAGCACAGCAGCATGTGTGTGACATTCTGTGGAGAAAATGTCGTGGTGGTAATTGAGAAATATTATACCAGACAATAGTCACATGAGATCAGTTGAAGTTATTTGGCAAATTAAAACAAAACTATGGTGCAGTATCATTCTTACACTTCATTGCTATGGGAAAAAAAAGACAAAAAAAAGTTTGTAAATAAATTGGTAAATATTTGATAACATGTATGCTTTAATTGGTTCATGCACGAGGCCTCTCATTCAGGTGCTGTATTCATCATGTCCCCAAAATTTAGCTTATAATGCGAAGTTGAATTCAAACTTCTGGATGCTGTTTATGCGCTATGTTCATGTTATATTTAAGTTTTTTTGGGAACTATATTGTCATTATTATCAGGAAGCAATTCTTTTGCAACAATTTAATGCACCATAAGATAGATTAGCTATTTCTCTGTAGTGGTGATACAGAAACACTGTCAATTTATGAATGGTGCAGACATTTTTTCAAATCCAAAAGAAAGTGTCTATTCTAACTTATACTGCAATAGAAAGCTACTCTTACATTACATTTCTTATTAAATGTATCTCAACATGATATAGAGTCCATTAAAGGTTGCACAGAAAGGAGGTTTATGGAAGTGGATAAATGTTAGTAATTGCATGTGGCTTAACTGCATAGTCATCAGGGTCAGGTTAATAATGTTGAAGCACTGGATAGAAAAGTTGTT
The DNA here is from genome assembly GCA_013397775.1 of Eulacestoma nigropectus. Classification (NCBI taxonomy): domain Eukaryota; kingdom Metazoa; phylum Chordata; class Aves; order Passeriformes; genus Eulacestoma; species Eulacestoma nigropectus. The sequence goes on from VZTE01003924.1 coordinate 766,764, forward strand.
GCATTTCTGTCATATCAGGTAGTGCTTTAAAAGTACCAAACAAGAAAAGTTTCAATTTTTATCTCAGTATCTACTTCCTCAAATAGGCAACTCAAGCAATGTCATAATTCACATAGTTTTGCTCATGTATGCTCATACTGAAGGATACTATATCCTCATTTTCCCCTAAAGGTCTCCAGGTCCCAATACCCTACAGCCTCATACCCATTCTGTTGCTGAAGGTCTGATTTCTGTGTGCCCTTATTTCTGATTTTATGGGCAAAATATGAGTGTTTGATTTACCACAAGATAGGGTTTACCCTAAATTTGTATTTTGGTTCTTGTTCTAGGAAGAGTGTGTTTCTGGAACCCTAGGTTACAGGAGTGAAAACAACATATTTGTCTCCTTCATCTGCCCTGTAGATAAGTAAGGTTACTTAAAGTAAGTAGCTTGTCAACCTGAGAAAGCAAAGAAAAGTAAAGAGACCTTTGATACTGCATGGTTAATACTTAAGCAGAAAAATGCTGAAGCTCAAACTGCAGGCTCACTACCCACTGTCTGTGTATACATGTGCACTGTAGTGCAGTCTCCAGCTGCGTAACAATTGAACTTTATAAAGGTCTTTATTCTGATACTTGCTTAATTTCTTCCTTCTGTTATTTTAACTTACTTCTAATTATGGATAAAATGCCTGACTGCAAACCATTCCTTTGATTGCACACATTGTAGTATGTACGTGCATGATAGTACTCACAGGAACTCCCTGGTTATACTGAAATGTTGCTAGAATGTCTGTGGACTACTTCTGCTTAACAAAGAATTTTTATTTAAAAAAAAATTATAAAGAATTTTATTTGTTGCTACCTTTGAGCCAGACTTTAACCTCAAAAAAATTCCAACTTATTTTCCTATCATTAAAATCAGGCCCTTAGAAGATTTCTCTTGTTCTTCTCTTTGAATTCTATCAGTAATATTCCTCTGTCTTTCTAGCCTGAGAGCTCACCTAGCTGTCTTTGTTTTCTAGAAACATTTCAAGGAAGTTAACTGAAGGCTAGCAAATGGCTATATTGAAAAATATAGTCTTGAATCTGTAGACTTTGTACAGTCTATTTCAACCTGAAAAGGTACGTTTTAAAGATAACATTATTTTATACAAGGAGAGTGTCAAATTTCAGCGTTGTGCTATCAATCCATCAAAAATCATCTAATGCTAATGTTTAGATTCATATATGTTTTGTTAAAAGTATCTTATATATTTATCCTTATTTTGTGCAGTTGCAGGCCCTTGTTTCTTGGACGTCAGTTTTGCTAATTTACTCTTTGCTTTTCCTAGACATATTCTCATTACTGCAACCATCTGGAAAAACTTCCTTTTCTGTAAATACATATACCCTCTGTGACAAGATTTATATTAACCAAGGACCTTATTTGTGCTTTTAAAATAAATGCCTGCTTTACTCAAGAAAGTCCAAAATAGCAAGAAGTGACTTTGGCAGGAGAACCCCACAACAAACAGTTTGGTAAATGGTTGAAAAATTAATTATTGGGAATAAGTAGAGGATTTTATGCCATGTTATTTCTAGAATGAACAGCATATGCAGAGGATGAACTGTGATGTATAGAACTAGATAAATTCATTTTGAATCAATGAGAGATTAAACTAGGATATATCTGGAAGAGATTAAATTAGGACACATAACTTTGAACCAAGTTATTTGATATTACGCATTAATGATTAATCATCACATAAATAGATCTCTTTTGGCATTGGCTATGTTCCTCTCAATTCTACTGAGACCAGAAGACAGTGGATCACACAAAAAGTTTTGGAAGAAGATTTGTGAAGCAATAATTAACAGGAAAGTAAGGAGAAGGACTGATATTGATTCAGATACTCACATGTTTAAGTTTATTAATTTTTAAATGTTTAAGATATTCTGGAGAAGAAGAGAAGAGAAGAGAAGAGAAGAGAAGAGAAGAGAAGAGAAGAGAAGAGAAGAGAAGAGAAGAGAAGAGAAGAGAAGAGAAGAGAAGAGAAGGAAAAAGAAAGAAGAAAAAAGAAAAAAGAAAAGGAAAGAAAAGAAAAAAAAGAAAAGAAAAGAAAAGAAAAGAAAAGAAAAGAAAAGAAAAGAAAAGAAAAGAGAAAAGGAGAAAAGAAAAAAAAAGTCTAGATATTTAAATTTGGTAGGATTTATTTTACTAAATACTTAGTACTTAACAGTTATCACATCCTAAATTCAACCAATCCTTAACCAGAAAGATTTGCCAGATCATAGAAAATGTCAAGATATGTTTAAATACATACAGGCTTGGTGAATCCCCATTTTAGGAGTCCTGTATAGAACTCCAGCAGGCTAAGTGAGGCAGTGTTTCCTTTGCAGCCTTTGACAATATTTCACACAAAGCAGCACTAAAACTACTTTGCAGGGACCAGGAGATCAGCAGTGCTTCTGTAGTACTCAGAACCAGACATGTAAACATTTGGAACACTACAAATCTACTCTACAAAGTCAACAGAGGCAATGACACTTAAAATATAATTCTGGAATGGCCATGAATTTAAATGCAAGGACCCCACAAATGCCAATTTATAATAACAGCTCTCTTAATCCATCCCTAACAATTAAGCAAATTTACAATTTATTAATCCCCTTGATCATTTTTTTAGTCTGCAATGATGCAAATAAATAGCTGAGAGCAAATAAAAAGAAGAGTATCCCAGCCCTGGAGAATGTGACAAGTTGAGTCAACAACCCTTGGTAACACTTTCAGCAGATGATTATTTTACTCTAATTTTTTTCCATGTTCTTCTTTTGGCTTCCCCAAGGAGACTGTAAGGTAGGAGCTAGGCTACTGGGGTATAAGCTACTATCAGGTTTCTAGATCAGCATAGATGGATCTCTGTGAAACTTCATCATGGTTAAAGTTGTCAAGTCCATTGATACCTGTATTTAGATCCTTACCAGGAAGGAAAGCACACAACTGAGTGCTGCTGATGTTGTAAATGCCAGGTTAGCGATAAATTCAGTAACACTTTAAATTTCTCTCTGAATTGTTATTGATAATTATTAAAGTAACAAAAATGAAAACAGAAGGCAGGTTCCCTGAACATTTTCTTTTTCTGTGTAGTACCAGACCCCAAGTGTTCTTCAGGGAGATCAGCTGATTGTTATCACACTGTGTCACTAAAATAACGTGGAGACTTTCTTAGACATATAGATGTCAGTCTCTGTGTGCTGGCGTCTACCATAATCAAACTCACACGGCTGATCTTCAAAAAAACCCCAAAACCCCAATCTTCAAAAGAGAAAATAATCTCTGAACTATATGTAAAATCTCATTTGTTTCACCTTCCTTTAAAACTTTGTAGTAGTTCATCACTTTTCTGGTGATCTTTATTCATTAGTTGAAGAAATTGAAGGTGCTGTTAGCTGACATCACATCATGAGTTCAATAACTGAAAGAGAAAATATTTGCTCTGCAAGTAAAACATTGGAAAGAACTCACTAAGTTCAATATTATTAACATGAAAGACAAGACACTTAAAAGTTTCTTTTCTTTCCTATTTCAGCTACCCAATGCTTACCCTTCCCTCTGATGCACTCTACACAGTGTTTTAAAAACTAACTTTTAATTTATATAAAGTTTATTGGAGAAATGTAATTTTCACTCTTTCATTTCTGAACATCTCCTCATACATTGTGAATAAGGAGTAATAACCTGGTTTTCATCGTGTTCTGTGTTAACAGAGAAGACTTAGTTATAGCCTAGGTTATAGCTGAGGTAAATCTTAAGCTGAACCTTAACATCTGAACCTTTCCAAATGCATGAAAACATGTCTCTGATTGTTCTAACACTATTTGTTTTTAGTGTGAGAAACAATTTGAAGATTTAGATACCTAACCTAACACTGAGACTGATTTGTTGTAAGGCCCTGGTCTATAATCCAAGCTCTTAGTTGAAATGAAGGTTATTTTTAATAGTATTAGATACTGCAATTATAAGAAATCATTGAAGATAAAATTTTATTCCTTTTTTTCAAGTCCAAACATATGATGTTTTTTACACATTAAAGCTGATGAATAACCAGCAGTAACAGCATCATTGTCTTCCTGGAGATGGCTGTTATTCTGTGCATCCATGTGTATTTGTGGCAGAGATTTTCTTTCCTTATTCCAAAACACATAGTGATTAGAAGGTATTTTTAATTAAAATAATGGCTGTTGTGGTTATATTATTGAGCAATATTTTGGGATAAATATGTTCACTGTTAGAAGTGTAATTCTACTTTTCATCTTCATACTAAGTAATATTTATATAGTTCATCTTTAAATTGTGCAAAATTGGATTTGATCCCAACTGCTAGAAGGTGTTGTTTTTAAAACAAGGCTAAGCAAGCACAAAAGTTTATATGAAGATACAGATTTGATTACCATTCAGACAAAACAAGTTCAGCCAGGTTGGCTTGTGTAGTTATTCCAGTCTGACTCCAGTGACTTTCCACTGTGTTGACCTTTTAAAGAGCGACTGTATTTTGTTACAACTCATAGTGCTTTTGAAAGGAAGAAATACTTAGGGTGACAGGATACAGTGCAGGTCACAATGGTTAATAACATGCATTCAGCAATCTCTTATAGACATCTGCATTAGAGCCAATTCATTAATGGTCACAGCAGAGTTTATTAGAGATAAAGAAAAGCATTAACAGTCACACCCTTGTGAGGTTGTCTCTTGTGCAACACCAGTCTCTAGAAATATTCAGAATATTCAGTTTACTATCTTCCTTTTTGAAAGGCAGTATGCTGAAGCAGTGATACAGGAATTCATATGAATCTCCATTGGGTCAAAGATAATGCAATGAGTCATATTTATGGTGTTATTTTGGCATTTTCATAACAGTCTGACATCTCTGTTTCAACAGAAAAAACAGGCTTCATGCAGAATACTCCAGATTCCACTATTGATATATCAACATATAGAAAAATTATGTGAACACAAGCAACTGAGTAAACACAGTATAGATAAGTCAGTGGATACTGAAAAAACCTCAACAATGATCCTTTCAAAAATAATGAAGATAGTCCCAAAATATACCATGCAAAAAAAGCCCAAACAATGCAAAACCAAGAACCTTAAGTTGCCTGTCAGTGGTGCAGAAAGCCACCTGTGCCAGCTTCTCATCTGTTTGAGATTAATCACTACAAATATCAGAGTCTAATCCTACCAGATATTGCAATGAATCATCAGACAGGACCTACTATCTTAGTGTGATTCAAAAGGACTTCTTTGGTAGGAAAGAGCCAATCTAATGTAAAACAATAACTGGTTTGGTTTTTTTTTCAGAATCCAAGTGAAAACTACAGAGAATTTTGCCACTGTACTCTTTGATAAGTTCAAACTGGCAGAATAAAAGACAAATTTCAATAATGATTACTGCAAGGGTCTCACCCAGAGGTAAAGACACAGAAGAGATGAATCTATGGTTTTCTTTTCATTTGTCAACTACTGCCTTTTCTTCCCACCTGGCCTTTCAAAAGTGTGTGGCAAACAATGCTTTCTTAACTCATTGCTTTGACCTTGCCATTGATTTGTTGACCTGTTGAATTCTGTTCAGTTAGATGTACTGCAGGAGGCCCAGAAGCCCTAAGAACACATCAGAACTGCACTGTTAGTGCTAAAAAAATATAATCCAGGGACTTGAGTGGGTTTTATCTTTCTAATTTAGGCATTTAACATGTAAATGTGTTATGTCTGCCTTGGTCACTTGTCATGATAAAAGGAGAGAAACTATGCTGAAACACTATCTCATATTTTAGATGTTACTTCAAAATAATCTGTTGACTAAATTTGCTAGTTTCTCACCATTTACTGGAAACCAGAATACACCCCTTTATTATAGGTGTTTATGTTTGGTTCTCTTTCTCTCAAAGAGCTCATAACGTGCACCACCCCCAACAAACTAAACAGGATGTTAGTAAGGGAAAAAATGGAGGAACATATGATGACATTCTAGAATGAAAATCTCTTCAGTTGCACATTGCCCACTTTTGAAAACTTTTATTTCTTTTATTCTGCTATTTATACTATTTTAGTAGTACTTCCTGCAGAGATGGCAGATTATTCAATAAGTTATGTAATAGAATTTCTTTCCAATGACTAACTAGGTAGGTGGGGTGATGGTTTAATAGGTTCTTTTTTCTGGAATTTGGGATCATAACAGATTACTATCCATATGTCTGTGAATAGTCGTTATTGCATAATTTACTAAATAAATGTACAGTAGATGCTATCTATGTGATTTTGGTACTAGTTTCTTTCCAAATCTACAGGCTTGTGACCTTCAAAGATTTTTATCTGTTCTACTTTTCCCCTGAGCAAATCTTCCATATTTTGATATTTAATATTTGACATTTACAACATACTCCTTCCATCACTGGCCTACAGCTTCCTTAGCCTCTGACTGAAAGGGACCATTTCTGATCTCAGTCATGCCAATTTTAGTAGAATGTTGATATCGTTTTTCCCCCTACACATTGATTTTAATGTGTTAACACTACTAATATCTAAGTTTCTTTTTTCTTATTAGATTCTTACCTGCTGATGCTTGCCTCTCCATAATCCTTTGCTTCTCTCCCTTCACTGTCTACATTTCTTTTGTCTTGCTGCTTCCTAGAAAATCCAGTTGTATTTCTCCGGTCATCTTTCTTCATGTCTGTGCAAATTTCTTGTAACCCTTTCATTATCAACAGAGGCACAAGCTCTAGGGTTGGCTTGAAAGTTTGTTCAGGAATGTTGTATGATCCAGTACATTGTATGAAACAGGGTTTCTGGTTGTAAGTTACCTCTTTAAAACTTTTTTCTTTTTTTTTTTTTCCCTTCTTTATGCTTATCATGAGTTGACCACGTTGTTTCTGCATAAAATCATAGAATTCATATGAGTAGATCAGATGGGGCCTGCTGAGTTGTTCTATACATTTGTGACACTTCTTTTCTGTATCAACCTTTACTTGCATATTTAGAGCCATGTCTTGCATCCCATTGACTTTGATTGCTCCTGGTTGAAGGTGGCACAAAAAGACTCCTTCAGCTCTCACTGCCATGATTTGCTGTGGGTACATGGATCTTTGCATATCTAGAAAGCAAATAAAACTTCATACCCTCACAGATCCTTTTACTGAAATCCTTGTTCTTCCTGTTTTCTTCTGAGTTTTTTATAAGCTACAAAGTCTCCATGAAATCAGAGGAAAATATGAGTTGTTCCTTGAGAGCAAATCATGAATATCAATAAAATATCCATAGTAAGCTCTAGATCATTGTTTCCGTGGTTTAGCAATAAAAAGTCGTTCCAGCCCAGAACAGTATAGCACAACACAGCACTAACAACTACAATCTGTCTACTGCCTTTTTGACTTGGTACAGGCAAGAAACAAATTTAGATCAATACCCACCATTTGGAGTCAATATCTCAATTTCTATCAAAATATCAGCAGTAAGAATCTTACTGTGCAGAGCATTCAAAATATTCTCTCCAAAAGCACTATTGACAAAAGAGTGGGACATAATAAGAAATCAAATGAAGCTGAATAAATACTTGCATCGAATGTTTGATATCAAGAATGCATTAGCTGAAAACAATAAGCGAAAGAAACAAAAATGTATTTGGGCAACCACCTCAGCAAGCTTTATGGTTGCATCATTAATCTATGTGCCTCGGGTGCTGCAGTGCTAAACATGGAGAAAGGCACTAGGCCTCGCAGCTCTGGAAATGGGAGGGGGGTTGATACCCAACTTGTGTCATTGTTAGATTGTCTAATTTTTTCATGGACATTTTGTCTGTTTGGAGGGACAACAAACTCAGCATGCCCATTGTGACTGGTATTTTCTAAATTTTGTGTGTTCTTGGGCTAGCTGTTTTAAAAAAACAAAAGGTCAAGGACTTCCAGGCACCAAGAGGAAGAGATTAGATGAGCTAAGAACAGAGTAGCATCAGAGAATGAAAACTGTTTGAGTTTCACAATTATCCAATACCATATGCTGAGGATGCTGCTTGAATAGGCATATTAAGTGGATTTTAAAATAATTTCCTGAGGTATGTGTGCTGAGATAAATACTTTTTGTTACTGTAGAAATGCAAATGGAAGTGAAGAAATAAATCCTATAAAGACTTGCTCAGTGGCAAATTGCAGTCATTAGCTCAACTCCATTCCTTTGTTCTTCCTTGTTCTAAGGTTTCTTATGATCATCATTATTTAAATGTCATGTTGGGCATTGCTAAGGGGCATCACTTTGCAACCCTTATAACTATAAATATCTGCTGTTGTATGCTTTGACATACCTTTAAACCTGAATTTTTTCCTATATTATAGTGAAAAGCTACGGGTGTGTAAGATGTTATAAGAATGGGAAAAAAGCTTTTGTAACAGGAAAGGGGAGTACCACCGTATCACCATTCTGAGGTTATCATGTATTTATTTTAATGCGCACTTTTAAAGTTAGGAGTTCTCTACCTGGATTTCTTCTACATGTGGGAGTGTTCTTTGTTTAAAAATCAAAGCAGAGACTTTAACAGTGTACAGTCAGATGGTAAAGAGCTGAAGTCTGCATATTACAGGCCTGATTCATTTGTCCTGTTCCAACCCATGCTCCAGGGTCCCAACAAGAAAACTAACCACAATTGACCTTGTGAGAGTAAAAGCATTTAAATTGCAATGCTTTGGCAGGCAGGTGTGAATCTATGGGATAAGCTATGCAAACAATTACTCAACTTCCCAGTTTGGTAGTTGTATTATGATCATTTAGTAAGATTGCTTGAGCCCCTTGTGTCTCCTTTTAAGCTTGGATCTTTGGGGCAAAACCAGATTTATATTTTTTTTTCATGGCAGTGTCTCTACATTTGTGTGTTACCTTAGTCTATCCAAAGTATAGACAACCCCAGTTTCCTAATAATTTTCTTTCTCAGAAAAATGAAGCACAGTGAGCGACAGTCCCTTCCTTCGCCTGTGTTCAACCAGCACAGTGGATTTTGAAATGCTTGTTTAAAATGTAATGTTTGTAAAAAAATGCCTTTAAGTAGATGGAGGAAGATACTAGAGACCAGAACAGGATGAACTGCTAAATTAAATAAAGCTTCTGGGTTTAGAGAATGTAAATCATCAGCTTGTTGCAAGAATAGTCCTCAAGTTAGCAATTTTGTGCTTGTCTGCATCTCTTATTCACCACCTGTTGCTTCTAAGCCATTTCTAAACTTTTTACTCATTCTGTAATTCTTCTAACCTTTTATTTATTTTATTCTTAGGTCCTTGTATTTTCGTCATATACACTGGTGATGGGATTTATCTCATTCGTCTTAGGCATTTACGGTTTAATTGCTTAAGTCTAAACTGATCGGTTTACAGTCCACAGAGAATAATGGAAGCCAGAGTTAGTAACTTAGATCAGTGCTATATGCATTCCTAGCAACATCCATGTCTGCTCCTCAGAACTCTGTTAGTGACTTATTTATTCAGTGGTTCACTTTCAGTTTGTTCCCTTTCACACTGCTCATGGGTAGACTCACTTGAAGTAGCTGGTTTCTATCCACAATTCACTTTGTAACAGGTGACCCCTGTCCCTGTCTATTATCCCCATGCAACTAAAACATTACTGTTATGTTTTTGTTTCATCTATTTCAAAGAGTTTGAAATTATGTGAAACTTGTGTTGCAGGTTACTATGATGGTGTGTTTATAACACAAAACTGAGGGTACATTTCATACCCTGAGGCCTGACTGGAGGATGTAAAGCAGTGCTTGAGAAAGGGTTTTGGAGCTGTAAGTGGCAGAGAAAGGCAAGGCTGGCTCAGTTTTGCCTGTTCTGTCTTTTGGGAATGACTATTGGCACAAACCATCAACAAAACCAAGCCTGGTTTTATTTTTGAGGGAACAAAGAAACCAAATCAAACAGTCTAGGAGTGAAGTAATACGATAAACTAGGAAACTGAGACTCAGGAATGAATGAAGAATCTAAGTTATTTGATTGTGTACATGTATTTTAAGAAAATAGTTTTTAACAGTCTAAGGTAGAGAAAGGTGAATCCCATTCTTGATTTCTTACCTACTTTCACAGAATGAACAGACATGAACTTCCTTTGTCTAGAAAAATCTTTACCAGTAGGAGCACCAGTAGGAGCACCTTCAATGTTGTATTTTATGCTGTTAATTTTGGGGTTTGATTCTATCTTTTACCAATGTGATGCATATTTGTACCTTGTAAAAAAATGTTGGAGGGGATGAAAATAGTCTCATTGGACAAATAAGTTGAGGTGGCATTTCAGGGGTCGTGAGGACCAAACTTGTCATCTATGTCCAAAAAATTTACTGTCTTAAATTATTCTTTATTTTTCATTCCATTCTCTCTCTTTTAAGCCCAACAGAAAATCTTAGGCTTCCTAGGTAACATTGAAAGACTTAGTACTCGAACTGTTTAACACTTTAAAACATGATATTGTGTTTAAATCATTTGTGTGTTTTTAAAATTTATCCATGGTCTTTGACCCAGAGCTCAGACACAAACCCCCTAAACATTAGAAAATGGTAAGAGCTGGTTTTCTAAAAGCCACATCAACATTGTTAAGAATTTTTTTTTTTTTTCATTTGCATCCAGTCTTTCCTGCATGTGCAGGCACATGCAAAGATATATCCCTGTACATAAAGATAAAATTCAGACAATATCTTAACATCCTGAGTTGCTATTTCATTTCACCACTATTTGAATAGTCATTTATTTTCTGGTGCCCTACTTCTGGCAAATTTCTGCTTGATGGGTGCCTTTAGGGTATAGATTTATAGTTTTCACTCACTTGATGAAAATAATTTTCTCATATTGAATGAGATTGTGATTGCTTTATTTTTCTAAATATTCCCTCTCATAAGAGGTAACTCACATGGCTTGGCCCATAAATGCCAACCATATATTCCTTGCTATTTCTATATACATGTTTTTCTTAGATTGCAAGCTCCTTGAGATGAAATTCTGCAATCTGACTCAGAAGTTAGCAATTAAAATGATCCTAGTTACTACTCTTAACCACAATAATAGTAGATGCTGAAAAATAGATGGTGTATTCATTGTTTTGAAGCAAAAAAAGACCCTGCATCAAGACCTAAGTTTGACCCAGTTTAACCTCATCACAGCTGACCCTGTTTTGAGTAGAAGATTGGACTAAATGACCTCCTGAACTCCCCTGTAACATGAATTATCTTATGATCTTATGAAGCTCAACTGCTAAATTTTACTGTTGCTTTGTCTCTCCTGGAAACAAAATATCAGAAAAATAGAATTTATTTGCTGTAAATTTTTTAATGCATAGATGTGTGTTATATACATATATATATAAGCATACAAATGTACAAATACTGGCATCTTGCTATTCGTATAGGTTTCTAAAATGAAATCATACACTTTTTGAATTTATTTGGTACTTCTAGTTTCACGGAAATAAATTTACTTTGTTTTAGTAAAGGATACCAAAATGAAACTCACTGAAAATGTTACTTTAGGAAGCCAGTCAATGCATTCATGGGAAACTATTATCCATCCCTCAGCAGAATATTCTTAACCTAATCTATGATTGTTGTTGCCACTTTTTAGAGAGGTTCAGTTCTTCTAGGTCATATATTTTTCAGTAGTAACAAGGGCTGCAAGATGTGCTTTCAGTTTAGAGTCACATTCTTACACTGGCATCAGTGAAAACATTCAAACTCCCTCTTCTTTTCCATTCCTTTCTTTCCTGTGTCAAAACTAGATCATGTTTTGTGTACATTTTCTTGTAGGATTGAAGAGAACAATTTTATGTTTGAAATATAAAATCAATCTTGATGTTAAACTGACCTATATGGGCTTTTTTAATATTTGAGAGCAATCATACTCTCTGAGAAATCTGTGTACAAACTCAGATCCGAAAGAAAATGGTGGTGTTTTTACAGTATGTGAACACAACCATCTGATTTATAGTTCAATCTGTTAATGCACTCTGTTATTAGGCCACCTGGCAGTTTTATGCATTGTGAATTTAAAGAGGAGCTCAATGTAACATAAGCTTTACAAGCTGGGGAAATATTATTGAAATGAAACATGAATGAGAACCATTTAAACAATAAAATAATGTGGGTAGACTATATATTTTTTCATTTTAGTAAATGCACAGCCTAGGTTTTATTTGCTGAAGTTGGATGAGGTTCTGAGAGACTCCAGTGATGAAACTTCGAACTAGCTTTTTCTTATAATACTGGCAGTCCTGTAGTTTTTGATGCTCACATCAGTAAAACCAAACACACATCTCTCTATTGCACCAGGAAACTGCAATTTGGGGAACTATTTTCACAGTTTTGTTAAGGTAACATCTAATTATTGTATGGGTTGCAGTTCATTCATCAAGAAAAAAAAAATATATGTATATCTGTGCCAAAAAATTGATAGACACAGTTTTACCAGACCACACTATAAATGTTCATGAGCAAAGGCCTTAAAGAAAACAAAGACCATTGTAATAAGATGGAGTTAGTTTTAGCTATGTGTATATATATATATATGTATATATACATGTAAGTAATTTACACATGCATGCAAATATTAATTCTATCTCTTTTTGCTTTGGTTTTATGTCTTAAAAATTCTTGTTTTCAAGTTACTCTTCAATTACAATTCCAGAAACTTCCGTTTCTGTTTAAAATGAAATCTAAGCACATTCACATGACCTCAGGGCTGGGGCTTTAAGAAGAGTTTATACTGCGAGAAGAGTTGGCAGAACTGCAGATATATGCATTCTATTATTCTATGTAATAACCCCTCCTCACCTGGCACAGAACCCCGGAGGCACCTAAATTTTCCTAGGTGCTTATGGGCACGTCTACATTCTGAGCTGTGTTTCAATTAAATGTTTGCTAATTTGCCCAGTAGCCACAGGAGACCATTTCCATTGGAGTTAAAAATCAAAATGAAACCTTATCTGTCATTTGTTGCTTTCTTTACATTGTTAAAATAAAGAGATATTTTGCATGCAGTGGAAACATACTGAATAAAATGGGCAGAGTGCCTTTTTATCTTGCCTGGGTAGTTACTTAAGGCACTTCAGAACTCCTGCTTTTTCATTTGCCCTCAGCTACAGGGACAGGATTGGAATGATTTGGGAATTTGTCTTTGCAGGAATTTACTGGTCGTGAGCTGGGAAGGCTGATTTAAATTCTAAAAAAAGCACAACAAAAGAGAAATTCAAGGGAATTATTACAAACTTCTTAGTCACTGTTCTTTCCCCGTGGCAGTTCAGATAAGCACCCTCCCTTTATTCAATTCAAGAAGAGAAGTTAAGCACCTTGTATAGGAAATCTTGTGAATATGTTTATTAATATAAATGTCTTAGCACCTCCATGCTCCAAAAGGCACAGCGTAAAGAGGTGTGATTCAACAGGGAAATAGTGCACTGTTAAAAGACCTATGTGTATCGCCCCTAAACCTTGGCCATGGTATTTAAAGCATATACAAGGCTTTGTAACTTACCCTGAAATACAGAACCTCAAATCTTGCCTAGATAGGAGTTTATTTGCATCTGGAAGATCCAATTTCCATCTTTGAAATCAGAGAGAAAGGTTTGAATCTAAGTTGTTCACATCTTTGATGAATGTTCTGATCACAGAATTGCAGAATAGTTGAGGTTGGAAGGTTGCTCTGGAGGTCATCTTGTCCAAACCCTGTGCTCTAGAGACACCTAGAGCCAGTTGCCCAGCACTGTGTCCAGAGAGCTTTTGATTATCTCCAAAGATAGAGACTCCACAACCCCTCTGAGCAGCCTGTGTCAAGGCTCAGTCTCCATGAAAATGAAAAACATTTCCCAGGGTTAGGATAGAGCCTCCCATGTTTCAGTTTGTGCCTATTGTCTCTGGTCAAGAGGTGCCACTGTACACCACTGTAAAGAGTCTGGATCCTTCCTCTTTACATCCTCCCTTCAGGTGTTTATACATATTGATAAGATCCCCTCTGAGCCCTCTCTGCTTCAGGCTAAACAGTCTCAATTCTCCAAGCCTTTCCTGATAGATGAGATGCTCCATCTTAGTGGACCTTCACTAGACTGCCTCCATGTTTCTCTTGTACCAAGGAGCTCAGAAATGGATACAGAATTCCAGGTGTGGCCTCACCAGTGCTGAGTAGAGGGGAAGGATCACCTCACTCAGCTTGCTGGGAATTCTTAGCCTAATACAGCCCAAGATGTCATTCACCTTCTTTGCGCCAAGGGCATGCTGCTGTTCATGTGAACTTGCTGTCCAGTAGGACCCCAGTCCTTTTCTGCCAGGCTGGATGGCTCCTGGCATATTCTGATGCCTAGGGTTATTTCTCCCCAGATGAGGGTCTTTGCACTTCTCCTTGTTGAACTTTTGTGAAGTTCCTGTCCTGCCCATTCCACCACCCTGCTGAGGTCCCTCAGGATGGCAGCATGGCCCTCTTGTGTAACAGCTGCTCCTCTTGGTTCTGTGTCATCTGAAAGATTGCTGAAGGCAATCTCTGCTGTATCATCCAGATCATTAATGATGATGTTGTGACAAGACTGGAACCAACATTGATTACTGGCATGCACTGCTAATTACTGGCCTCCAACTGGACTGTGTGCCTCTGATCACCACCCTCTAGGCTCAGTTCACACAGTTTTCAACTCACCTCACTGCCAATCCAGCTGATGCATCAACAGCTTGTCTGTGAGGTTCTAGTGGGACACAGTGTCAAAGGCCTTACTGAAGTCCAGGTATCAATCACAAGGTATCAGGTAAAGATGCTACTACTAATAAACTTCTCATAGGATTGGGAGAAACAGACAAGTGTTCAATGCTTCTACAAAAACAATAATTTTTTGCAATACCTATAGCATCTTCACTGACTGTAGGCAGGGTATAGGATTACTCAGTGTGATGCAGAGAGTAAACAACGGGCATAATTTTCACTTTTGTGAGTCCTTAAGTGAGATGGAAACCTTACTTTATGCCATGGCCAGGGAACTAAGGTGAGACTGTGTCACTCCTCTCACATTTCATTGTATCTAGTGCAAGGAAGCAGATTTGCTAACTGGGCCCAGAAATGGTTCTAAACTTCTTGTAGATAATCACTGGATGATTTTCAGTTGCTGTACATACGATTTATTTGTCTAAATGTAGGTGTCATTATTTGAGGGATCTGTTTGATTTTTTTCTTGTAGGCAATGGAGAGCTACTCAAAAAGACCTATAGCTCTCTCCAAAATGGCTCAATTATGTACCAAACCAGAAATAACTAGTACCGTTTGAAATGACTTGACCTCTCTAGCCAGTGTCTGACACTCCAATAAAGTGTGCTTGCCGCAGGTTCCGTGCCTTATATAACAGCACATGAGACTGTTTCTAATAGTCTGAGGCATCTTAAATAGTAGTAGACACTAATGTTTTGTCAACTTTTGCTTTTGGCCACTTTTTAAATTCTGTCAGTTTCTTTGGCAGACATTTAGACACATAACCACCTATTTTTGCACACCTAAATATAGGTGTTACAGGTGGGAGCTAAATCCGGTTTCCAGTGAAAGAGTTCTACATTACTGAATGTTTGTAAAACATATATTTTGAGGAGAAATACACCACATATATACTTTGAGAAGTTTCTCACCACTGCTCATAAACTATTGAGTGGTCTTTGAATATTACTACTACACCATAAGGTTGCAAATACCCAGTGTTAAAAAATCAGATTTTGAATCAGTAAGTTTTGAAAGTACTTGAATGCCATCTGAATCCAAAGTGTCAGGGCATGGAATAAAAATAAAGTTGTTTCTATTCTGCTTCATTTTTTTTAATCATGATGATCACAACAAGAAAGCTATATTCTCATTTCTTTAAAATAAACAATATTGAAAAAATTATTATCTTGACAAATGTCATTAATTTGGGGCTTTTTTATGAGTCTCCAGACTTAGTCTAACACACAGAAACTTTCATCCCAGGAGTGACCGCACAAGATCAAGTTTGAAGTACATATGAAAACATGAGGAAGCAGACAATGAACTGACAGTGTAATAATGAAAGAAGGAATGCAAAGGTACAGCATCTCCTCTGTGAAAACAGAACAATTCAGTCTCTGCAATTGTCAGCCAGTCACCTTTCACAAGCAGCAAATTCACTCCACAAGGCTTTTTAAAATTCTTCTTTCCTTGTAACAAAGCTGAGCTTAGAAGTTTGAAATCAATGCCTTGTAAAAAGAAACCAAGTGGGTGGCATTTTCCAACCATGAGACATGTCATTACCATTGACCTCACTACTCTTCTTATATAGCCAGAGAAGGGCAACAAAATTGTCAATTAGATTTGCAGTGAGCAGGAGTCAGCTTTACTTAACTTGTGCTTGCCTGCATAATCATGCATATCTCTCCTCTATATCAGGAGTTGTTCAAGCCTATAATAACTAGGGTTCAACAAGTCTGAACCACCTTCCTTTGCTGATGATATGGAAGTCGTTGATTTGCTACAGATTATTCGGGATTTTTGTAGTCTTGACAGATTGTCATATTTTGAATTCCACCTCTAAGAGTTTCTGCTGTGGCTACCAAATAGAAAATAGTGGAAGGAAGTGCAGTATTAGGCAAAACATGATTGTGTATTTACTTTTTTAAAGACTGTAGCAGGTTTCTTTGTTACTCTGCACATCGTAAAGCAAGCACACTAAATTTGGCATGATGTGCAGTCTCAGCATAGGACAGGGTAAGGGACAGAGTGCTGAAGGTGAGAGCTAAGCACCATTTTCAGAGTTATGTGCAGACAGTGGGGTGAAATGTGGCAGCATTATGACTTCCTTGGCCACAAAATCCTACTGTCATAAAAGCACAATATTTACTTGTTACATATAGGTAAAATCTTATAAAATGAAGGCCCTGTTGCCTTTGTAAAATCATGGCTCAGGCCTGTTACTTCGGCTGAGTAGAAAGACTGTGGGAAAGAGACACAGCTGAATTAGGGATATAAAAACATGCTGCGTGACTGCCACGTGCTCACATCGTGGTGTGTGGTGGTTCATTGAATTATGTTTGTTGTGCCTTAAAACTATGTAAGCTGATAACCGGCTAACTGCTTAAAAAGGCTGGGTTTGTGCAATAAAGGGTTCTCTTTTGCACCTGCGTGGGGACTCTGCGTCGTTCCATATCACATGGAACATGTACTCAAATGTTTTTAAAAAGTTTAAGTAGGTTAGATTTAAAGCTGATGAATATGCTTGTCAGCTGTAATAGCTGTGCAATGTTCCTTCCGTTGGCAGGGTCCACTAGAGAAAGGATGCTTTTTAAAAATTAGTAGTTCTTCCTGCAAAATTGGTATCTAATTTTTCCCCAGACAAGAAACTCTCTTTCAACAGTATATTCTTCCAAGATTTCCTTTACATAATGTAGCCAATCTCTTCACCAAATCATGGCACTGCATTTCCCATTTTATATAAAAGCAGCCCAAAGCTGTGCTGCTGTAACAAATTCCCACTGAGTCACGTTTGAATCTGTGGTTTCACATCCCAAGTTACACTCTGGATACATCAAGGCTAGAAAGCTTTTGTGTGCTGAAAACAGGTGCACAGTAGTCCTGTTAAGCAGTACCAGTTACGTTTATCAGCCGTTTGTACAATGATAATAATCTCAGCTACCTTTTCCACATGCACATACTCTGTAGGTGATGGGGCTTTCATGCGGATCAAATATACCATTCATTAGCAATTCTATAAAGCCACTAGATTAGGTACCCATGAGGGACACATAACATTCCATTTTACTTCCATGATGTAAAGATTCCGTGGGTTAGAGATATGACTAGTCTTGAGCAGGATTTGGACCCCTTTCCCATGTACTTGGTTTTCCTTTAACACCCATCTTGAAGGTTTTCTACCTTACCCGTTATTCAGGTTGTTGATAGTCCTGTGACACACTGGTCTTCGTCTTCATTGAATAACTCCACCTAAAACATGTTGCTCCCTGCTTTATTTCATGGCACATCTTATACATGAGAGGACCTTGCCAGGAACATCCACAAAGACACCTCAGAGATCTCTCCTGCTGCCCTCCACAATATGTACAGGGTGGATGTGCCGTATCTGCTGCTTGACGTTAGCTTACGTGCCTCATTTTTCTGCTTCCCCATCTTTTGACACTCAGAGGTTCAGAAGACATTGATCTACATCCAAAACTGAGTTCTGGACCCTTCTTCCACTAAAACAACTTAATTTAGATGTTTCATACACCGAAAATCTAGACAATTTTCTCCTTTCCTCTAACACTACTGTTTTCAGTTTACATATTACTGTCATATCTCCTTCCACTTTGCCACGCCCCCTCTGGAATTTTTAATGCTATAAGCTCTGGTTTGTTACAGAGACTAATATTCTTCAAGTGTTTTTCCACTCAATTCATCATGTTTACTTAAAATACATTTAGTAAAACATAAAACATAACAAAATTCGTCTTAGTTATTTAAAAGTGTAGAGCTGTAAACTACTACATCACTGGAAGAAATCTCAATTAAGCAGAATTGCCATCCACATTAAGCAGTAGTCATTGCCATTAAGTATCATTGGACTTAAATTGTTCCCAGAGAGATGTCCTGATTAAGCGGACTTCCTAGTTTAAGTGTATCTCAATTAAACAGAATGTGCTGCATCAGCATTTCATTTTATGAATGCTCTGAGAAGACATTTGACTAGGATTTTGAAATGGTTTGTCTGATTGCTATCATTATTGAAAATTTAGATGGGAATGCGAGAAGAACTTAGGGGAATCAGTATTTATGACAACTAGGCAGCTAGCTCTTGGGCCTTTTAACAATGACCAGTTAAAGGGTTTTGGATGGTTTGTGCATACTAGTTTGGTTCTGTGTTGACATGGTTAGTTGTGCTTAAAGGGATTAAACACTAAATCTAGGGGTAGGTATATGCCTGATCTTGAAAGCTTAAAAACTTTGATTTCCCTTTTAAAAATTTTTTGGCTCCAAGGAGATGTTTTTCTGCACGTGTAAGTTTAAGATTTTAATGTTTATTTAGAACTTGTCAGTGTCTTCTTACATCTTTGTATCTGATCTCTCTCATATTTAAATATCAGATGGAAACAGTCTGTATTTTAAGCCTGATGTAAAGTAAAGCTGTAATCCAGAAAGTTTCATTTGCATCCAATCAACCTATGTTTCCAGAATAGGACTAGGTTTCTCTTCTGAATTTTTTATAGACATTTCTTTAAAATATCTAGGTTCTTACTGAGTAATTATCACCTGCCTGGGCCAAATAAATATGGATCCAGTGTAATACAAAGAGCAAATGAGGGAAACAGAATCATTCTTTCAGGAAAGAAAAATGATGATTTGGATATTCCAGTGGTATAAATGACTCATTCTGTCACTTCTATTTAATGAGATTTTATTCTGAAATAGTTATTTTATGACAATAGAAGTCAAAAGAAACCCATTTTTGAATAATATTGTTAATATGAGAAAGGAATGAGGAACTACTGGAAGTCATAAATGTCTCTAGGTACATCATCTAGCTGAAAAAATCATGCAACTTAACAATGTTTGCCCTTAAGTTTGTGTAAGCCTAACAATCTTTTGAAAGCTACTGACAGTTTATTCCAATGAGATAATCAGAATAAAAGGATAAATGCATTGCAAGTGTTTTATTCTTCCCCTCTGTATCTGGGCACTGGTCCGATCTTGCCGTGTGCAATCATGTCCCGGCTGCACAGATGAAGTCTCTGTCACCTTAGAAAATGGAAGTCCACATATCCACTAATGCAAGAAGGTATTTATCGGCTTAATTCCCATTAGCATTAATGGGAGTTACATGCCTAATACCGCTCAACACTGGTCAGAAATATACCTTAAATTTTCAGCTGCTTGAAATAGCAACCTCTGCAACCACACATAAGAGATTATAAATAAAGAAACAATAGAAACAAAGCAGGCTCCTAAGAGGTACCAACAGTATATGGATAGAAACAGGCAATTTTCCCCTCAGCAAGCTTTTTTGCTTAAATCATTTTAGTAAATAAATATTTAACAAGTGACAAAACTTAATTGATGTTTATATTTACACGGCAGTTAATTTATATTCTGCTAAAGCTGAATCCTCCATCCACAATAATGCTTTATATCCCTCTGTGGTGGCAGACACCCAAACAGCACAGTTGTGTTTTTGAAGAAAAACATAACAACAAAAAAAAAATGCACTACTCAAATATTATATAAGTCATTACATTTTTTTTCCTCTCTTCAGCTGTCAGATGCATTGCATTATATTATCAGATTGATAGATCTAGTGTTATTTCAACATTTACCATTTTACAACAACAAATAGAAAACATGTAAGGAAGCTTTGGTAACAAATCTTTCTTAATATGTATGTGAAGTAGACAGTTAGTCCAAGAAAAAAATATAACTGATGACAGATTTTATTTCAATCTGCTGGTGCTTATTAAGATGTCTACAAAGAAAAAAGCTGCATCTGAATACATCTCTTCGTGCAAACAAAGGAAACTTTTAATTGCTTTAATCAGCATTTGCTTTGTCTCTGCAGTGACATAGAAAAACAAGTCAGGTACAATCAGTAAGTGTTTTCTAAAGGAAATTTGTAAGCAGACACTTCAGATGATTTTTATTATTTGTGTTTAGAACATGGTTAAGGCTATGTTACAGGTGCAACAGCTTAAATTTGCTTTATAAAACAGATTTTTACAAGATTTATTTTATATCATTTTAGCACATGGAAAAAGAAGCCGACATAAATCTGATCAAAACCCTCTCCCACAAAACCCTACAGCAAGAGCTGTAGAAGCTATATCAGATTTTAGAAATCAGAGCACAGCCCAAGGAAACAAGCTGCATGTTGAAAAAGATGTGCAGCTCAAAAGATAATAATTTGACAAAATCCATGTCAGCCAAGAGGGTTTAGAGGAAGTGATCCATTACTTCCTTCAGCTCATAAACTCTTGATTTCATATCCTGATGAGTCTGTAGCTTAGTCCTTCTCATCAGAAAGAAGGGCCAAAAAATTCCCTTCCTTCTATTAAAAAAAAAGGAATAAAATGAGCAACAACACCCAAATTTCTCCTGAGCAGGAAATGGGAGTTAGTGCTTGCATGCAGAAAATACTCAGCACTTTCTAGATCAAGTCCCACAAGGGAATCAGTTTTACAAATCTCTAAACTGGTTAAATAAAGTCATGGTCCTGCTGAAGGGATGGACCATTCACCTGTCCAGAGGAATCTCAGAATCATAGAATGGGTGAGGTTGAAAGGGGCCACAGTGGGTCATCTGGTCCAACCTCCCTGCTCAAGCAGGGCCATTCTAGAGCATTCACGGCACAGGATTGTGTCCAGATGGTTCTTGAACATCTTCAGTAAGGCAGGCTCTAAGGCCTCTCTGGATAATCTGTGCCAGTACTCAGTCAATTGCACAGTAAAGAAGTTCTTCCTTGTATTCGGGTGAAACTTCCTGTGCATCATGGTCTGCTGGTGTCTTGTCCTGTAGCTCAGCACCACCAAGAAGAGCCTGGCTCTATCCTCTGGACACCCTCTCTTCAGATACTTGTATACATTGATGAGATCCCTTCTCAGTTGTCTCTTCTTGAGGCTGACCTGGCCCAGCTCGCTCAGCCTTTCCTCATAAGAGAGATGTCCCAGTTCTTTAATCATCTTTGTTGTCCTCCCTTGGACCTGCTCCAGGAGCTCCATGTCTCTCTTGTCCTGAGGAACCCAGAACTGGACACAGCACTCCAGACATGGCCTCACCTGGGCTGAGTAGAGGGGCAGGATCACCTCCCTCAACCTGCTGGCAATGCTCTTCCTAATTCACCCCAAGATACCTTTGGCCTTCTTGGCCCCCAGGGCACACTGCTGGCTCATGGACAGCTTGCTGTCCACCAGGACCCCCAGGTCCTCGTCTGCAGAGCTGCTCCCCAGCAGATCAGCTCCCAGCCTGTGTTGGACCATGGGGTTAGTCTTCCCCAGGTGCAGGACCCTGCATTTGCCTTTGTTGAATTTCAGACAGTTCCTCTCTGCCCATCTCTGCAGCCTGTCAAGGTCTGCACAGCTCTCTGGGTCACTCCTCCCAGCCTTTGTGCCACCAGTGCCTTGCTGAGGAGGCATCTGTCCCTTCATCCAAGCCATTGAAGGGTAAGTCAAACAATACTGGGCCCAGTATTGAACCTTGGGGGACACCACTAATGACAGGCCTCCCTGTGCCACTGATAAGAACCCTCTGGGATCTGCTGTTCAGCCAGGTCTCAATCAGCCTCGCTGTCCACTCATCCAGTCCACACTTCCTATAAGGATATTGTGAGAGACAGTGTTGAAAGCCTTGCTGAAGACACATACATAATACATGTATACATAATATTGAAGACAATATTCACTGCTCTTCTCTCATCCATCCAGTTTGTTATTTCATCATAGAAGGCAATCAGGTTGATCAAGCATGATTTACCTTTCGTGAATCCATGCTCTCTACTCCTGATTACATTTTTTTCCTTCCCATGGTTAAGGACAACATGCAGGATGAGCTGTTCCATCACCTTTCCAGGGACTGAGGTGAGGCTGACTGGCTGGTAGCTCCCTGGGTCCTCCTTCTAGCCCTTTTTGAAGATCGAGGTGACATCTGCTTTCTTTCAGTCCTCAGGCATCTCCCCTGATAGCCATGACCTTTCAAAGATGATCATGAGTGACTTTGCTATGGTATTTGCCAGCTCTCTCAGCACTCATAGATTCATCCTGTCAGGGCCAGTGGACCTGTGGATGTCAAGTCTGCCTAGGTGTTCTTTAACTCAAGCCTCCTTGACCATGGGAAAGTCTTTCAACATTCCTTTACCCTGGTCTCCTGGGCCAGTGATTCCTGAAGGCTGGTCTAGTCAGTGAAGATGCAAAGAAGGTGTTAAGTAACTCTGTTTTCTCTGCACTCTCTGTTACTAAGGTCCTCCCTCTATTTAGTAATGCACCCACATTATCCTTAGTTTTCTGAGCAGGGTTTCAGTCAGTGTCTCTGCAATTTTTTGCTCCTGTAAATACAGAACTGTTGTCCATCACAGAGGAAGAGTAATGGAGAGAGATGACTCATGCCTTTGTCCCTTTCTGCAACTGAAATAGGATTGTTCAATGTTAAGACCCTTGTGAGGTGCTCTTAACTGTGGTCCTGTGGAACATTCTCAGATGTTTCAAGCATTGTCAGTATCTGAAGCCCTCTGTCCAGTTATGCCTCCTACTGCACACAGGTTGCATTTGCAGAGGTATGTGTGTTGAATGAGTACTGATTTTAAGTGCCTCTGGGCACTGAATTCCTTCAAGAGACTGAGGTCTACGTGCAGTGATTGTTGCACTATCGTTGTTTACTGTTTGTCAGATCAGTAGCGGGTTAAGTGAACATTTGGTTTCTGTGTAACTGGTATGACTGTCTCTCTTTTATGTAAATACATACACCAAAATGCTTTTTTTATAATGTCTTCAGTATACAATAGGACAAGAGGCCTCACCAGCCTCACCAGCTCTTTCTCTGAGCGTATCGCTTAGCTCCATGTCACGGCATCCCCCAGACTGCCAAGTGAAAAAATGGGATTAAGAAAAAGAAACTGACCTTAACTTATCTCTTCCAGGTATTTCTTTCTCTGGATGAAAAAGTTTTCCCAACCTTATCTGAGAAACTTAACTAATCCTGTTTTCAAGCTGCAGCAAGGACCGTGAAATGCCTGCTCATCTCTTCTCTGTGGATGGATCTTTGCCTGCCATGTGACATCCCTCAATACACAGCCAAAGTACCCTGGCTGAGCTCGTTGTTTCTGTGGTCCAACCTGAGCATTTAGCTGAGGTCTATGATCTTCTGAGGCTTGCTGCATGTTCAACAAACATGAAGAGAAATATGTTTCTTCAGAAGAGACCTTGAAAAAAGGGATTAATGTAGGTGTTCTGAATTACCCTCTTGAGAGGACTGTGGATCCTATCTCTCTCTCCCTGGTCCAAACAGCATTTAGAAAGCTCAGCTCAGGCCTGTCTCTTTTGCATTTGAAATTGGGAATAGTGCGTTGGGGCCCCAGGAAAAAGCTGGTCTCCATAAAAAGCTATTATAATACAGGTCATCAGTAGATAAATCTAATCAACAAAAATAATTTTGGCGAAAGATCAATGTCAAAGTTATACTGACTTCAACAGGGCCAGTATTTCATCCTACGTGATTTTAAACTAGCCACAAAATGTAAAGTACTGTGCTACTGACATTGGAGCTATCATTTTGTCCCTAATTCAGACAGTAAACATTTCACTTGCTAGCTATGAGATGGACAGACTCATACAGAATAACCCTTCAAGGATAAACACCCTTTTTAAATCACTGAAGAATTTGTGTGGGACCTTAATCACTAGCACAGACTGGCAGGTCATTCTTCTGACACTTGCTCACAATTTTGAAAATCAGCCAGAACTGACAGGTGCAAAGTTTCCGCACTCCTGTTATACACAATAATTCAGTAGTAAATGGTTATATGTGTCCTAGATATAGATAGGTACATAGATATATGGATTGATATAGGTATATCCAGATGTGTTTTGGCAGTAACTGCTGCCCAATAATGGAGGAATATTTGAGCACAATTGTGCTCAAATAAAGCAGTAGAGAAAATGTGAGGTATTCAGATTTTTTAAAAGTTTTGTATGTTTACTCTTTGAATTTTCCTATCATACTACATGGTTTAGCACAATTGGAAGATCTAAAAACGAAGAAAAATTTTAAAAAGGGTAATGAAGATTCCACTCTTTGTGTGATAAAGTCATTCCTCAGAAAGTGTAGTCTTGAAAACCTTTGCAAGCAAGATACATTTATGAAATTTAGTCAGGAAGCATATAATTATATGTTGGATCACAGGCTAAATCACTAATGTATAATACAGAGGCCCTCCAGGAAAGGGCCGTTCTAAGCAAAGGTCTTCCAGGGAAATTCTCTTGTCCTTCAACCTTCACCTCCTCCTTAAACTTAGTCCTGTCCCCTGCAGAGTTATTGATAGACCATAAATGACACTTGTTCCCTCACCCTCTATTTACTAAAGTACTGAAATTGTATATTATTATTTTATTGACATTTTAACTTTTACATATCATAATTGCATGATCAACATTTTGCATGATTAATGAGAGAAATCAAAAAAATTGGTGAATGTTTGATTTTTTTAGTACAAGCTACTGACCAAATTCCCTACACATATCTGAACATACTTGTTAAATAACAGAATTAATAATCAGCAAAACAATTCAACTGAAAAAATCCCCAAGTTATACAAGTATTTCTCACAAACACTGAATTGTCTGCATCCAAAATAAAGTCTCAGCAAAAACCCTTGTAAAAGCCTAACAAAGGGATCAAGGATGTTGGAAGATGCTGCTCTATTCACTGTAGACCTCTTGGACACTGTAGCTCTCTTGCTAAAAATATCAAAAGTATCAAAACCAGATCCTTGCTGCCTTTGGGCACTTCTCTTGGGACAGCAACTAACACATTTTTGCTCTAATATTCTATCTCAGTTTCCCAACCATTAAAATGGGTGAAATGAAAATGCTTTATGTTGATATTCAGAGGACTTTTAAAAGGAAAGTCAAGTCCATTTATTTCAAATGTTATGTAATGTTTGCTGGTTCATACTGGGTGGGTTGTATCAGACCTCAGTGCCAGAATTTCAAGTCTCTGTTTCTAGATGTGATACTGAAAGCATGTTTATGTTTTAATAAAACATGATTTTTGTTGCACCAATGCCCTGTAGCATGTGCAATATGAATAGTAAATCATGAAAACTACTGCATTTTTTTAATAACATGGCAAAACAGAGAAATAATAGAAAAATCTTTCCTATTTCTCATAAGCATGCCATTAACTCTATTTAACAGAAATACATATTAGTTTCAACTGTGTTAAAAACATTTATCTAATCTAAGCGTTTTAATATTTTCTGTTCTAATCTAATAACTAATGTAATCATTATCCCAGCAACCTTTGCATATCCTTTGACAGAGTAAATCTTACTAAAGGTGGGGAGGTTATACTGAGTTTCATCTGTCACTTCCCTGAATATTTGATTCTTTTTTAAACAAAGTATTAAAGACACTTGCATATTTGTATATGAAGTCCAGAAATGCAGTTGTTCAACTGATGTTAAAAGTCTAAAATTCCATTAAAGAAGATGAAATATTTTCATTAGATAAGATTTTTTGTCAATAAACATTGGTAACAAAGGGGAAACCTGTTCTTTTTCTAATTCCATATTTTAAGACAAAACTGAAGGATTAAAATAAGAACAATAAGCATGTTATCATCCTATTATTATGAGCTGTATCTCAGTTATGCTGAATTATAAGAAATAAATGACAAGAAAGATAATCTGCTTAGTTGGACTAAGTGTCATACAATACTTTGTGTAAAAGTAAAAAAAACATTCAGGATAGAAATCCCCAAATTATTATTATTATGCTAAATATCTAACAAATATCACTTGAAAAATGTAAGATATTCACTAAATAAACCAAAATATACAAAGAAAAACAAAGGAGGATAACATTTCATACAACTCTTAATTTTATTTATTTAATCTTATCTCAGGCGCCTATAATATTCAAGTGTTACACAATTACCACAGTACAAAGCACTGAAACAAAATTCAAAAAGCTGATATCTAGCCAAGACAGCGTCAATCAAACCTCCTATCAAAAGGAATCAATTGCTCACGGGTAAAAAGAATAGGAAAAAAGAGAATATCAGGAATGAATTACACAGTGGAGAGGGCAAAGAGTGGTCAAGAATAAGCCATCTCAAATCGCAATGACTTTTACAGTATTGTAGGTGTTCATAGGACTTTAGATACCAAACCCTGTGTAACTCTATAGCAGCAGATTTCAAGCATAAATACTGCCATGTCTGCAAGAACTGTGACAGAAGGGGACAGGATCTCCAAATAAAGTTAAGCATTGATACCCCCCCCCATACAGTAAATGCTAGCACATTCTGTTTAGTATATTTACCTTTTAAGAGTGAGACTATAAGCATGGAATGAGGTCAGAAAAGGTTTTTCTTTTTTTTTAAGCATGACACATGTAATACGTAACCCAGATAATCTTCTCACAGACATTTGAGAATTGACCACAAAGCAAATAAGCCTTGCAGCACAGCAGAAGTGAATAGTTCATGTTCTCCAGAAGTACAAATGAGAGGCAGGTTCTCCATGAGCTGCAGCTTCCAGGTCAAGGAGTTCTGTTCAGGGTCAGACTGTGACAAGGTTAAGTTTGGTAAAGGACAGAGACAGATATCATAACTCTTAACTTTAGCAGTGCCCCTAGAACAGGAATCGTAACATCATATTAGGTATTCGAGATGCTTTCCTCTCTCAAAGAAGGATACCCAGAACAGCTAAAATTGGTTAAGTGAGTAACACCAGAGACAAAGTTTAGCTAAAGTCCCACGCCTTCTTTAAGTTGGCATGTCTCCCTGGGACTTTGGAAAGGCACTTTGCCACCTAAGAATCCACACCACAAAAATTATTTTTGAAGGAAAGCTCGTCCATATTTTTTCCCAAAGAATTTAATAATGCCTTTCCTTCCAATGACAAGAAAAAATATCACTGTGTAGCCACAGACATAGCAGACTTCTCAAACCTACTTCTCACAGTGAAGCACTGCAGCCAGTTTGGCTATATCTATACCAGCAAATAAAAAAGGACCAGGAACCAGTCTCTGGCTTGATGCCACAAGACCATCTGACTGACAGATTTTATACTCCTTAGGACTAGTCTCCTATAGAGAGATTTACCCTGCAGTCAGCATAAGAAGGATATCAACTAATAGTTAAGCATTGTGGACAGCAAGGATTCAATGCTGAAGTCTGCTCTGCTGTTATCTTTCATTTAGAGAATTCTTCCCCCACTACTCTGGGGAAGGAGCATTGTTTTCTCTCCCTAAGAAATTATGCAAGAAAAAAGCAACATTTGTAAAAAAGGATAACAGAATGTATTACACTGGTTGACAGAAATTGGGAAAAAATATGCTTTTAGGACACAAACTTTTTTACATTTCTGTCACAGAAGCTTCAGTCTTGAAAGCTAACTAGACTGAAGAAATTACTCTCGTTTTAACCCATTTTATCAGATATGCCTTACTATGACAAGTAGAATTTGAGATTTGTTGGGCTAGAAAGGAAGAACAAGCTGGGAATATGGCTTTGTAGTCTGGTGATGCTGGCTGCTTACTGATTCCAGGTTCTCTTCCCCAAAAATATCTGGCATTTTGGCATATAAGCCAATGATCGTTGAATGCAAAACTCAGCAACGTGATTGCAAGAAGGAACAAGAAACACAGGACTCTCCCACTAAAACAGGTGCTCTAAACATTCACACTCAGTGGAGGTGTTCATAACTGCTACTGTCCTAGTGACTAGAACCTTCTTCCAGGAGAATGTGATGGAACAGGGACTGCCTGTGTGGACATTCTTGCCACTAGAATGGGAAAAAAAGAACATCTTTATTTTTCAGTGGGAAAGATTTCCCTTGTATTTTGTAGGCAGCTTGATAGTGCTGGAATGAAATCAGTGTGGAGGCCCAGTGAAGCTTAAATAGAGAAAAGCTCAATTTCTGAAATGAAAAGGAATATTAGGCAAGAACTAGGGCATCTTAGTGTGCCTCCTGCTGTTCTTGGCAAGTGACGAATCAAGGAGCCCAGTGAGTAACAAATATTTCCTAGGGTGTTGTTTCGACTAATTTCCTTCTGAGTCTCAGATTAGGTGCCTAAATCTATTCTTAGAAACAGTGCTGCTCTAAAGGTATAGTCACCCTGGGTGAAACACGCCTATGCATCTGCAGTGCCACTCACATATCTGCATTCTACTGTAATCTCTGTTATCAGCTTAGACAAAATCATTGAGCAAATCACATTAATGTTGTCCCCTATCATTACCTAGTTTAGGTGTTATGACTACACATCACCACTGAGAGGACAGAAAAAAGTGAAGATTTGGCAGCCTGAGATGGCAGGCAGGCTTTCCTGAATTTAGATGCTAGTCACTGTGACTAGTAACCTGAATAATGTCTAGCTTAATTAATCATTTACAAAATAGGGAATTGATATCAAGCTCTGCAAAGAGGTGAAAAGAGATGTATGATGATGAGGCAGACAAAAAGAACTAAATCCACGTCAAATACTCTTACAATTTCATGAATGGCAGCTAGGTACTGACCATTACCCACCTGCTACGTGTAGCCTTTTCTTCACTGCTCCAGGGGACCGTGGTTTCTGATGAATTTCATCTAGCTTTCAACCCTGTTTTGAGTCAAGTTTCAGGCTCTGAATCAGAAACCTAAAAATTATACTAGAACAAATATCTTTCTACAATGCCATTCCTCTGGCATGAAATAGATGAGACAGTTTTCTCATCAGCAAAAAATTAAAATTATGCAATAAGAAAGTGTTGTCCATCTTAGCAGTGAGATATTGAGTTTAGTCATGAGGGTGCCAGACCAATTGTGTTAATGCTAAACAGACAAAGAGGTGGGAAAAATGTGTAATCTTTGTGTACTCATATAAATTCAACTCTAGACCCTGTATTTCTAATTAAGTCCTAGAAGTTTGTTGCCATTTTTACTGTGATGTTCGGTTCAAATGCACCATCACACAAGCAAAGAAATAAATAATGAAGATGTTTAAATGACTGCAAAACAGTAAAAGGAAAAAAACCCCAACAACCGTGAAAGTCAAAACTTTGTTTTATCTCTTTCTTGGAATGGATTTGAATAAGTACAATGTTAAAAAACAGTATCTCCAGCAATGCTATGCATGTGAAGACCGCTTAGATTGCACTAAGACATGGCTACAGTTCTGCTAAAAATGGTGTTCTAACCGTCCAAGAAATTAAAGTACAGAATATTATCATATTCTTGGCAAATTCCTTCACAAGGTTAGGACTGAGGTGAGTACATATGTTAATGTACACCAGATCCTTCATACAGATAATCTGTACCGAGTACTTCTCTTAATATGACTAATAGACCTTATTACTGATTTTGTGACCTTCTGAGTAATGCAAGTGTGCTATGCAAAGATATAGCCTTAAATTCGTATTTGTACTTCTTTTTTTGCTAGAGGATTTTTGTTTTGTTCAGCATAAAGCACTATATTTAATCCCGAAAAGGGCTTGTTACATGATTCTGCATTGTACCACAAAATTGTACCACTTGTAAAGTGGGATAATTTTATTTTGCCCTTGTGGTAAATGGCTTTGGGGTTTGCAGAAGAAACAAGCCCATTTATTGTAACTGTTGGATGTTAGTCTCTGCATCAAGTCATAGTAATTATATCTTTTACTATGCCTCTATTTAGGCATATTATATATTTATATTAATAAAATGGAATGTAAATTTGGCCTTTAAGTCTTGGCTCTGGCATGTTGTATTACTTACTTTATGTCAGTCCTATGTAACATGATACAGATCTGCATTCTGGTATCACTAGTTTGGTCAGAACCAGTGTTTGTTTCACCATCTTACAAAAGCAATAACTCTTACAGCTGTCCAGACAGATACAAATCTCACCTGAAACATTCAAGATGAATCCTAAGATGGTTTGCTGGCACCCAGAGGGGAAACAGTAGTGCTCTTGCTCCTTTCTTCTGCCATGGCCTGAACACTGAGAAAAACAATATTTACAATTGAGTTTCCAAACTGCCTAACTTTTCAGATGTGTGTTTTTTATATGTAAAATATGGTTCAGAAGATTAAAGTCTTCATTTTAGGCAAAGAAAGGAAATAATGTTTCCTGTCCCATTTGCCAAGCTAAGTGAACAACTGTTCCAGCACAATTAGAATTGTTAATTGATTTGAAAACATAGGGCTTTGAAGGTGGAAAACTGCTGACATTATTTCAATGGGGAAATGCACTCCTGAGAGAGAGCATTGCAGAACAATTTCTCTCCTTGTTTTGTTGAATATACATCTATAAAAACACTGTGAGTCATGCAGTAAAAACTGCTGTGCTGATATCATAAATCTCTGATAATAAAAATTTCATTGTTGAAACAATAAAATAGACTTTTATTATAACACAGAGTATCCACCTAAACATTGTCCTTTTAGCTTCTTTGAGTTAAATGTATGCACAGTTTTACAGTCTATAAACAGATCTGGAATAAAAGTTAATAAATGTCAAAATTTGCATTTCAAAAAATTCTTGCTGCATTTTAGGGAAGATCAATCTATGAACCTTTCAACATTATGTCAAATGAAATGCTAATTGTACCTTTAGGAATTTCAGAGACAGTGACAAGAAACTAAATGCTCTGTTCCTTTGCATCAGCAAGTCGAGGATAATTGTATATCTACTCTTGTGAACTTCTAAGAAAAAAAGAGAAATGCTAAGGAAAAAAAGGTTTTCTATTCTTTAACTCAGGAGGGTAAACTCCTTCAGCCATCCTTCATCAATCTACCTTCAAATAAATTGTGTTAACATGTTGACAATGGACAAATCACACAGAGATACATTTATTCATTTTATAATAGGTTTGTCAAATGAACTTCAACTAGAGATTTAAGAGTGAGAAACATTTCCATCCAGGAACAACTGACTTTTGCCATCCAAATTTCTAGAACAGTTTTCAGCATAAATTTCTTTTTTTGGGAACAACTATCTTGCTCATCCCTCCTCAAATATTAGTAAAGTACTACTTCTTCTAAGGGTAAAAACACTAAATATATAAAGGAGACACATAAGAGGTTTTTTATATCCTCTCTAGACAAATGCGTAATGCATCCCTTGTTTTGTTTAGGAATCAATCTTAGCAGTTTATCTCTAAGCAGTACAAATTGTATGCCACAGTGGTAAGTGCAAAAGCACACTCATGCAATAAGGAAAACTAGCTGCAAAGTAGCACCTTATTCAGGTTTGCAATGTTTTCCCTGGTATTATCCTACCCTTGCTATATTGAATATATTTCCTACAGCTACACTGAGACTGTTGAAATGTTCACTTACTGTGTGAAAATTGAGAGACAGAATAAACCCAGGGAGATGTTTATGCTCATATTAACCTATTCAGTCAGCTTTATCCTGCTCAGGCCTGGACTAGGCATCTTCTAAGTCTTTAAATGCTTTTACAGCAAACAGTTTGTGGTTTCCACAACAGAGACCAGTCCCATCCTGCCTTTCTAGCTTATGGTCTATAGGCCCGCATTTGTACATTTTAGATTGTTCACTGTAAAAACATTCCAAACTACGTTTCAGTTAGGAGTTACATAACTCAGATGCACTTCAGAACTAGAATTCATATTGGAGAACCTGCTTCTGCTTCTGTGCTGCTGTTATATATCTGAAAAGGAAGCTTCAGCTCCTACAGTTAGGTATTTGAGCCAAATCCTGTTTTCACTTAAGTCAAAGACAACTTTGTCTTTGGTGTGAATAAGAATTAGGTGGAGTTCCTTTTATTTATGGGTCCACAAGAATACATAACAATTGACACATTTTTAATTTACACTAAATAAATATGAAATTATGTGTTCAGAAAGGATATATTAAAGTAATTTCAGCCCTGTGTATCTCTTACTGCTACAACACAAGCTATTCACTGGTTCAAATTTGCTATCTGTCAATTTTCTTTCAAGAATGCTAAACTCTATGCCATCTCCATGCTATATAATAGTTAGGTAATCAGGAAATGTGGTATACGTGGACCTTTCCTACCAAGTACTTTTTTTTATAAAAACTTTTTTGAAATGCATGATTCATCGGTTCTTCAGTAAAACTAACTCCTGACCCTGTGTTATAACAAAATGGTATTCAGCTTCATAGTCACCATAGGTATATTGGAACAAGAAGCAATACACATTAGAAATAAAAGAATATAAGAAATATATTTTTTAAAAGTGGCATGATCTGCTTAATTTATTACACACTCCATGCAGTGAATAACTATCCCATGTAGCAGACAACACTGTACTACAACTTTTTGGGATAAGTGTATTTCAGCATGCCGGTCAAGGTTTTAACCATAATTTCAAACCAAATTGAAGTCAGTTCACTGGGGCCCTTTCTTCACCAGTATATCTTTCACAACTATAAAGTTTGCAATAAGGTGGGTATTTATATTTTTATTTTCATTTCACTTCATACCTACATTAAAAAAAAAAACAGATAGGAAACAGACAGAACTTTCTTAACCACAATGTTCATCTTTTTTTTTTAAGAGTCAAAACTGCAGGCTAATAAAGACCATTTAAAATAAAAGGGACCATTACTCCTCAGTTTTATATGAGCTTACATGCTTTCATTGTGCAAAGTGTGTTATTAATTTAACATGCCAGATTCATAGGTTTCTGCAATATCAGGTTTGATGTATTCATTATCGGCACTCAGTACATTAATTCACGCTGAAGTCCGGTAAATCAAAATTATACCATCTGGCTTCCTGTTCTTAATGATGAATTTGATGTAGGGGTGATTAAGATTGTTAGGCTTTTGAATTTTAATGTAAAAATTAAGGGATTAAAAAGGCATTTAGAAATGACCAATAGTTAGAATAAACTTACTGACAGGATCTAATTTGTGTACTTGCTAGTAAAGCTCCATTTTAATTAGCAGCCACAGTCTTTCAGCACAAGCTCAAAGAGACAGAAGTTTAGTGATTAAGAAGATGAAGCTGTTAAATTGATAAATTGACCTTGAAATACTTGTAACTGTGGGGGATGGCCTAGTAGTTGTATGGTTGGTATGTTGTGCTTCTACATGGCGGAAAGAGTTCAGCGATTGACCCTGTAATTCTGCCTTTTTAGATGATTGACCATCTGGGGATGGGACAAATCACAGAGGTGACCCCCTCAATGTCTAAATTCAATTGCTCAATTTGTAAGCAAACAAATTCCATTATTATTCAGCACTTTCTGGCAGACAGCCTGAAATACCACCTCAGTTCTTCAACATCTTACTCACTACCTTTGCCAGAGAGAGGTGCTAAAACAAGTTAGAAAAGATAATGGGGTTGAAACGACATCATAAGGTGAATGATGACCTGTCAGCTTCCATTGAGAGCAGAACAGTCAGGGACAAATTTGGCTCTCACTTGTCAAATGTTCTTGACAGTGTCCAAGCAGTCAAATCTTTGACAAGACAATTCCATTGTATCTATGATATTTTATTAATCTAAAACAAAGACATTGCATACCGTTGCAGGGAAATTGCTAGAAATCTTTAACAAGACAGATAAAATATGAAAGAGCTATAGCATGCAAGGGGAAGATATCTCTGCTTAGGGT
The DNA here is from genome assembly GCA_013397775.1 of Eulacestoma nigropectus. Lineage (NCBI taxonomy): Eukaryota > Metazoa > Chordata > Aves > Passeriformes > Eulacestoma > Eulacestoma nigropectus. Next base: position 801,051 of record VZTE01003924.1, read on the forward strand.
ATTTGAGCTGGTTAGAGCTGCATGACATCATGTGGAATCATATTAGGGCCAACAAGCCATGGCAACTCAAATTCATATACATAGTATAATTGAAATAATAATAAAAGCTATTGCTCCCATGTTTTGGCAAAGTTCCAGTTATTTGTACCATCTCAGAGAAATGTGATAATGTGTTAGATCTCACCTTCCCATTAAAATTCCTAAAGGTAGTCACTAATATTGGTACACTGTGGCAGGTATAACTTACAAGAGAAAACGAGTACATTTGTACATATCAACAGTTTGAAGGATTCTTATTCCTTGGCAAGTCAGGGAATATTTTAAGTCTTATATTTTAGAGGAAATCGAATCTTGACTAACCACTGCAATTTATGTCATTTTAAATAAGATATATTTGAATAAGTGTATTTTTCATGCCCTAAAAAGACTGATGTCTTCTTTTATAAGCTCATCCTGTGACACACTTGAGTAGGTAGGTATATTGATTTTTTTCTTTTTCTGATGGCAATGAAGTGTAAATGGAAAATATCAGACTTGGCAATCACTTAAACCATGTGAAAATTTCAGAGTGAAGGCTATTAGAGTCACTTTGTGATCTCCCTAGATGACCAAGGAAAAAAACATTTCTACATTTCTTCAGATCCTTTGTGTGACAGCTAAGGAGAATAACATTTTTTCTAATATGCCAGTTTTAGTCTCTAGTTGAGAATAACCTCAGTGCTTTCTTATGTCACTAGCTGAGAGAAGATGAAAGACCCAGCCTTGTGTAAATGGCTTTGTCTAACCATCAGTCTTTAGCTCTGCATGGCAGCTGTACTATTGACATTAGCTTGTGCTCTGGGTGAAATTGAAGTGAGTTAAATGTGACCTTGGCTTAGTTGTTGAAGTAGAAATGAACTCTACTGGGAGTGAAAAAAAATAAGACCAGTTTCTCTAACTTCATTTTTTCTTTAATGAGTTTAACAGCACTCTTAGGATTTGATACATTTTATAAAAAAGCTTTTATTTCCTTTTCTATTATACAGTGAGTAATCACCATTAGTAAGGTTAGCTTGCCCTTTTAGTATAAAATCCTGATTTTAGGTGTTTATATCCCAATTACTATAAAAAGCAGATCTCTCTCAGAAAAAAATGCAGTCTTTTCTCTGTGTTGTCTGCTGTACCATTTCACAAAAACCTGTTACCACACTTATTAATTATAGTTGAAACACTAAGAAAACTGCCAAATGTTCAGTGTTTCTAGCGAATTTGCATTGTCTTTAGGTTAAACTGAAATTCACTGTAGCACTTGCTGGTAAATCATGTCCTCAAGACGAGAAATATGCAGATATGTGAGGATGGTTTGGAGTCAGTCCAGGATTTTCATCTTGTTTATATTTTGTGTTTCTTTCATATGTACATGACACATGAGATATCTGAAGATGGGCATAAGAACCAGGAACAACTAGTCATGTTTTCATTCAGGTCTTCAGCTCATTATGTATAGGGTTTCAACTGGGAATCACAGTATCATAAAATAGTTTGGGTTGGAAAGGATCTTAAGGATCATCTTGTTCCAGCCCCCCTGCCATGGGCAGGGATGCCAGCCACTAGATCAGGTTTCTCTGGGCCCCATACAATCAGACCTTGAACACTTCCAGGGATAAGGCACACACAAATTCCCTGGGCAACCTGTTCCTGTGCTTCACTACCCTTACCTGAATTTTCTCCTAACATCTAAATGAAATCTCTCTTCTTTTAGCTTAAGAATATTCCATCCTGTCTGATTACTATCTACCCACTTAAAAAGTCAACCTCCTTTTTTATAAGCCCCCTTTAAGTGTTGGAAGACCACAGTGAGATCTTCCCAGAATCTTCTTATCTCCATGATGAACAACCAGAGCTCTCTCAGCCTTTCTTTGTGGGAGGGATGGTCTAGTACTCTTCATGACCATCCTCTGTACCCACACTAACATATCCATGTCTTTCCTATGCTGAGGACCTCAGTGCTGGATGCAGTACTCCTGGTGGGGTCTCAGGAGGGCAGAGTAGAGGGGGAGAATCATTGATGAAGGCTGCAAGCACACATTGCTATGTTTTCATCCAATGTCTCCACAGGGCTACTGTGAATGTACTAATGTCTGGGACTTGGACTTGCTGAACCTTGTTAGGTTGTCATGGACCCACTTTTCAAGTTTGCCCAGGTCCCTTTGGATGGCATTCCTTCCTTCTGTTGTGTCAACTGCACCACTCAGCTTCGTGTTATTTGCAAACTTGCTGAGGCTGCCCTCGATCTTGTTGTCTCAGTCATTGATAATTATTTTAAAGAGCAACGGTCCCAAGACAGAGCCCTGAGGGACACCATTTGTCACTGGCCTCCTCCTAAGCATAGAGCCATTGACCAGATCGCTCTGGATGTGTCCATCTAGCCATTTTCTTATCCACCAAACACTCCACCCTTCAGACTCATGTGTCTCCAATTTAGAGATAAGGATGTTGTGTGGGAGTGTGACAAAGTTCTTAAAGAAACCGAAGTGAATGACAACAGTCAGTCTTCCCTTTTTGCCCATTGCAGTCACTCTGTCATAGTGCTACCAGGTTGGCCAGGCACAATTTGCCCTTGTTGAAGCCATGTTGCTTGTCTTGGGTCACATCTTCGCCTTGCATGTGCCCTAACCCAGCTTCCATTAGGATACGTTCCATGGTCTTCCCAGGAACAGAGATAAGGTGCATCAGTCTGTAGTTCTTTAGATTTTCTTTATCCTCTTTTTATAAAAAGGTGTGAAGTTTCTCTTTTTCAAGTCACTGAAGTTTTCACCTGACTGCCATGACTTATCAAAAGGGATGGAGAGTGACTTTCAATCACATGAGTCAGTTCTCTCAGGACCCTGGGGTCATCAGTCACCAGAGACTTGTGCGTATTGAGTTTCACCAGGTGGCCTCAAACCTGCTCTTTGCTCACAGTGGGAGGGACTTGGCTCCCCTACTCCCAGCTTGGAGGTTCAGGGGCTTGAGACATGAGAAGCCTGACTGCCTTTGAAAACTGAGATGAACAACTTGCTGAGTACCTTGGTTTTCTCCATATCTGTTGTCACTAGGGATGCACTGTGATATGGGCATCAGATACTTGTACCAGTTGACAAGACAATATCAGTGAAATCAAACAGAAGTGTAAACATCACATTCACTGCTGGGGTAATAAACTAGACATATTTTATAGAAAAGGAGTTCAGAGGAAGCTGCATAGCTTACCAGTGAACTGGAAGATGAGCCATTCTGAGGCCGTGTGACCCCAGAACCATTACAGGAGAAAGGAGGCCAGAAATTTTCAGAGAAAAAAACAGTCACAGAGAAAAAAGTCTTTCTGTACCTTCAGGGAGAAACATTTCCTGCCTGCTATTGAGACATCTCAGCTCTGCTGCTCAGTCTGAAGGCAGAGTGCTCAGATCTTGGATAACCTAGTCCTGGGCTCAGCAGTCTCAAAACTGAGCATATCTCTGGATGAAGAACAACTTGTTCTTGGTGGGATACCTACAGCAAAAATACAATGATAACATTTTGGGAAGACTGGACATGGGGTTGGATTCAGCCATTTAACAAAAGACTATCTATTTCTTCTGGGCTTTGGGGCAAGCATTTTTTTCCTGGAAAGTGAACTTCAGTGAACTTACATTCACAGAATTGAACAGTATGGTATGATAAACTATGTGAGGTTTTTGTTAAAGTAATTAGAATGCTAACTAAAACCAAGTGAAAGCTATTTGGTTTATGTTAGCTTTATTTTTTATATATATATATATTCAGAAGCCTGTTAATTTCAATGAAATCTCTCCCAGGAATTTAGCCCTTATCAAAATTTCCTTATTCAATATTTTTAACCCTTTACTTGTGGGTATTATGCCCAATAAAACACGATTTTCTTGGTCCCATTTCTACACCAGTCAAATCATTCCCACTCAATTACATTTCCAAAGTCCTCTTATGTGGCCCTAGTTTCAGTTTCTTAGAATTTACTGCTTATAAGCAATAGGTCAAAGGTTTACGTGATATATTCCATTACACCTAGATTTTCTGTATCGCTGTTTGAAAATTGAAAATCTTTCCTTTCATCTTCAGTGTCTTTCTCTTATATTTTTCTGAATTATGTCATAACCATATATCTGTCCTTGGTCTTAGCCTTTCCAACTGCTCTTTATTTTAGTGTCCACCTCATTCATTTTGACTTATTTTCCAGTTTTGTGCAGTCATCAAATTTCAGCCTGTTACTGCACATTCTGTGTTTCGGGTTACTTTTATATAAGATGAATAAAATCTGTCTTAATAGTGATACTTTGGCCTTATACTTGTCTGATACTTTCCTCATTCACAACTGTTAGAACTTATAACTACCCTTTATAATATATATGTCAATCCTTAGGCCATTAATGTAACATACTGCCAGTACCATAGATCACCAGGCCTGCAGCAAACTTCTCTTGAGTTCTCTGAAAAAACTTTGCTAGGAACTCTAGAGATAATTTTTCCATAGCCTTTGTCAGTGTTAATCCATTTGACTTTCTTTAAAACTTTTTTTGCAAACTAAGCGAAGTATCTCAATTCTGTAGTTGTCATAGTTTCTTTTTGTTGAATTTAATTAAGTTCATAAGACTTCTGGATTAGAGGATTATATCACAGGAAAATCCTTTGATAAAGTCAGGAATGAGTGGAAATTTCAGCAAACTGGTGTTTTCAGAGGGTTAAAAATCATATGCAGGGCCAGATTTATGTTTTTAAAAAAAAACTGTCAAGCAACAGAAGTTGTGGGCTGGAAAGTGCAGCCATTTCAAGCATCCTGTAGGTGTGCAGTAAAAGGGCTAAGATATTCTGGACTGCAGAGAAAATGCCTGGCAATGTCAAATTCAGCCTTAAAAAAGCACATGGCCAGAAGCAGAGACACAGATAACTCCCTGGAATACCAAAAGCATCTCCAGTATATAGATCAGAAAATACACAGGCTGCGTGTATTATTGAGCATTTTCTCAGTATTTCCAAATGAGTATACATTTCCATAACTCACTGAAGGGCATGGTAAATCACAGAATCACAGAGTCATAAAATAGGCTGAGTTGGAAGGGACCCATAAGGATCATTGAGTCCAGCTCCTGGTCCTACAGAGGACATCCGCAAGAGTCAGACCATGTGCCTGAGAGCATTGTTCAAACACTTGAACTCAGACAGACTGTGCTGTGACCAATTCCCTCGGGAGTTGGTTCCAGTGCCCAGCCACCCTCTGGGTGAAGAACCTTTTTCTAATATCCAACCTAAACTTCCCCCAACACAACTTGAGGTCATTCCTTTGGGTCCTGTCACTGGTAACCACAGAGAAGAGATCAGTGTCTGCCCTCCTCTTCCCCCCGTGAGGAAGTTGTAGACGGCAATGAGGTCTCCCCTCAGTCTCCTCTTCTCCAGGCTGAACAGACCAAGTGACTTCAGCCACTCCTCACACGGCTTCTCCTCAAGGCCCTTCACCATCCTCATGGCCCTCCTTTGGACACTCTCTAGTAACTTAATGTCTTTCTTGTATTGTGACGAGACCTGCACACAATTTTCAAAGAGAGGCTGCCCCACTGCAGAACAGAGCGGGACAATCCCCTCCCTTGCCTGGCTGGCGATGCTGTGCCTGATACCCCCCAGATCACGGTTGGCCCCCCTGGCTGCCACAGCACTGCTGATTCATGCTCAACTTTCCATTGAGCAGGACCCCCAGGTCCCTTTCTGCAGCACTGCTCTCCAGCGTCTCATTGTCCAGTCTATCCATACATCCAGGGTTGCCCCATTCCAGGTGCAGGATCCAGCACTTGCCCTTGTTGAACTTCATGTTGTTGGTGATTGTCCAACTCTCTGTCAAGGTCTCTCTGCAGGGTCTCCTTGCCTTCAAGGGAATCAACAGCTCCTACCAGTCTTGCAAATGAACCAATTCATAACAGAATAGAATTACAGAACAGACTGAGTTTGAAGGAACCTTGAAACATCAGCTGGTTCAACATTTCATGTGAAAGGGAGCCTAGATGAGATTTAATTGTCTAATTGCGCTTCCATGAGTGAGGACTTCAATTCCAGTGACTGATTCTTCTTACCATAAAAAATTTCTTTCTCATACCAAGATGAAACCTCTCATAGTGAAACATGAAGCTGTTGCCCCTCATTTTCTCCATGTGGTTCTTTGTGAAGGGAGAGTCTCCATCTTCTTTGCACCTGCCCTTTAAGTATTAGAATACTGTGAAAAGGTCACCCTGAGTCTTCTCTTCACCAAGGAGAAAAGACCGAACTCCTTCAGTCTTTCCTCATAAGACAGGTTCTCCAGCCCTCTGGCCATCTTTGTGGCCTTTCTTTGAACTCTCTCCAGTCAACCTCTTTCTTGATTTGTGACCCTGCCAGAGCCATAAAACCACAAGCAAATGGTGGTCCTTCAGAATGGAAAGAGTAAAGCTTAAAATTTAGTCTCATTCCTTTTTTCCTTTTTTCCTTTTTTCCTTTTTTCCTTTTTTCCTTTTTTCCTTTTTTTCTCTCAGAGTACATGATACAATGCTTTCAATGTCTTCTTATTGCTCGAATTGTGTGGCAAAGTCTCCAGTATTCACATACATTACTAGTGATCACCTGTCATGTTATAGAGTTCATTAACGGAGAAAGAGTACCAAAAGTAAGAAACACAGAATTTAAAAATATTAGTAGATAAACAACAATTCATATGGTTTTAAGATAGAAATGCACTTCGGAGTAATTCTGAAATTCACACACGTGGCCTTGTACAGCTTTTGAAAATCCATTTAATTAATTGATGTCTTTACCTTTTAAAGTATTTGGTTCACCTTTTATCTTACAAGTCAAACTTTCTAGATTTTAGCTAGATCACTTCTTAAATATGTGCTACTTTACCCTTTTCAATTCCAAAGGGATTATAAATAAACTTGCTGAAGGTTTGCCTATCTCTTTTGGGACGCTTCATCAAATGTGTACCTTCTGGTCCTTTAGTTTTGTCAGTCTTTAAATGTTCTAATTTCTAGGTCACCTCTTCTGGCACGATCTTGAGTTTCTTCAGTATGCTTTCCACCTCTGCTGTTAAATTTATGTCTGTTTCTGGCATCTGTTCCCAATCCTCCTTTGTGAACACTGAGGCCCAGAATTCATTAAAATTTTTAGCAATGCTTACCTAGGCTGTCAATAAATTACTTCCACTGTCTTTTTGAGGCCTAATTGTTTCTTTCAATGATGTCTTCCTCTCATTAGTCAATTTATCCTAACTTTTTCCTGATTTCTTCTTTCTTTTACAACAATGTAACTCAGAAGTCACTCTGTTGAAAATTATTATAGGAACCTTTTAACATTTATTTAGTCTTACTCCTCCTTTTTCCTCCATATTGTTGCCTATTTTGTGTTCATTTTGACATTTTTGACACGTCTCCCAACCTGCTATAAACAAGTGAATTGCCTTTAGGCAGATCACTTTTCTAATACTACCCAAAGATATTATGCCTTCCAAAGATATAGTAGATTGGATTCTAATATACTCCGTACTTAGTCAATTATTTTAATTAATGTAAATGAAATGCAAAGAACCATAGAAAAAGCTATTGAAGCACTCGCATTGCCTGAGTATCAACATTTATCAGACAGACATCAAGTCCATTATATCAATGAAGCTGTTCTAGGCTGGTATCCATTTTCTTCCTCTCAGTGTTTGTTGAGATTTTTGAGGGAAAATACCCCCATTAAAAATCAATTCAAAAGTTTGGTGTTTTAAGTGGAAGCTTAGAGTCCACTGAAAACTAAATGCAGATATTGCCAACTAGTAAAAGCTGCAAATCAACTTAACTATGGTTATCTATACAAGAATTTTTCACAATGTGAACTAAATGTTAAAGATACCATTAATGTTTGTATAATATCAATAAAATCAGTACAGCTTTGTGCATGGATGCTTTTATGCCTGTTTAAAAATGCCGAAGATCAATTAAGATTGTACCAATGTATTTATATAACTCTTTATAAAATTTTTAAGGAGCACCCAAAAAGATCTGGGTATTTGTACCTTTCATTTTGAGGCCATCTATAATTTTAGTCGCAGTTGTACACCATAGTCATTAACCTGTTTGAGACCCTGATAAATCCAGAGCTATAACAATTACTACTACTGATGCTATCTTTGCTATGCATCTTTGCATACACACATCTTAGAAAAATACATGAATCCTCATTTTATTATCAAAAATTTTCATATTTACGTGCTTTTCTCTCCAAGTACAGGGATTCTTTCCCTCCTTCTCCCCCCCCCACCTGGCATTTTGCTGTCTATTTTTTTGTTTGATATTATTGTCACCATGTCCCCCCATCTGCTTCTTCAGGCTATTTCTTTCCTCACTTTTGACAGTGCTTGTATAATGTTTCTCACACATCTGGTTTCTCTCCTATATATTGGCTTAAGCCCTCCCTCATGTTTCTGTGTATCCTCTTAGCATCTGGTAGATCACTGCCTGTTTGAGGAGCTGCCTATTCAGAAAGCAACTTTCTGCTGCAATGTTGTGAAACTCCAGGTAGGCTGGGGTGAAGCTACCGTAGAAAATAATTATTATTCGGTGACTGATACAAAAATTTTGTACATAATGAAAGAGCCTATTGTTATGCATATACTCATGAGGATAGTTTGAGGGTTTCTGAAGAAACTTTTGGTTTAAATATTTCAGTTAATATCTCATTCTTAATGTTACATCAGTATAACTTTCTATTTAATAAAAAATGGAGTAAGCTTTGAGAGTATAATTTTTTACAAAAATTATCCTGTTTATACGGTACTCCAAGAATGCCGAAATACTCTGAAAGTATTTACATACTTTCAGAACCCCAACCACCTAGGGCTAGTTAATAAGGACATAAGATCATGCAATCTCATTCAAACTAACATATCTGCCTTATGCTCTTTTTCCCTCAGTATTTTTTCCTCTACAAACAGACATTTCTTTCTATTTCCTGAACTCATAGATGCTCCTTGCTCTTCCCCCATCACTGTCCCTATACAACCATTCAGTTACTCTGTGCTGCCAGATTAATTCAATTTTTCTTATTGGTGGAGCACTGGTATAATACCATACTGGTTCACATTTACTCCTAATACACATTATATTTTTGTATTTATGCTTGGCTTCAAGGGTTTTCTTATGTCTTACAGGAAAATATTTGCCACATGTAGTACAGAAGTGAACCCTGCACAATATCAAGTGGAAGAGCTTTGCAGAGCTGCATTTGGAGGAAAGGAGTGAGATAATCTTTCAGCCATGCTATGGACACTGTCTCCCCCTGCTCCATACACCAATAACCAGGCAGAGTTTGCATCTCTATCTGCCTGCAGACACATTGCTTGCCTCACTGTTTTGGTGGCTCAGCTCTCTTGTGACTCAGATCCACTTTTTCTTCCTCATTCCTTGCTTCTGGGAAGAACATTTATGCATATCATTGCTCTGTGATACACAGGGGGAGCTGGGGAAGCATCCTCTGTTAGTCACTGTTTGTCTGACATTAAAATCACTGACAGCTTAGAAGACTTGTTTGTCTTTGTTAAAATAATTGTTTATCTCTCATCATAAGTGCTGCTACCTTGGTCCAATAGTGCAGGCACAACAGATCTAAATTCCATCTGTGTGACCATCCTTGACAGGTCTATACACTTCCTGCCCTGTGCAGAGTGGAGTAAGCACAAAAATGGATTCATTCAGTCTTTGGTTTCCCTTTTGTAGTCATGCACAGCATCCAGTCTGGGAGATACAGAGGAGTAGTCTTCAAATTTGTTCCTAATTTGTACATTTAATGCACTTTTTTCTTCTTTAATAGGATGAAACATCCCTATTCAAGTATCTTTTTGTGTTCTGCTCTTATACCAGTGTTTTGTCCATTACTCTATAATTATTTTCATTCCATGATGGTACCTAAGTAATTTATCTCTGGTATAGAAACTTGTCAGTTGTTTTTTTTAAATCTAGGTATAGTACATGCACTGAATTTCTCTTATCTGTCATGGCAATAATGTCTTTAAAAAATTCCATAAGGTATTTAGGTGTGACCTTTCTAGCCCAAGTCCACATTGATTATCACTGTTTCAAGGAGAAGTCTTTCATTAAAAAACAGAAGGTGGTTTTGAATATTTTAATTAAAGAAATCAGTTAAATTCTAATTTCTTAGGTTGCCTCTTTTTCCTTTTTGATAATTAATAGTTTTAGAACTCTTGAATTCTATTTCTAAGAATTAGAAAACCGTTAGGAAAGTTCTTTGGAAAGAAAGAAAAAGTGATTTCACTGAGATAACTGTGACAAATTTTGTTGGACAGAGCATCTAAAAATATTTCACTAGTGTTATGTAAATAGCAAATGCTGTTGGAAATAATTTGATGCAAACCTAGCAAGAATCTTCTTATCTAGCTCACTATTCCTGCTTGAGTTAATGTCTCTGTATCAGGGAAATTATCAAGTAACAGCAGGATTGTTCTTGCTCCTCCATGCTTTTAAGCTATTCCTCATGGAAAGAAGTTACAGGAAATATGTTGTATTAGCAGCACCCATATTTGTAAAAATGGAAATGCTTTGCCCATAGGTAGGGTCTTACAGTATGCCCTGAAACTGGCAAATTCTGTTTGCCCAATTTTGATAAATTAATACCTTCACTGTTTTATCTTTACTGCTTATGTGCTTTATCTAGACTTTTGGAGGTTACAGAGTTCCACAGAGGCCTTGCTGTTTTGGCTGGTAATGACAAATATGTGCAGTCCACTGATGTGGCACACACTTGATATGCTATGGATACTTAAAAACATCTCAGCTATATTTATTCTGTTACTACTCACTTAAAACCAGCTTTGGAGGCAACGGTGTTAAATGGGAGTAAGTCTGACACATGTGAAAGGAATCAGACCCACCATCAGCTATTCTGCTGAATATTCTATTGAACTATTGCAAATTGCATCCAGAGCTGAATGGAAGACAACCACATTTTATAGTGATATAATATTTTGTTTCTGAGTGGGGCATGCTCCTTATGCCCAAATACCAGAACTGTTACTGAGAAAGGTTTCTTGATGTGGCAGAAAAGATGAGGTGGTTGGATGGAACAAGGAGAACAATATAACACAATTGTAAGGAGAGACAGGAGAGAATACTGGGGTAAAATTGGAGCCAAAAGAAGTCATGATGAAGAGAAGAGAAACAATAATAATTTGCATTTGTGCAACACCTTTTAGTCAAGAATATCAACATACTTTGCAGCTTAGCTTAATTCTGTCTGTTGCTATAAATAAGTACTAGTAACCCATCCTATGAGTGCCATGTGAAAAACAGTAAGTGGGTCCCCTAAAGAGCAAGTCCAGAAGAAACTTGAACGCCCTGTTCTGACTCCTTCTGATCTAGCCAATAAAATATGCTCCTCTGAAGGACATGGAAACATAAAGTAATAAAAAATGGAAGTAACAAAATGATGCAATGAGCGGAAAACAGCCTTCACCCGCGACTTTCATGAAAGCCTGTTTGTTCTGTCTGTGTTGCTCTTACAGTACAGCCATAACTCCCAGCACTACTGAGATTTGACTTCTACAGTTTACTTTGATATTCCTCTCTGGAATGCACTGACTAGAGGAACAGACAAGGAAGACAATTACTTTTAACTTGCATTCTTGCTTTTCTAGTACAGTGACTATCCATGAGCAAGTAATTTAAAGTTAACAGTCAGGTCCTTGAATTCCAACTCGAAATAATGGTTATCAATATGACTGCGGCAGAATACGTGCACCATATAGATCCCCAGAAAAGTATTTATGTTCACCAGGAACCTCATCTGTGTTCACTGGAAATCCAGAGACAGAACTTACTTCAGAAAAGCAGTGTCACTGTCTTTTCCTTCAAGGAATTAAGGACAACACGCTTTTCTTTCTAGATACAACTGGTAGCAGATACGATTTCACCTCATAGTCAAGTGGCTACAGGATTCACCAGGGAGGCAACAGTCTTAAGTCACTCATTGCTTCAGTTTGAGGAGGTTCAGAATAACGATACCAGGATTGTTATTTTGCCTTGTAAGCACAACTGGCAATCAGTTTCAAAGAAATCAAGAAAAATACATTCTTCTCACCTTCTCCCTAAAGGATTTCTTTCTTAGTGAGAGAACTGTCACACAAACAATTTGTCTGTTGGCTTAAGTAGTAGATTGAAGCCTGACTGGACAGGGAAAAGAACAAGAAGCTGGAGGAGTGACAAAATGTCCTGAGGTGGATCTGCTACTTATGGAAACATTTATTTTATCATCAGCCAAAACACCTCAGGAGTCCTCCTCCTTCCTCTCCACCTAATTCTTTTCCCTGTCCCATGACTCCTTCAAGAGTTTTTTTCTTCCACAGTTGAATGAAATGCTGAGTCTGCTGGCTTTGTTTGACGGGAAAGAAATTTTGATGGAGACTGGGAACAGGCATCTGTGAATGGGTGTAGGAGTATGAGCCTGTTACACAAAAACAAAAGCGTAACTTGATTAACATTTAGCAAGCTCAGTTCAAAGTTGTATCACCCATTTTTCCCAGAAAGAGCCCTAACCAGGAGGTCTGAGACTGCTGTGGGTGGGAATGTTCTCTGTGCCTTCCAGTTCTCTGCTTTTCTTTGGTGTTGCAAATGGTTCAGTAACTGAAATGGAGAGATGTACATAAAACCACAAACAAAACATGTTTGTGAATGTTGTCATTAATGGCAGCATGCCACTTATACATTAAGTAACTCATGATTATGAATGTCTGCCGTGTCAGTGTCAGAGTAATGATCTAATCAATGCACTTCCTTAAAATATGTGCATATGGAGGATTCTTTGATTCTTTCTGTACCAACCAACCTCAGGGCCTTGCTGCTCTTGGATATAAGTTGTTCATAATTTTATTGTACGCTAACATCATTTTACATATTGCCAGGGAAGTCCTGTTCCATGCATTACAGTGTATTTTGGACTCACATATGGTTCCTGGTGTCTTTTTCTGATGCTGTGCATAGAAAAGCATTCACTGGAAGTTATGAAATCTGCCTTAGGTCCACATTTATGTCAGTAGGTAAGTGTTATATTGGGGATGAGACTGCCAAATGTATTTTTGTGGTTTTGTGTGGATGGAGCACTTTGGCCCATCCAGAGCTCTGACTCAAAAATTGCTGGTAAAGGTATTGGGGAACAATACTTAAAAGAAGAACAAGAAAATTAGAAAATGTCAGTATCAGCATCTGGATGTTTTTACACACAGTTCAAGGCATTTATCTCTTTAATATGTTATACGTCAAACTGGACATATATCTATCTGTAACGCTTTTTATAGGAAAAACCAGTAGAATTTGTAGGAAACAAATTAATATGATATCCTGAAAAACATGCTGCCATAACAACAGAGAAGAATAGAAAACAACACTTACGTCTGCAGTGATGTACAGATAAAAGAAGGGCCATGGAGTGTCAATATGAACTGCTAAATTTTTCTTCCAAAAATAAAAGCAAATGGTAAAAATCTGAACTCATTTGCATAAAAGTAAATAAATTTACTTCAGTCAGTGGAATTGTTCTGAATTCAACGGAGATTAAAATCTAACTTAATGGTCTCTTCCTATGATCAAACCTAATTTAACTGTAGGAACTACACAAGACTTTAACGTGATCAGAAATTACACAGAGCAATAAACTTTAATAGTGAAAGAGTAGAGCAACCTGACTAGCATTTCTCTCTCTGCTGCTCTGGCTTTGATGAGTATTATAGAAACAACAATCTCGAGCCTTAGTTCCAGTGAGGATAGTGTGTATGAAATCTGACTTGCCACATCTTACAGAAAATTTTCTGCATGGTGACCTTTTGCCAAAACAAATCGTATGAAGTTGCTAGCGTTTGCAGGTAGTTGGCAGTTTGCTGTCCAAAGCAAATATAAGAAACTCAATGTGCAGTGACAGTTATGAAAACTGTTGTGTCTAAACAAACTAATCAGAATGTAGCTCCAGAGACACAGTGCTTTATAAATTATTTGTTTAAGGATTGAGCTTATGGAAAGAAGCACTGCATAACTCAGTCACAAAAATGGAAGAATCTGTGCTTAAATAGGGTTGCATACTTCTCCTAAATGCATCATGAAAAAATCATATACTCATATAAATAAATACACATGTATACAGTAATGCCTTATGCAACATTGTTTTTTCTCGTGGGGATGATACCATGGACAAAATCATGTCCCTGACTCAGACAAAGTAACATTTCACATTAACAAGGACAAGATTTTTTTCAAATTTTTGATGGGTTTTAGTGCTTTTGGGTAGAACTAGTATTTTAATTAAAAAGAATGATATATTATACTGGCAGAAATCCCAGTAAGACCTAAGTGACTTATAGACCATTTACTAGTATAACAAGTGAAGATCTCCCCAATATCCCATTTATTTTCAGCAAAAAGCTTACAATGGGTTCTCAATATTTTACTTTTCCCAAAAGTCCATCCTTAATTTTTCATAGAGAAGCAACAAGGTATAGCAATTGGATATAAATCAGTATTTCCCACTATATTCCCAACTTCAAATGCAGGCACTCAGTGTGTCATCCAGACTCCATTTACAATTTTAAACTTTTTTCAGCTTGTGGATCTCACAGATTTTCCAAAAGCAGTATGAATCCTCCTGTCAGTATTTCTGCTGGCAATAGTCTTGGGGTTTTTATTTGCCTTTTCCAGATCAAAAGTTGAGAGCCACCTCTCTCTTCATTAGTCTGTGAAGAGTTGCTTCTACACACTACTAGAGGATAATTCATCCAACCTGTTTTAGACACCTATCATAGGCTGAGATGAATCACTCTCTAAAGACACCTATCATTTTCACTGTAACTGTAGACGAGGTTACTAACAAATGTATGTGGAGAAAAATCCCACCAGGAGCATCAAAACCACAAAAAGGAGCCAGATGATTTTTAAAGTACCCCGTGTTTTGAGTTGCTAAATTTACACATTAAGTTGTCTTATATGACATTATTCATTGTTTATTCTGGTTTACATTAGAGTAAAATGCGATCATATAAGAGCAGGTATGTTTATAGTAAGAGACTCAGACAATAGCACCATCCCAACAGACCTTTTCCCTAGAAAAATGATACATGTTCTCAATTCAAACGTTTAAAAAAAAAAAAAAAATCAAAATACTGTTGTAGAGAGCCATAACAAAGATTTAACATTATTTTGGATACTTTGAATTGAGACACACCCATACATCAGTGCTCTGTAGTGCAGGCACACCAGTCTGTTTGAGAAGAACCAGCAGTGGGGATGTCAGGCAATCTGCAATATGTGTCAAAGAATCCCTCCTGGCCTTTCTTCTCCAGAAATACAGATGCATCTCCCATTGTCCATCCCAGGGTTTGAGTGTCCTGTGGTGGAGAAAGGTCAGGAATTCTGAGGATTCCTATCCCACTGGGAAGGCTGTCAAACTATCCAGAAAATTTTTTCAAATAATATTTAGGAATAGATTAACCAACTGAGAAACCAGCAAACGAGGGACTGCAGTTTTAGGAATATTAAATCCCACTTGTCAGATTTCTACATAGGATGTGGGATGAACCATCATTTTGCATTTTGGGAAAAAAGAGAATGACGTTCTGCTTATAATAGGGACACTCACAGATATATATATAGGACGCTTCTTGCCAGAAGAGGAGCTTGCTGAATAGCTCCACCATGGCCACATTCAGACACTAAGGCAACTTCTTTCTTTGAAATCAAAGCTGTTCCTTTCATTTTTCCCCACATTTTTCTACTGAACTTCTAACAGAGCATGTTAGCAAGCAGATGACTTCTACTACACAAAGCCCAAGGATATCCAGGGCTTATATAATGCAAGAGAAATAATAGAACTGAGTCTAGTGGAGAACTGAGGTATGCCATGCTAGATTTTATCTAACTATCTTGTCGCTTCATCAAAATGAATTTTCATGCTTTAAATGTTAAAAACAAAACAAAACAAAACAAAAAACAACCCTGTAGGGAGAAATCAGTTTGAATAGTTTTTGTTTCTGTGAAACAGAAAAGAACCTGGATATCCATATGATTCCAAAGTGTCACTTAAAAATTGGTGGAAAAAACCTCTAATCTGATTCCCTAATGTCAGAGAAAAGCTGTTTCAATTGCTTTTCTGTGGGGAAAAGGGTGGCACTCAGTAACCAGCTAGGTTGATCACAGCTGGTTATTTATTATTGATATATCAGGAGTTATTTTATTGATCCATTGTCAATTTTTCTAATTTGAAGAAAATTATTTGACTTCAGGGGAGCACTACAAACTTCTTGAACTCCACACTTTTTTTGGTGTGTGTGGCTCTTATTTATTTACGTTTAGCACTAGCAGCTTCCACTAATCAGCTTCAGAATGCAAACAGAATTCCAGCTGGCCTTGGCAAGAGACTCTGCTGGGAAGTAACCCCAGACAGCTTCACTGTGGCAATTAAGGACTCATTCATTAGTAGTGTGAAAATATAAAGGCTGCTGGAGGAAAACAGACGTATATCACATCCAAACTTTTGAAGGAAGGATATTTGTGTTAATTTCACAGATTCCATTGCCCCAAATCAATTTATTTCAACCCTGCAAGAAGGTGGCTTGAACTGCAAACAGTGGTTTGTGCAATCTATTTTATTTCTTCCTAATGAAAAATTTCACCAAGTAACCCTCAGGAACAAACCAAGCCCACACTTCTGATCTATACACAGTCTTCTTGGTAATTTCCATGAACATTTTATGATGGGAATTAATCCAATATCATAGACACACTGGACCAGCTGCTACTGCAAATTGTTCATGCTGTGATTCAGAATTAAGCTACAACTTAGATAAAATTGCAATTTTTGGTAGCACTTGTGTGTACAGCTCTAAGGTTAACCCTCCAAGCCTATACAGGAAAAAATCATTTACAGAGGAATGAGGGATACGGTATAACTGAGGTGCTGGAGTGAATCAGTGTCACTGAGTGCAATTTTGCTGTCAGCCATCGTTCAATAGAGTGTCTGACCATATTCTTAAGAAGAGCCTGATGGTAACCAAATGTGTTGCATTTGTAATCACTTTTATGCTTTGACTTAGGAGACAATTAATCTTGTTGACTTTAAAGAGACGTTAAATGCAACAACTGCCAAATGTTCAACCACTGAAGACATTCATGGATTCAGGTATTTTCTGGCAGGGAACTTACATCTATTCTAAGGGAAGGGAGGGAAGGGAATCCTACCAAGGTTGAACTATTTTCCATTGCATTCATTACTGGCAGAAAATAGTGGAAGGGCAACAACTAAGACCTTTTTTTTTTCTGAAAACCATCTTGCAGAGGTCTGAAATACCTTAAAGTAAGTTGTGGTTACACTAGTTGGCATATAGAGCCAACAGCCCATTAGCCAGATGAAAATTGCTGCAATGTGACAGATGTTTGACTCCATTTCTGCCTGGAGGCTGGTGTAAACCAGTAACATTAGTGCTTTGCCAGCTGGATAATATTCCTACACTAGATATTATTTCTTGTTCAGGTAATTCAGTGACTGTCCATTCTTTGTTAGAAATGAAGGAAAAGAATCAGCCCAGGCAAAAGGTAATTAGTCTTATTAAAACATACCAAAACACAACAACTGGAACTCATTACACTAAAACAAGATTGAGCTTCTGGTCTCAGTTTAATTCCTTGAAGATAAATGTCCAGAAGTAAGCACTTTTATCCCTGTGGCACATTTATTAAAACTCTTTAAAGAGAATCAACAATTGAGAATCAGCAAAAAGTCCAAATAACTAATTTGAACCATGCAGAAGTATTCTAGGTCACCACTAATGAATCTGACAAGGCAGGGTGTAGAAAATTGTGATAAAGTTCATTTGTTCTATATTAAACAAGCAGTCCATTCAGTAACAATTATTTGGGAATATTTCTTAAGCCAAATATACTTTACTTGAAATAGCAAAATAAAACTAATAACATACAAATGTTTTTCTTTAAACATCTCGATTTTCTGAGCAAACTCCTATATTTGTATCTTGCACCTCAGTCTTTTGGTGATCAAGTACCTTTGGTAGTTACATTAAAAAATAAAAATTCTTTTTTTTCAATTTAGCCACCCACTTCTCTATATAAAATCAGTAACTACTATTTATGATAGTTTTCAAACTCTGCCTTTAGTATCTGGCTGGTACCTTATTTATATCACAAACACATCCCAGCAACTCAGTTAAAACAAAATGTCAGAAACTTTTTTTTACTGAATTCTGCTGTAACAAACCAACAGTAAAAAATCTCCTCTCCCTTCCCCAGAAGCCATAAAAGCTTAAATGCTTTGTAAGCCTGATTCTAGGTGATATGACTCTCAAGTTAACAAAAGAAATTAACTAGCATATGCACTCAAATGTAGCTTGTGTTCACTGGTACAGAACCACAGCCATTTTCAGACTACCAGGAACATGTGCAACTACATAAGCTATACAATTATAAGGATGTTCTTTGGAAAGTAATATTTGAAAAGTAACAAAACTCATAGTTTATTCGACCTGCATATAAAACCATTGAAGTATAATACATTTATCATATTAAAAATGCATCATTAAAATTTAAAAGCAGGTGCAGTTACACAATAAGCTAATGGTATAGTCTGAAGACTCCACTTGAGATTGTATTGTTGAATTCCCATTGGGATAAAACAGAGAGAGAAAAACAGAGGGAAGGAATTGGAGTGACCTTGCACCAAGGTGTTAGTGCCTGATCCTGTTTCTGGTAGATTGTGGTTGAGCTCCACTCTGAGGATCTTTAAAGCACTGCATTTTATGTGCTGTGAGTGGATGCATGCTACAAGCATGGAAAAAAGCAACAGCCAAACTCTACAGAGAGGTACCCGTGGATGACTCTGCATGACAGTAAGCCAAAGGCAATCTGATGAAGGAAAGAAATTAATACATATCAACAAGAAAGTAATAAAAATTGAAGCAAGTGACAATTTCCCCCATCATTTTGAAGAACACATATATTCATAAAATGAACTTGTACGATTCCTGGAGAAGGTGAGTAAGTGAGGGGATTTCCAATTTACATAGTACACAAATTAGTGGCCTTCTCAAAGAAACATCTGTGTTTTCAAGAAGTTCTGTCTTGTTTTAAGAGTTCCAAGACAAATTTATTTCATTTAACTAAAATTTTAATTCAAAACTGTAAAACAACCATTTGTTTGGCTTCACAGATAAATGATTCTTGTCAGATGGAACACATCACAACTCCCTTTGACTGAGTCTGTTTTAGCCAGGGATTTGGCACTGTAGGAGTGTGTATATAGATACAGCTAGGTTGGCCGGGAGATTTAAATCTCCACTGTTTGAGATTTAGGATATTCTCCTTTGCTCTGAACTTAATCTGTAAACAAATTTGCCTTATTCAAATCACTCCATGGTGTAAACGGATTCAAGCACAGTAAGTGAGGAAACTGGGGGATCCACCTCCAAACAGCAGCATGAGGACAATGCACTTGACTTCAGTAAGAACCACTTTTGGGTGAGTTCCCTTTGCAGGCAAAACTTAAGTTGACTGATTTCGATGATTGTAAAATATTTGTTGCCTTGAAACCTGGGAATATTAGGGAGTTTCTCTGTTCGTCTCACATTTTTGAAGGCAAGAAAAGTAGATCTGGCCTGGAGGGACAGAAATAACACAAACTGATAGTGGTAGCCTATCTACCAGGCAGCTGCATTCTTTTCAGGAAAAGAGATAGAGCTGAAATACTGTGCAGTCTTAGAAGCTGCATTTCAGTTCAGCCTGTGCTCAAAGTATTAGCATTTAAATGGCCATGTGTTTTTGTGGTCTGCTTTATTTAGGATAGAACTGCAAGGATGTAGGCCATGTAGTGCCAGATAACATTCATGGGTTTATTCATAGATGAAGTTTATAAATAATCACAGAATTGTTTAGACTGGAAAAGACCTGTAAGACCATCAAATCCGACCAGTGACACAGCACTGCCAAGTCCACCACTAAACCATGTTCATAAGTGCCACATCTACATGTTTTTTAAATGCCTCCAGGGATGATGACCTCACCACTTCCCTGGGCAGTCTTTTCTAATGCTTGACCACTCTTTCCATGAAGAAATTTCTCCTAATACCTAATCTAAACCTCTTCCAGCACCTTGAGGCCATTTCCTCTTTTCCTATTGCTTATTACTTGGGAGAAGAGATTGACCCCCAACTTGCTGCAACTTCCAGTGGTTGTAGAGAGTGGTAAGATCTCCAGTTCCCACAGCTCATGCTCATCTGTCAACCAGCCAGCTGTTAACCAGCACCTGCCGGTCCTTTTCCACCAGGCAACTTCCCAGCCACTCAACCCCCAGCCTGTAGCACTGCATGGGGTTGTTGTGACCCAAGGGCAAGACCTGGCACTTGGCCTTGTTGCAACTCATACAGTTGGCCTCGGCCCATTGATCCAGCCTGTCCAGATCCCTCTGCAGAACCTTCCTACTCTCCACAGATCAACACTTCCACCCAAGTTGGTGTTGTCTGCAAACTGGCTGAAGATGCACTCCATTCCCTTTTCCGGATCATAAAAATATTCACTTCAATACTGAGTCCTGGCAAACCCCACTTATGACCAGCCACCAGCAGGATTTACTTCCATTAAAAACAACTCCCTGGCCCCGGCCATCCAGCCAGTTTTTCATGCAGAAAAGAGTGCACCTGTCCAAGCCATGAGTGCCCAGGTTCTGCAGGAGAATGCTCTGGGAAAAGATGTCAAAGTCTTCAGTTAAGTCCGGGTAGACAAAACCCTACAGTTTTGCCCTCACCCACTAAATAGTTCACCTTATCATAGAAGGGGAGCAGGTCAGTCAAACAGGATCTGTCTTTCATGAACACATGCTGGCTGAATTCGGTCTCCTGGTTGTCCTGTACGTACCGTGTGATGGCATTCAAGATGAGCTGCTCTATGACCTTCCGCAGCACTAAGGTCGAACTGGTCTGTCATTCCCTGCATCCCTTCAGGCCCTTCTTGGAGATGGGCATCACATTTGCTAACCACCAGTAAACTGGGACCTCCCCAGTCAGGCAGAACTTCTGGTAAATGATTGAAAGTGACTTGGTGAGCATTTAACGTCAGTTCCCTCATTACTCTTGGGTGGATCTCATCTGGCCTCATAGACTTGTGTGTGTCTGTGTGCTGTAGCAGGTTGCTGACCATTTTCCCTTGGATTTTGTGAACTTCGTTCTGCTCCCCATCCCTGTCTTCCAGCTCAGTGGGCTGGGAACCTCAAGAACAACTGGTCTGACTAATAGTAAAGACTGAGATAAAGAAGGCGTTAAATGCCTCAGCCTTTTTTTCACCCTTCGTCGCTATGTCTCCTGCATTGAATAAAGGATGGAGACTCTCTTTAGCCCTCCTTTTGTTGCTCACTTCTTTATAGAAACATTTTAAAAATGTTTCTTATATCAGTAACCAGATTAAGTTCTAGCTGGGCTTTGGACTTTCTAATTTTCTCTCTGCATAATTTCACAACATCCTCATTGTCTTCCTGAGTGACCTGCCCCTTCTTCCAAAGTTCATAAACTCTCCTTTTTTTTCCTGAGCTCCAGACAAAACTCTCTGTTCATCCAGGTCAGTGTTCTTCCTTGCTGGTTGATCTTTCAGCACATGGGGATGGCCTGCTCCTGCAGAAGAATGTTCATTCCTCCTTGAAGAATATCCAGCTTTCCAGGACTGTTTTATTCTTCAGGACTGCCTCCCAAGGGACTCTGTCATCCAGACTCCTAAACAGGCCAAAGTCTACTCTCTGTAAGTGGCCATTCTGCTGACCTTCCTCCTCACATCAGCCACCAGTGCTTCTCTGTTTGCAAACACCAGATCCAGTCAGGCACCTTCCCTAGTTGGCTTAGTCACCAGCTGGGTCAGGAAATTATCTTTCACATACTTCAGAAACCTCCTAATGAAGTGGCCAGCTCTAAAAAGAACTAAGAAATATGTTTATCATTTGTTCATTTTTTCAGTTGGCATCTCATAAAAATAAAGAAAAATAAATGCCACTGTTGACAAAAAGGAAGTGAAGAGGAAAGAGGTAAAAATAAAGAATTTTAAAATACTGCTTCAGTCCTTCTACAGATTATTGGTCATTTTGTCAGTGATCAATGAAATTTTATGACCCCCCAATATTGGCTCAAAAAGCTTTGCAATGTCTGTAAGGCATTATAAAACGTGAAAGTTTTATGAAACACCAAACTCTCACAGCTTCCAGACACAGTTAAACACTGGGGCATTGCGGTGAAGTCAGAAGCCTCGGTAGGAAATGTGCAAGGAGCTTTTGACAAAAAACAGCATAGAACTGTGGGACCATTCACTGGGTGATGGAAAAACGTGTGTCCCTCTCCTGCCTCTTCTGAAAGAGCTGTCCTCTGTGAGAGAGGAAGGGTTTTGTGGGTCCTGTTTCTTCAAACACACCTAAACAGGAATGTGCAGAAGTAGGAAATTAAGCGCAAAAATACATTATTCATGTATATGTATGTATGCATTAAGGAAACTGTCTCCTTCACTAAGCAAAGCTCTGTCTTGGAATTGATATGGATATACTCTTTCTGAATGTAGGCCACACAGCATCAGGTTATACTGCTTACAGCACCATCTCACTGTGTAAAGAGACAAAAACGAAGCAAGGTGTCACAGACTCAATCCGTACTGCTGAAAAGCACAATGCTAAATGCTGCTTAACTGAAACATAACCTGAAGGCCTGCAAAGAAAAATATTTTGAGGTGTAAACTCCTTAAACATAGTTGGCATGCGTGCCCCAAACATGAAAATATCTGAGGTATACACACCTGAAGTATACACAGCCTTACGGAGCATTGACGCATATGCTCTTTCCTCATATAAAAGTATTGTGCAAGCTTCAAACTAAATGATGCAATGCATTTGAATATCTCAATAAACTTACATTTTTAAAAGAATACAGCTAACATATCTAGAAGCAGATGAACTCCCAGCATGATTAGACGTTCAGAAAGATCACTATGATTCATATGTTACATGTTTCTTGAATTTCACTGGCAAAGTGCACTGTAAATTGGCCCAGAACTCATTATCAGTTTGGAAGTTGAAACTGTCATTCATTTTCTGCTGATCAAACAAGGAAACTTAGTTTGGTATGCTCTTAAGTTTTCTATCAACATAAATGAAATAGTTAATTTTTCAGTATTTGTTGTTCATTATTCACTAAGGAAAATTATCTGTTTTATAATTCATCATTGATGTTCTATTTATGTACCATGAGTGGTTGTCATAGTTTGTTTTTTATCTTTCAAAAATTAAAGATGAACTAGTTCTTTTGTTGTTATCCACAAATGAAAGAAATGAAAACTTGTTCTTCAGGTTCTAAATCTATACGTTTGCACTGACAATATATTTCTCGAGAGAGAAGTCACCTTCATTGTGAACTTTGCCCAGTTCCTGGTTTATTGGGTAATATATGAAATAGTATATTTAGGGGAACACTACATAGCTTACTGTTTGATCTAGAAAATTTGCACTATGTCATTAACATATTTTCAATAATGTTGCATATTCAACAGTTTTTAAATATTTTCATCAATGCTTCTCCAAAGTAGAAGCAAAGACTTATAGACAAATACCTTTATTTCCAACTCAGTTTTTTTTAATTGCTGCTCCTTTTGACTTTTGAGTCTTGTCCTTACAACAGTTAGTTGTGAAAAAAAAACCCACCAGGTGTTCAAATTCATAAACACAGATAAATTTTGCAGCGCATATAGAAAAAGCTGATGAATATTCTTACCACAAGCTCATGCCCATATGTTTAGACACTCTCCAACCACGGTACTTTATGTATAGGAAGCTCAAGTTTGAGAATAGTCTCTTCTATGGATGACACTGCAGTGCCTATTCAGAGGCATAAGCATACACAGCCCGGGAAATCTTCAGTGTCTTAAATTATAGATTGTCCACACAAAGCTGGCAGACATGACACAGAAAGTGCAGAAGACCACATCCTTTCTGACCAGTAGCCAAAGGAAGAGATACCCTGAGAAACTGAAAAGGCACTATCTGCAGCTGTCATTCAGGAATAAAATCTTTCCTCTCATATTCAAAACAGATTATGTAGAGTACTTTGTCTACAAATTACACTTCTACTTCCTAAAACTGTACTGAAGAACAGTTTTGAGAAGATGTGCAAAGTTTTCGGGTGCTTAAAAAAACCCCCGCACCTACCTGAGTTCTGTGAAAAACAAAATGCCAAGATCAGCTGTGAATACATCTTCCAGTAACCTACTTTGAATGCATGCAAGTTCTAAATTGCATCATGCCTGTCTGATGTGTGGACGTTACGACCACTGAATCCCAAGGGTAAGGTCAGCCATGTCCACCATCATCATGCTTGCTATGCCCCAACAGTCTGATAACTTGTAGTGTAGCAGGGGAATGCTCAGAAAGGAGAGCCTGAGTGGATCCATGTCTGAATTCCTGTATGAAAAATTACTGGGAGATTCCACAAAATAAGAAGCCAACTCATATGCTTGTATGGCTTCCTGGTCTCAAATCTCTTTTTTCATTGATGAGGTGTGAGACTGGGCAGTGACTGACAAGCACTTAGGGCAACAAATGCTATTTTGAGAATAGCATTGAGAGAATTATTTAACATTATTTGACATTATATTTAAGTATGGTTGATAATTGGTGATAACAATTGGTGATAACCTTATCAACATGCCTCTTTTCTTTAAGCACTCAAGATGTATAGGAGTTAGGCATGTAAGTGACTTGTTTCAGGAAATACAGACACAAGTGGACGTCTCAGGCAGAAAGTGAGTAGATCCCACAGGGAAAAACAATCTGTTAAGAACCCAAAAATCTTGGCAGGCAGCCCAGACCCATATCTTTTCTTAGATGAAATTCTTCACAATGTACAACTGAAAGGAATGTTAAAGGAAATGAAAAACCTGGATTGTGATACTAAAGCTTTTTATTTGAGTTTCTGACTAATTGCTTACAGACATTGTAGTAACAAGTCAGAGCATTTACCTGTGCTTCAGTAAACACTACAACAGCCACAAGAATAGCATATTCATTAGTCTCTGGGGTAGTAAAATATTATTATCTTCAATTTCAGTGTGTACAGTATCATTTGCAAAACAATTGTGTAGTACAGACACAAGAACAATTTTGGAAGGCGTAGAATTCCTTCTTGAAAAATCAGAGTATTAACTCCCCTAAGCTTAAGGAACTGGTTTAACTGGGTATGCAGAAAATATTTCACAACATGGATATTTTAAAGAATAAGTTTAAAAGCTCAAGGACATCAAATTCCATACTACAAGTGTCAAATAAGTTTTAGAATGTCACAACACAAGTTCCAGAGTGAGCTCAGCACAAATTGTGCAAGTGTACAAATATCACAATGATCTTTCACATAAAAATAATTGGCAACAAATGCATCCTAGCAAGTCTCACAGTCCCCACGCAACACAAGGCTCTATTTGGACTGGAAGTATTGTGTAGTAACTGGGGCACACCCTGTGTATTTATCTGAGATTTCTACACTCACTCACACAATAGATTTTTCTCTTCATAATTACTCAGTATTATTTGCTTCAAGGGTGGCTTTTCCCTGCCTTTCAAACAGTTTTTGATGGACGACATTACTAATAATGTTCTGAAATATACAATCTCCTCCAAAGGGATGAAGTTACAATCTATAATGAAATAGAGTTACAGACTGTATTCAGCCCCAATGGGCTGAACATGGATTTTCCTGTCCCATTTTACAGTTAAATAGTGACTGGACTCCCTGCTAATGAGGTTTTAGAACTCTTAATTTTGTTCTCAAAATAGTTTGCATTCTACAGATTTGTAGTTTTGATGATTACTATAAGCTTTTTGTATTGAAAAATGTATTTTCACAGTTAAGAGATTTTTTTTCATGTATGTAAATGAATCAGTGGTAGTAAATTCTACTGTTCAGTTTTGATAAATGTCTGCAGTGGGTTTTAAACAGCAGACAAAGAAGAAAATATCTTAAGTATTTTTTATGTTGATTTTAACCTGTGTCGTATATGGCCATTTTTGATAGAACTACTGGTAACATCCAGTTCTATAAGTGAGAGGAACTAATGTACTTACTAACTCCTGTTTCTAAAACTCTGGAGATGAGAAGGGAGGGAGCAAGGAGTATACCTGAAATTTAAGTTGCTCTTTTGCAAATATCTGCTACTCACATACTCTCTTTTGTTTCAGTTGGAGCTTTATAATGTTTTTGTACTTATCCTGACAGCGACAAGTAAAGACAAATCATTTCTTCTGTTATATAAATAGGGAATTTAGGCGAATAGAGGGATTTGTTCAAGGTCACTCGAGCACTCTAAAATAATGCTGGAAAATGAATTTTTCTAGTCCCAAGCTAACAAGTTATTAAATCACATTTCCTCTCAGTGTGGTATTATACTTCAATTTGAATTTGGGGGTGTTTTTTACTTTTGCTATTTGAAGCTGAAGGCATGCAGAAGGATGGAAAGCAATGGAAGGAAGATTTTAACAATGAAAAAAAGGTCTTCTCTTACTGCTAGAGTGAAAAAATGTGATATAAATAAGTTTCATTTCATAATACAGAGAAGGCAGAGCTATCTCATGGCACAAAGTTTCTGTATGCAACAGAAAAGTATTAATGCCCATTCTCTCAAGGATGCTACCAACATGTATCAGTTTACTACCTTGTAGGAGGCAAATTACCTTTCAGCCTGGCATCAGTGTCAGTCTCAGTATGTCAGTGATCCATGTTCAAAACAAGGAAGTAAGTTATGGTAAAGAGATAACATGATTGCTACCTAATAATGAGGTATTTAAACAGAGCAGGGCACTTGAAACCTTGTGGGTGTAAATTCACTGAGAAGAGGGGGCAGACCAGTGTCCATTCCACACCTGGTCCCTCTCTTCACAGGAACGAGAAGCCACCACCAGGCTGACAATATATGGGCATGGTGATCCCAAAACCTAAACCCCTTTCTTCTTCAGAGAATCCAAAGCTTAATCAAAGCACACACAAACTTTCCTTGTGATACTTACTGATGTATTTGCAACAAATGTCTGGGAAGCTTTGGATGTGGGAGGAGGAGAAAAGATGTGCAGCCTTGTACGTTAAATATTTGAATATGTTTGCCTTTCCTTTGTCCTCTTACCTTACATATGTCATTTGTTTTCTGACAATGTGAACTTTATTTGAGGTATTGTCAAGCCCTGCCTGTGTTTTTACAGAGAGAGAGCCATGTGGACACAGATGGGGCCTGTGGATGCTTCTCAAGGAGTTGAGATGGAGACTGTTTCTCCTCTTTTCCTTAGAGGAGAAACTACATCCATATACTTGAGGTTTGGTTTAGTGATTTAGAGCTAACTTCTATATTTGAAGAACAAGAAAAAAAAAGGAAATAAAAATGATTTAGTTCAGTTCTATGAATAACTGGGCACTTATAATTTAACAGCCCAGTTCTGATACAAGTAAAACAGTAATTCCCTTGAAGTTGGCGAAATGGTGCTGGATTTACCTCAGGGCAGAATTTGGCCCCCCACTAGTGATCCAGCTATTAATAGCTTTGCATTGAGAAAAATCATTGAATAAAATAATTACCTGTCTTGTCAGTGGAACTGTTCTTTTTTTTTTTTTTTTTAATGTCCTACATAAAATCCTTAGACCAAAATTCAAAGTGATGTAGAATAAATTAATTAATTGGGGAATTAATTGGGCCATGTTGCCTTTTTTAAAATGAAGCTGTGTTTTAGTTATATTTTGTTATGTGTCCAAAGGCTCCTGGGCATGGATGGCCTATAAATACAAATGGATAACATATCATTAAGAATAAAGCTACCACAAAATAGTTTCTCTGTTTTTTCCATACAGGTTTGAGAGCAATAACAGTGGAGCAGTAGTGAAGAAACAGCTGGGGCTGGGAGAAGATGCTGTGGAGAAGGTTGTTTTGCCAACAGAGATGACTATTTCAACTCATTGTTTTTTCCCTCCTCCTCCTCCTTCAGCCTCCTCCCCAGTCCTTCACTGACTTTTCATCTTTGTTCATGCTTGGCAGCATAAGGTAGCTCCCATTTCCATCCTGCTTACATTCTCTCTGATGTGATTCCTGCAGGAGCTGCTCTCAGGCAGCTCCTCCTTTCAGGTTCTTCTCTGCTCCTAGGCCTGAAACCGTCCCTGTCTACTTTGTTTAACCTCAGCTCCACCACACACCCACAAGTGCTGTGTAGAGCAAAACCCCACAGACCTGCAAACCCCATTTTTATTTTTCATTTGTCCCTCTCTTTTTTCAACTGTATATTTTATTGTTTTTTTCAGGCAGTATGAAAATACATCTTACGTTAAAAAAAAAAATACTTAAAAAGAATCTTTTGACTTTACCAATTCTTGATGTAAAAACCCACCTGGCATTTTGACAGCAAATGATTAAAAGCCTTTCTCAGTATTTTACAAGCAAATATGAATTTTAACAAGATAACTAAACTTACAGAAATGAAATATTCTATTGTTGTCTAATGTTAAACTAGCTGTCAAGTTTGAGACACTTGCAGTTAGTGTTAGGAATGATTAGAATGAAGACATGTTAAAAAGAAATACAGGCCAGGTTTTGCTCATGTGTTGCAGACATAAAATTCAGATTTATAGACTCTTTGGATGACACCAGCAATAAAGTGGTGATTTTGTTTTGGGGTTTTACATTCTGCTCCACAGATTAGTATATATCATGTGCCTACATTTGTGTTTTAAACATACCAGTTCTCAAAGTACTTGCAAGTTAAGGTAACTTTGCTAAGTATGGGTTGTCAGGAATGCTGGAGTAATTAACTGAAAAAATGATTTTTTGCAAACTTACAAGAAGAGACGGTGAGAGAAAAGAAAATAGTCTTGAAGTGCCAGTGGAGAGAGAGAGGCAGAGAGGTCAGGAAGCCAAACAGCTTTCTGAGGAGGATGTGGGAAACAAGTGAGAGGGATGGACCACTGTTTAAAGCTGCATATGAAAGGAATAAAGCTAATGATTAGATGTAAGGACCTGGATAGACTCTCTCAGGTACACTGAAATAGTAAGAGCCAGTGAGACCTCTTCACCTAAGCGTAGGGAACAATGACAGAACATGGTTAAAATAACACTGATATTCTTCCCTCACAATTGCTCCCTTTTTATGTGCTTTCTAATCACTGTAAAGAGTACTGGCATCCAACTGTCGGTCAGGCCCATGATCCCAATGTCACTGACTAAGGTATCATTACCCTTCCAGCAAACTGGAAGTCTAGCAGTTTCTTGTTGCATGGTATCTCAGCATGCACATTTTCCACTCACTTGTGTAGCCAGGTACACACTCCTGAGGAGTGGTTGAAGGAAATGGTGTCTAATCTGGAGAAAAGAAGTCTCAGGGAAGACCTTATCACTCTCTACAATTACCTGAAAGGGGGCTGTAGCAATGTACGGGTCAGTCTCTTCTCCCAAGTAACAAATGACAGGGCAAGAGGAAACAGTCTCAAGTTGTGCCAGGGAAAGCTTAGACATTATATTAGGAAAAGAATTCTTCGCTGGAAGAGCGGTCAAGCATTGGAACAGACTATCCAGGGAAGTGGCAGAGTCCTCATCCCTTGGAGATATTTAAAAGATGTGTAGATGTAGCATTAAATATGAATTAGTGGTGGACTTAGCAGTGCTGGGTTAATAGCTGGACACAGTGATCAGTTGGACACAATGATCTTAGAGGTCTTTTCCAACCTAAACAACTCCATGATTCTACACCAGAACCTACTTCTGGAACCTACCAGAAGACAGATTGTTCTCAGGATGTGTTAACTTTTCTGTAGTGCTGTTTTAGTATCACTTCTCTAATTTTGGTCCTGTATTTTTGGCTTATGAATAGCACTGTCTCAATGCCCATGAAAAAAGAAAGAGGTGGACTGGAAGTGCACCTAGATTCATTGGTATTAAAGTGTTATTTTACAACAGTTTGATTGAACTAAAGTTTGCAAATAGATACTCAGCAGTTACAACTCTAGATATGCTAGTTGTGATAGCTCTGAATGCACCTTTTTACAACTTGATGCTTTGAATCGTGTTTTCATATAAGTTTCATATTAAAGTGCTAGTCTTGAACAATCTAAGAAGTTTGGGAATAACATTGCATTTCCCAAGTTGTGACACTGGTATGTGAGACAGAGCTTTGAATTTACTTACTCCTTTAAAATAAGTTTTTCTGCACAATCATATAAGCTTATCTTCTCAGCCAAGTTCAGCAGCTGGACCAAATGAAAAGCTGTGAGTAAAACACTGTTCCGTGTGCATGGATATGGCAGAATCTCATCTATGGAGGTCAATGTGTTCTCTTTGGGAGCACGGCTGTATTTATGACCAAAAAATATAAAACCACCTTCATATATTAGACTTTCAGTTTTTCTTGTGTGGCAGTGGAATTCACATTCTGAGGATAGCAAAATGAAGAGATTGGGATGCTGAATGAGTGCATGGCTTAAATATAGAGAAGTCGGAGAGGGGGAGGTTTCACTCATATTGGTATATTCACTCATAAGTAAAATCTTGGCCAATTCCACCAACTGTGTTCAAGGACTTGTATTCAAAGTACCTCTAAAAGTTAGGCTGAATTCACGAATCGGAGGTAAATTTGCAAATTTTACCCTAAGAAGAGCTAGAATCACATATGTCTCTACAGCACCCTACCCCAACATTACTTCTCTGGCTCTAACTTGAGAGCTACTAATACTGTCCCATATCAAAGGAGGCCAAAATGAAAGAGAAAAAAGAAGAAAAAGGAAGTCAAATATCTCAGTGCTCTTGTCTTTGCTGGAATGTGTACATCAGCCATTAACATGTATTTCTTTACAAAACCTGTGATTTTTTTCTGTTTGGGAAAGAGTAAGACCTGTGTAAGAGGAATGTGAGGCACTGTCTTCAGACTAGGTTTAAATTCATACTTGGCCTAATTTATAAAATTCCTTTGAGAAACTAAAATTTAATACGAGAAGGTGTGTATAATGTAACTATTATAAAGAAAATCAGACATTACTTTGGTATCCTGTAAGACAGGTTTTTGAATTAAGCAGAATGCATGCAATAAAAATGTAACCAAAATGATTAGCATAAGTAACTGAAAAAATCTGATTATAAAGAGGCAAAGTAGTTTAACACATGACCACATTCATAAGTATGAAATATTATAATTCTATTGTCTATTCTTTCTGTGAAAAGTTAGCTCCTTCAGGAGTGTCTTAATGAATAATAAAACTGACTTGATTTTCCCACTGCAGTCAACTTTGCTGTCAGGCTATTAATGATTCATAATGACTGTATGTTTAATAGTTTTATGCCAGATAAAAGCCGTCCAACAGAAGCAAGTAGCCAGTGTCACTTCTGCAGCTACTCTCTTGGTATTATCAGTAATATTGGTAAAAACAATCTCTAAAAATGCAGAACAGCTGAGTTACAGTGGGAAAATGGTTTTAAATCACCCAATAACATCAGTGCTGAAGTCATATAAAATTCTTTATTACATTACCTCTGCTGTAGAAGAAAACACAGAGGACGAGATTGCATGCTGTTCATAAAAAATAGCGTATTTTCCTATTCATATCATTTCATATTCTTGTATATTTTATTTTCATAATGCAGTGATTTGGATAACACAACTAGCCAATGCTTAAATGAGAATAAAATGTGTACTCTGAGAATAGCTGAGATGAATAACACTCAAATCAGTACTGCACAAGATGATAAACACCCAGACTGCTCTGAAGCTGTAGGAGTTTATCTACTGTATATGTAAATGTTTTTCTTTTCTTTGAGGGAAGCTTTTGCAAGAACAATGTCCTTTAACAAAGGTCTAAAAATGCATGTGAAAACCAAACATAATAACACTGTTATTCTGCCACTTATTAACAGAACAACAGGTCTTACAACAATTAGATATGAATATTGCAAACTGAATTTAATATTAAGCTGTCTTTGAAATGCCACTTTGCAGCAGGTTTTCAAATGCTTAAAGCACAGCAGGAGGCTAACTCCATCTTCAAATATTAAATCAAAACCTTTTTTTAACCTGATAAATCTTTCTGAAGGCAAGTTCTCCTATTCAAGAGAGAATTATTAAACTATCATGCAAGGAAACTAAACCTTGCAGCCTATTCTTAGCACATGGTATGTACCCACAATGATTAAAAACAATAATGAAAAGGATTAATAACATCTTAGAATAGTGCCTGAGAACATTCTTAACCAAACACAGGGTATAAACTGCTAATAAGTCCAGTGAATTGGAAACAGCACATACTCAAACACGGTCCCACTTTCTCAGCTGGAAATCTCACATTAAATACAAGTCACTCAGAAATGTTCCTACAGCCAGTTACATGCCATTGAAAAGACCAAAGATCTCTAGAAAATGGTAAATGCAAGGACATCTCACTGAAGAACACCAAAGAAGAATCACAGAGACACATTCTGTGCTTGAATACCTGCTCCTAATAGCAGCAGGGACTGTATGCAGTCTTGATATATTTGGCCCATATTAGTGACAGAAACCACTTATTAAGCCATATAAAACAATACATCTCACAGAATTCTGTCCAATCCAATTTTTAATGTCCCAAGTGAAAAAGCTTCCCTTGGAAGACAGCTTAATAGTGACAATTGGCAGGAAATATACCTGGTTATTTTGCCTGCATTTATCTACTATTTTTTCTTTTCAGCCTTAGCTCAGTTGTGCCAGGACTTGTATAAGACAATTCTTTTCTGGCCCTGACAGTTCCAGGGCATTTTCAATGTGTTATGTTCTTCCTTTAAACATTGCTACGTAAGTTTTCACATTCAGCTTACTAATTCCCATCCCCTCCACCCAATGTCAACAATTTCTTGTTTCCTAATTACTTTGGCACTTTCCAAACTGCAGTCCTGATAATGAGATATCCAGGAAGGAATGCAGTACCATGGATGGGATCACACAGAGTGCTAGTGAAAAGGACGACTCTCTTCATACTCTGTGGTGAGGTGCTTCATTCCAAAACAGATGGCATTTTTCTGCTATCACTTCACATCACAGGTCAATTTCCCATTTAATAATGCTTTCTTCACCCCACATAAATCCTTCCAGTTTCTGTGTGGTATTGGTATTTCAAATTATTTTGTTTGTTAACTCACACCAGCTCAGCATGTAACCGACTTTGCTGCTTTCTATCCTAACCTCTCTGGGATGCCTTTTATTGCTCTTCTATCTTTGTAATTAATCCTCTCATTGAATTTACACTATCTTCCAAATTACTAATGTGAAGATTAGATAGAAGAATGAACCTAAATCCCACCAATATTCCTTAAGATGCTTCCCCATATGAGGAAAAAATGACATCAATTATTTGTCACAAATGTAATTTTCACGTCGCTTATTCACATGATAATGGTCCTGGCTGAAAATATTTTTCATGCTGTTTTTTTTTTTTTTTGTATATGAAATCAAAATTTGCATGCATTTCATCTACTGTTCTCTTTTCTTTCCTTTGGACTATTTCCACAGCACCACAATATTTCTCTGTGATTACTCTGCATGTGTGACCTCAAGCAACCTACCATTGTTTCCAGATTAGGAAACAGGCAGGCACATGTCTTGGAGCAGGCTCTGGATTTGCCCCTCTGCTGGTAGCTGCCTCCTCCCAAGTGAGATGGTGCCAACCAAGAGGTTTTTGTTTTGTTTCAGAGAAGTTTCTTGTGCAGGGAGGCACAGTCTCAGCCGCACAGCTGTGCTCTTGGTGGCCACATGCTGGGCCACCCGGCTGGGAGGTTTTGTGAGGGCTTCTCTGTCGCTGTTGTACCGGGGACGGAGAGAAAC
This sequence comes from Eulacestoma nigropectus, assembly GCA_013397775.1. Classification (NCBI taxonomy): domain Eukaryota; kingdom Metazoa; phylum Chordata; class Aves; order Passeriformes; genus Eulacestoma; species Eulacestoma nigropectus. Next base: position 834,960 of record VZTE01003924.1, read on the forward strand.
AAAGCAGGCAGATTTCAGGAAAAGTGGAATAGTGTCTTTATTTATTAATATACAGAAGTTTATATCCCCTAGCTGGCTTGAATGGCATAAGGTCATTGGTTCCTTGACCATCCACGTCTCAGGATGATTGGCTAGATTCAGTAACACCCATTCTAAAACAATTCTTCAGTTAACCATAACAATATTGCAAAACATCTTGCACCTGAAAGATAAAGAAGTTAGTTTACAAAAACCTCTAACTGTTTCTCAGCCAGCATCGAAAGCCTTCGCTTTCACATGGACACTGGCAGAGAGCTGGAAAATCTCTCTGCAACCAAGCTTTCAGCATCCACACTTCTCCATGTCTGCTTCAGAGTTTAAGCTTACCTGCCCAATTTCAGGTTGAAGCAGAAAAGATACTCCAACAGCCAACTGCGATCTCATTCAGAGAAATTGGAAATAACAGCAGCATGTTTTATATCCCAAGTCACACTGAATAAATACCAGTACACAATTCAACTCATTTTCACATGATAGAGTTCTTTCGAGAGTAGGGGTCTAAGAGCACTCAGGATTCTAGAAGAGATGTAATATGCTCAGGACTTATGGCTACACTTCAGGCTCATATACACTAATACAGACTCATGCAATGCCTGTCCCCTAATAATATTTGGAATTTATAAAATTCAGCAAACTGCCTTCACTCCAGGAATATCTGTATAGATATTTAATATCTGTATAGATATTTAATCCCTTCTGATTACAATATTGCATGCTTATGGATAGGTACAGAGGCTGGTAGGATGTATCCTTCCCCCAAGTATCCTCTACTTTATCCATAAAGTTATTAGCACCTCTCATCATAATATCCTTTGCAAACACTTTACATTGTTTTTGAGATTTCCTGACTCGTATAAACATATTGAGTGTGTTGTTTCCACCTCTCCTTTTTTTGTTCTTATAAATGTCCTGGACAGTCTCTCAAGAGCTAAGCTTGCAGTTTTAATTTCTAAGTCTCCTTTTGTGTGGTGATCTGCAGCAGGAGTTAATTTTAATTATTTCCTCTTATTTATTTCTTAATTGCTAATAACTTTATGCACAAAAAGTTGCTGTCACAGCAGTCTTCCAACCTGAAACTGTGGCTTTGGCACTGTATTCTGACATATAATGTTACTCTCCAGCATCTTCTCTTTTCACCTTTCCACTTGAGGGAAAACCTTAGGTATTATTTCACTTAAAACAATCACTCAAGTCAATTTCAGCTGTGCCCACCATTTCAGAATTAATAAATGCATTACATTTTTCTTGTCTATTTTTTCCAAATATTTCTAAGCACTCCAGTTTATTGATACTTTATGTGTTTCCATGTATTTCTATCTTCCTCCACTATGTGAGTGGATGCACTATGATTCCTTGTAAAAGTCAGATCTGATTTTAAGACTACCATGCCATTTCTTCCTACAGTCAAACCAAGCAAAAGCAAATAAAAGAGCATTCTCAGAAACCCCAGATTTGAACAAGTTTATTTTTTACTTACTTGCTTAAATTAAAGCATAAATATAGCAAGAAAGTTTCTTACTCCTCCATAAATATTTTGTTGACCTTTTATAGTCTTTAGTGTTGATCTATCTTCTTAACAACTCCTAATATGGGAAGGAAATCATGCTATCATTAGGATTTGTCTATTTTCAGATCTATTTTAGAATTCCTGAACTTATTCTCAGTATATTCCATAAAGTAGAGTCAAGTGTGTCTGAGTCGTTCTGGAAATTCCCTGGCATTATTTAGGAAACCTCTCATTTTTATTACAACATCATTAGATGGATATCTGGAGATGGATGACACTACCCTTTCCTGCCTGAACCCCAATTATTTTTTTCTATTCTGAAGAGCCAACAAAAGGATTGAATATCTATTTTCTCTTTAAGTGTTTCTCTTTAAATTATTTTGGGGATTCTATTGTCTAACAAGGTTGTCTCAATGCCATTGCTTTTTCAATGGCAAAATACCTATTGGAGTAAACAAGTTGAAAATGTTCTGTATGTGATCTCTTAATTTCCCTTTTCTGGGTCTCTCATCTCTTATGTCTTGACTCACTACCTGTCTTAATGCCTTTTCATGCCATTTGCCTGTTTTGCCTGCCTTCATTCTTCAGCAGTCTTGTAAGTCTCTAAACCACTGTCTCAAAGGAAACCAAATAACAGATATAAGTGAGGTTGATATTCATGTAATTTAACTTTAACTCATCAAAAAGTTAGACGTTTAGCCTAAGTGAACTGTCTTAGCTTCCTCTGTTGTTAGCCCAGAGAGAATGGTATTTCCAGCCCATGGTATAATCCATACAAGTTTCTAAACAAGATGGAATAAATCAGCTTCTAAGGAGATTTGCTCTCAACATGTCTAGTTCTCTCCAGTTTTGAGAAAGAATGGATACTGACTATTTAGATGCCTCCCATACAGACAGCTGAATTTAGAAGAGAAACTTTTACACTTCCCATGTTCCCTAAAATCTGAAATTCAGTCAAACCTACTGTATCAAGATACATACATGTTCTCTCGTGCCTTTGAAATCAGCTGTCATTTGACAAAGGTTTTAAAAAGAAGTACATGGTAGAGGTGCTATCTGCCAGATGAATATCAGCATTCATTAATTCACCTTTGGAGTTCTCATTATTTTCCTCACTTCTAACACCCACTGCCTGTCTCCTGAAAGTAGGACATCTGGCAACAAAGTGGGAATGTTAGATCCAGAATAACACACTGGTGAATCAAACTAGTATAGGAATGGGGGTAATAAACATTTTGCTTTCTTTTTTTTTTTTCAATAAATCTCAGTTAGCGTGTTTTGTGCCATTTGTGGTTATGACTTGGAGCATGTGAGCCCACAGTTCCTAAGGAGTTTAGTATTTGGTAACTGTTAGCTGTGACAGTTTTGACACAGGCACCAGGGGTGGAATTTACCTGACTGGGAGGCATGAGTTACAGCATTTTGGAATAGAGAGATCTTAAAGCATGAATCTTCTGTATCCTGGATGACTGTTTTAACAGTCTGATTATCATGTATATGTGGGTAGCGCTACAACACATTTTAAAAAAAATAGTAATTCAATTGTCTGTAAGTGCTTTTCATAGTGTATAACTGTAACCATATAGGAGCTGAAGACTACATGAATAGATTTGTCTAAATGTCCTTTTACAGTGAATAGAAAAAAACATCCAAAATACAGTTCTCTGCAGATGCAGCACATGCAAAGTGAGATGAATCATCTTCCAAGGATTCTCTGTCCACCAAATATAGAAAAAGCCAACTTTTAAATACTCAGAGTTAAAGGGAATAAACACCACACTAAAAAAAGCCCCCCCAACGAAGAAGAACCTAGATGTCCAAACAGAGCAAGTAGTTTCGTGCTTATTATTTGTTTCATGTGCATATGCTTTTCAGGACTGTGAAAAGGTCCTTTAACCTAGAAGAAAGTTTTCACATATCTTTCCCATGTTGTCTGTTGACTGCCCTGGAAATCCTCCGTCACAGTGGTTTTATCACAGGACTCTTCCAGCACAATCTCCGCCAAGTCTCTGTTCCTGCCTAGGAGCAGACCCTGAAGCTTTGGGCCTTACAGAACACAAGAGGAAAGACACATAATGCAGGTGGTGCTCCACGTGAGCAAATGGAAAGGTTAAACAGTCATTAAGTAGTGAAGTAAGCCTGTTACAAAGGTTGTGGATATTTCAACAATACCACTCTATCCAAGTGGATCCTCTGTTCAGTCCAGGTCAGCTGCCAGCAACCACAAACCACATGAAGGGAGGAACCTGCAGTAATCGGGTATCACATAAGGAAAGCCATTAGGAAAGGAAGTCCTCACTTGCCATGATCACAAGCCTTATTGAGGTTAGAGGCAGAAAGAACAACACCAGTGACTGGCACAAATTCTCTCTTTCTCGTTTCTAGTGTATCTCCTTTGGATCACAGCTACTGCGAACACTGTGCTGCTGGTGGAAAAACACAGGTGCTTAAGAAAGAAGTGAGCGTCAATACAGACATCTGTTTGGTTGGGTCTCCTGGAAGATCCATATAAGCCACCTGGAACACAGAGCCAAACCTTGAGCAAACATTTCACTGAGGCAGCTAAGAGACGTCTAGAGATTCAGTACATTGGACTGAAAAATATCCTTACCTCAGCAACATTTGTTTATAGCTTAGGCATAACATATGATACAGCTTCTGAACTGTGTGATTTATCCAAACATCTAAAAGAAAGACATAACATTGCCAGAAGCTTATTCTAGGGTGTCAAAGCAGATTCAGGTTTTTGCATCAATGGCTGACAATCCTGGCTCTTCCGCTGAAGAGGCTGTCAGTGCTTTTCAGAACATGTTCTTAAAAAAAATAAATCTCTGCACCAGGGGAAATGTCGTAAAAGCAGTTACGGAGAATTTTCATGGAGCCTCGAAAATAACATATATTGCGAAATGCTGTTCACAAGAGCATTGAAAATTAGCACTGCTCCGTATAGTGTTTCTTGAGAAAATCACGCAATGCGATTACACACCTCTTGATAGGAGGTGTCAGCTCCTGTGTTACGGCCAAATTCTAACCTGTATAATTACCTTCTGCTTATCTAAATTTCCCGCACAGTTTCAGCTGAATAGGAGCTATTGTTTCGCTTCACACCCTAAAATGCTGAGAAGTGCAGTGTTAGTGTACTTGTAACCAGATGTGACTGCATCTTGGTCATTGGTTTTGTGAGAATTTTCACTTGCAGAGAATACTGGACAATTTATCACTGTATAGAAACTTGATGTAGAATTTTTTCTAATACTGGAAGTGAGAGAACTTGTAGTTCAAGGAAGTCACTACAAGTTAGAGAGCCTAAATTCTTGATGTCTCTCTAGGAAACAAGAGTTACATATATAAACACACACATAAAATTAATAATTCATAAAATATGAAATATATGTCTCCTATATATCATATATTCTATATGCATTCAGGACAAAATCAAACTTATTCTTTTATAAAATCTTTTGCTTGAAGCAGACTAAAAAGTAATAAGGAAACTTCTGTGTTTTTTCACTCTATCAAAATTTACAGTTCATGTTTGCAAAATTTGCAAATCCTTTCAGAGTCTTCTGCCACTATACAGTTGGCTAAGTCAGAAATGAACAGATGAAACTGGTAAGATATATGCTTTAACAGCAGTCATGTCAGTTAATTTTTTATATACTGCTGGGCTTAATATAGAACGTTCTAAACTAAACAAGCATTTATTTTTATCAGCAAGAATGTCAAGGTTACTTACAGCTGTTTGTAGCCCTTCACCTTTTTTTTTTCTGAGAAGATACATTTTTCAGAAACTTAATTTAAGGTACCTGAAGTAAGCATATGTAAATACAAATCCTTATGATAAATAAGAAATTTGATTTCTTAATGTTATTTGAATATTAAAAAAAGAGAGTGCAATGGAATCTCGTAAAAAACAACAAACAAACAAACTTGGTTTTGTAGTCATGTCACATACCCTGGGTCAGGTATTTTTTCTCCAGTCAGTCCAGTCTTCTGACATCTGGCAACGAATTCCCATTTATACATACCTTTGTACTTCATCCCATTTTCTTTCAAAATCAGAGTTTATTTTTCTGTTCAAGTTCAGAAAGGTCAGAGGCTATCAGATGAAAAAGATGTATGGGAAAAAAGGTCATTGATCATGGAAATAAAAATCCTTATGGAAAAAGAGACTTTAGAAGGCAAAAATAGCCTTTGTTTTGGCATTTCAGAGCTTGACTTCAGTTTTAGTCATTGCTTTCACGTATTTTTGAACTATTGCCATGTTGTATGGAATCAACTCTTTCTAATGCATAAAACCAGCCTAGGTTTTCCTTGAAGGAAAGTAGCACAAAGTTTTGGAAACTGAAGTAATTATCTAACATCTACCTTAATACATTCAACACAATGGCAGAAAACCTCAGAATTATGAGGTTTAACCTGTAAAAGGATTGCTTCAAAGTTCAGAGCACGTGGACTTTCCTCCTCACACAAGTTGTGGACACCACTGTTCTGGGACAGAATTAATGTTATGTGAACTTCAATTTGCCTAACTACATTACCCAAATCAAATTAAGTCAAGTCTCTAAAGAGAAATTTAAAACTTGACACATATTCCACACTTGACTTTGTTACACAGTTGCATTTGTTAGTAATTAAATGCTGACAGGACCATCTAATTTAAATGCAAAGGACGAGAGTGCAAGTACACAAAAAATGCAAAAACAGAAAGAAGAAAAAATTATTTAGGTACATTCAAAGATATTAATTTGGAAACAAATAAGCTGCTATATGAAGGCTATTGCCCTATAACTCTCACAGAAACTAATAAATCTGCAGTATTGTTTTGCGATCTTGTGTCACAGCACAATCACTCCCATTTCTTCCCAGAAAAGCCAACTTCGAGTGGTATGTTTGGTTTCCTGGTTGCACCTTCCTGAGACACCATAATAATGCAGCCACAGAGTGGGAGTTCTTATTAATTTGTAGCTTATTCTTAAAGGTTTATACAGCAGAGATAAAGCCCAATGACTTTCCAACACATACACATGCTGAAATGGTCCAAAATGGACCTATTCAGATTCTTTCAGTATCATAGAATCACAGAATAGTTTGGGTTGGAAGAGACCTTAGATATCATCTAGTTCCAATTCTCCTGCCATAAGCAAGGCACCTTCCACTCAACCAGGATGCTCATTGGTCCATCCAACTTGGCCTTGAACATTTCCAGGGATGGGGAATCCACAACTTCTCTGGGCAACCTTTTTCACTGCCTCACTCACAGTAAAGAATTTCTTCACAATATCCATTATAAACGTAATCTCAGTTTAAAGCCATTCCCCCTTGTCTTGTCACTACATACTCCTGTAAACAGTCCCTCTCCAGCTCTTTTGTAGGCCTCCTTTAGGTATTGAAAGGCCTCAACTGGGTTGCTCCAGAGCCTTCTCTTCTCCAAGCTGAATAGTTCAAATTTTCTCAGCCTTTCCTCATAGTAGAGCTGCTCTATCCCTCTAAACATCTTGGTGGCCCTCCTGTGGACTCAGTTCAGCACGCCCATGTCCTTCCTGTGCTGGGGACCCCAGAGCTGGATGCAGCACTGCAGGTGGGGTCTCACCAGAGCAGAGCAGAGCAGAGGGGCAGAATCCCCTCCCTCGCCCTGCTGCCCACTCTGCTTTGGATACAGTACTTTGCAGCCCAGGATACAATTGGCTTTCTGGGCTGCAAGAGCAGTAGAGAAGTTCTTCAGTGCATTCTCTTCCCCACACTCTGAATTTTGACTAAGGAGTGGATTTCCTAAAATACTTTAACAATAACAGAAATTGCCCACTAGACCCCATGTTCCTAACTGGCTATTGGTTCGATTCCAGATCCTGATTTTTCCTTCACACACCTGACTGTGTATGAATGTACAAAGTTAGTGATATTCCTGCTAGGCCAAACCAGGCAAGTAATTTTATCTGAATTCAGTTCACAAGCTGTAACACATTCCTTTACTTTACTGGAAATATTATAATGATAAATTAATTTAAAATTCGTGAGATGGTGAGAATGCACATTGATAGTTCCAAAGAAAAAGCACTTAAATAATTTGTGTGTATGAACCACTGCTGACCAGTGTTTCTTATAGCAGTCAAATATCATCCCATGACAGAAAATAGAACTGAAATAGAAAATAGAACAGAAAGGAATTCTGTGTGCAAGATACGCTTCGCTATTCAGCAAAACTCTTAGGCTCCTGTGAGTGTTCTCATTCCCATAGTCTCTGTAAGGTCACAGTGGTTTTACACAATTCTTAATGACAGTTTCCTAACCAAACCAACCTCCTTAGTATCTCAGACTGATGGGTGGGTTGTGATTTAGTAGTTACGGGTTTCAGCAGCACCTAAGTCAAACACTGTTTATTGCTTACAGTTGCTTTTCTATTAAATGGAAAATTATACTCTCCCCAAAAGACTTAAGTTACTGGCTTTATTTCAACATGGTACTGACTGACATATGCCAATTTACTTGTCATCGTGTTCAACATGCCAGTATTAACATTTTCCTAACTGATTCAGAATTTTTATCACAAAACAACATTTAATAGCAGCTCCTTAGGGCTATGAACATGTTTTTATTACACGAAAAAAAAAGAAAATCCATGTTTATTCATTATCATATATATAATTTATGTTGGGTAAACTGGAAAATGCTTTCAAGAATCAACTAACATGAAAAGCATATTTGATAAACATGAATCCTTTTTATAATTAATATTCTGGTTTTCTATGTTTCTGCAATATGTTCTGACTTATATCAGACTTTGTTATGATTTAAATATAAAGATTTTTTTAAACTAATAGTACAAAACTTTATCAAGTTTTTATCTCTAAAAAGACAAGAAGGCATTTAAATACATAACTGGAAATGTTCAGAATTTTAGCTAAAAGCACAGGGAGTGGAAAACGGATATACCCTATTTCTGGGTTTCAGAATTGGAAAAGAGAGACTGTATGTGCACTCATTTATTAAGTTTCTAATCTGTCAGCCACACACTCAGTGCATCAGCAAGTTGTTAAACTCCTAACTCCCAACTGCTTTCAATTTAAGAACAACAGAAATTTAGATGCCTCAATTTAATTTCTTCTTTAATATGGAAGTAATACACAACAGTTTTTTAAACCCATGAAAAACATAAAAGCAAAGGAAGAATGAAAGCACTTGTAAAAGCATATACACTTGCATATTTTCATTCCTGTAAGTGCTTCATAATTTGTGGAAACTGAAGTCTTGATACTTTGTTCATACCTGGGAAGAGAACGAACACTTTCTTGTGTTTAGCAGGCCTCAGGAGCAGCATTAACCCACTTGGGCTTTACGTCAGGTTAGTGGAACACTCCAAAGCAGCCACTGTCAAACCCCCTGGATTGGCTGCTAGGTGTAAACTCACACCCAGCAGTGTGCAGCCAGCCAATGACCATGCAAAATATTAGCAAGGTCATAGTAGTGTAACACACTCCTATAACTCAGAGATTACAAAAGACATTAAAATTCTGATGCCCCATTCATAAGGAAAAGATTGTAATGAGAGCAGAAAATGGCACAACATTAATTCATTGTGTGACAAAGAATATAATGAGAATGGGAAATAGTACAAACATAACTCATTCTTGTTACAGCTTTAAGATTGTAATGTCATGGTTCATATCACATACTTAGGAAGAAAGGTATGGTGGAAGAAGAGTTGCAATATTAAACATAGCTAATCTGAATGCAGCACACATTACTATAAATGCAATACAATAAAAAAATTTGAAACAGTACTTAGAAATGGTTTGCTAAAAGTGTTATAATTTCTTTGTACACTTTTGTTAACAATTTATTAATACTGTAGATATGAAGGTCTTCAGTGTGTATGTGCATTTATTGACAGAGCTGTCCTCAAAATCTTTCTATTCTTGCATGTCTTTAGAAATCAATTATAATTAAAAATAAAAATATTGAGGACAGTATCTGTGTCTCTTGTGACACACATTACGAATCTGAGAAGACACAGGCAGTCATGTTTAGTCATTTTGTCTGTTATAGTGGAAAGAAATAAAGCCATAAAACAAGTAATGCATTTACCTCCTGAAATTATTGAATAACTTTTGTTATTGCTCATCTACCACTCATTCAGTGATGTGTAATATCCTACCTAATGTAGTAGACTTTATTGAAACATTTAACTGATAAGACATTAAAAAATCTTTGACCATCCATCTGAGAGTTTGACAAAGCCCAAAGCAACTTGTGTCATTCATTAAGCTCTATGCAAGATCACCAAATCAATGCATTTTATTTTGCTTTTAGAAGTAAAACATTATCTTTGTGGCTACTTCTGTTAAACAAAAAAAGGAGAAATGACAAACAAGACACTACAAAAACATTGAAACTCAGGGAATGTTGCTCTGGAGATAATCTTGTCCACCTCCCCAGCTCAAGCAGGATGACCTACAGCCAGTGGTTCAGGGTGTGCCTGTCACCTCTTCTCCCATGACTGGGCACCACTGAAACAAGCCTGGCTCTGTCCTTCTTGCCCTCTCCACTCAGGAATTTATGTACACTGGTAAGTTCCCCTCCCCACTTTCTTCAGGCCAAACAGGCCCAGCTCTCTCAGCCCTTCCTTAAGGGAGAGATGCTCCAGTCCCTTCATCATCTTCATGGCCCTTCACGGAGCCCTCTCCAGTGCCTCTGTATCCCTAAACACAGTACCCCAGGTGTGACCTTACTAGTGCTGAGTAGAGGTTACCGGTACCAAGTAGAAGAAAAAGAATTTGCTCTTGAATTAGAAAAAAAAAGAAAAAAACCCCAACAAAACAAACAGCAAAAAAATCAAAATATTTTACCCTCGAATTAGAAGATCTACCACTTTTCACCTAAAAAGGTTAAGACTTTGAACTGGATCAGCTAGATCAGGGGTCAATATGACCCACTTAAGATATTATTGGCAAATTTAGAGAGATATATTCTAATACAAGTAAAACCTAAGTTCTTTTTCTCTCTTCTAAAGTAAGAGGTAAGATATTAAAAAAATTGCAAAATTTCACTATGTAGATTAAACTTAGTTTATTCATTTGTACAAAAGACAATTTTCTTTTGAAAATCATAGCTCTTTTTTTAGTAATTTAGTTAAAAAAAAAGAAATGTTTTTATGTGGTTACTGCTTTTTCTAATATAGGTCGATTTGTTTGATTCTGTATTTGTATAAATAAGTAAATTCCAAAAAGTGGCAAAGGAGTTTTTATGGTGTTAGTTGCATTACTTCCAGGTACATTGTCAAAATGAGATAGGTGTAAAGACCATGAGCAGAGGAAAAAATGTGATGGTGTGAGGGATGTTATGACAGTTCTGTATGCATAATACATGCATCCCAGGAGGCAATTCTGCATCTGTTACATATATTTATGTATTTTTACTTGTAGTTTTGGAGATATTTAAGATTTATGGTGATAGATCCAATCCTCTTAAAGACAATAAAAGGAAAACATGCAACAAGGGTACGATTTTGTTAGTAAGTGAAGTGAGCTGGATGTGAAAGTTGTGCACCTGGTAGGCTCTGTGAAGGTTAAGGATTTTCTATTCTCAACACTTAGTAGCATTTCTGCAGTGGTTTTCAAAATACTTTCAAAACAAACCTCTAATAGATTTGATCTATGTGCAGCTAAGGTATGTTTCTGTTCATTATAATGACTGAAAGAGGGTAGGAAAACAATTGCTAGATGTTAAAGACTAACACAGGAATGATGAAGACATTTTGTGAGTGAAAAGAAAAATCCTGAAGTCTCAGGGAATGAAGAAAGTGATGATAAATGAAGGCAACAACACAAGGGTAAAAAGACAGAAAAGATAAAATGGCTAAAGAGACAGACAATTTTATACAACTAGCTATTTGAAGAAACAACTCACTGTGTTGTACTGTAATGACATTTCCTGACCATTGAATTTTCTATGAAGAGATAGATGAGCCTTCTATTGCCTTCCATTACACAGCAGGTATTTTTTAGTCTCTGTTATACAGGAGATTTCAAACACCATCTTCTTAGAAAAAGTCCTAGATGCACTTGGAGGACAAAGGATAATATATTTGCAGTTTAATTTCGACTCTTTGAAACAGTGAATTTTGTCAGCCTTCTTTGAGCATTAGAAGACCATCTACAGAAAGAAACAAATAGAAAGGTGTGCCTCAGGGCACAAACCAGAAAGAGGCTTCGACATTCAGATGTGTATAATTCTACAGTTGCCTTTTATATGGTTTTGAAGGTTCTTTGAAGACATCTTGTATTGGTCCCTCTCAGACACAGGCTATTGCACCAGGTGAACTCCTTGTCTTTCCTGGTATTTCAATTATTACACATAAAGTTAAGAAAAACCCCAAACCCCAAACTTTAAAAATAGGAATGGAGGAAACCCTTAAAGTGAAAATATCAATCTGGCAGTATCTCCTTCCAACCGTAATATTTCAAAGCCATTTTCATTTACATGAAGAGCAGAAGAAATGGAAATTCTTTATGGAATATAAGATATTCCACAAAAGTTAGCAAAGTTATTGCTACTAATTAGGTGATAAAAGCATATTTTCATATACTATCAATAAAAAACATCTCAGAACTCATATTTCCCTTAGCTGAAATGAAGTCAAACAGTTACCCAATGGTACTCTGTAAACTAAATAAAGCATGTAAAAGAGATTTATATTAAAATATAGCATAAAACATCAATAATGTTATAGTGAAATAAAAAATTACGTTTATAAGCAATGTATGATTACCATGTTGTATTTATTGAGCTCGAGGAGCTTCAGAGTCAGACCTGCCTGAACCTCGTGAGGTTCAACAAGGCCAAGTGCAAGATTCTGCACCCGGATCAGCGCAACCCCCAGTGCCAATACAGGCTGGGAGATAAAGGGAGAAGGGCTTGCGGGCACTGGTGGATGAAAAGCTGGACATTAATCCAGAAAACAAACTGTATCCTGAGCTGCATCAAAAGAAGCATGTCTATCAGGTCAAGGGAGGTGATCCCGCCCTTCTGCTCCAGGCTCATGAGACCTCACCTGGAGTACTGCATCCAGCTCTGGGGTCCTCAGCCTAAGGAGCACATGGGCTTGTTGAACTGGATCCAGAGGAGACCCAAAAAAAAAGTGATCAGAGGGATGGAGCTCCTCTCCTATGAAGCCAGAGTGCGAAAGCTGGAGTTGTTCGGTCTGGAAAAGGCTCCAGAACAACCTTATTGCAGCCTTTCAATACTTAGATGGGGCTTATAAGAAAGATGGGGACAAGTCTTTAGTAGGTCCTGTGGCAACAGGACAAGGGGCAGTGTTTTAAATTAAAAGAGGGTAGATATAGACTAAAGAAGAACAATTTTTTTATGATGAAGTGATAGAAACAAGCTGACCGTGGAAATATTTAATGTCAGGTTGGACAAAGCAGTGAGAAACCTGATGAAATTGAAGATGTCCCTGTTCATTGCAGGAAGGTTGTACTAGGTGACCTTTAAAGGCCATCTCCAATCCAAAATATTCTATGACTCTACAATTATCAGTTCAAATTTCCTGCACCAGTCTACCCTTAGTTTCTTTCAGAAATTAGATGCAAACAGAATTTAAATAGCAAATAATATAAAATATTGCGAATAGAAAAATGTTTGGAACTACAAAAATCAAAATACCAACATTAGATAGCCAAAACACATTAGATATGTCTGTGAGTCATAGACTAGAATGCTATTTTGAGTTGAGATAGAAATTTACTTGCACTTTTTGCAAGCTTCATGTCCTAGATATTGACATAAATCTAGTCCAGTGTCATTTTATAGTTAGTAAGGGATTTATGTCAATGCTTATTTTATCAAAACAGGTAAATTCACAAATATTTGAGGTGAAAAGTTGGGGGGGAAGGGTGGAGAGAGAGAAGGACATCTTTACAGGGATCTCTTAATGAAATTTCTGCCCTCCTCAAAAATATAAGTTCTACTAAGATGCTTAGACATCTGCTTCTGCAGAAGCCCTAGAAAGTCAGATACCTTTACACAAAGTATTTTTGTTGCAATAAGAGTTTAGGTCAGCTTGTGGTAACTGAAGAATAGGGATAATAAAGGTTTGTAAGTTTACAGCTTTTCTGTACAGGTATTTTGTTTGGTAGTTTTGGTTTGTTTGTTTGTTGTTGGGGTTTTTTTTTGCTTTGGGCATACTACAAAAGAATAGCATTTTCTGAAGGTCCAACATATTTTATTGTAGGTGGGAGGAAAGACTACTTTTACCCATTATGGTAGCTCTATAAGCAAATTAAAGTTAATTTTGTTGCTTTTCAAACTTTTATGTTTCCTGCATTTTTGCTAAATTGTTCCATTCATCGGTAGAAGATGAATTAATGTGTTGCAGTTGAAGACAGCTATTTAAGTGGTTTAAACTGTACGCTTAATTGGCATGTTAAAAGTTAAAGAGTCAGAGTCAACTCCAGTACATAAAAATGTATAAGCACATAAACTATGGCACTCTATTCCAGGGCTCAAGAGGCATCATGCCATCCACATCATTAATCAAGGGTATGCCCCAAGTTTCAACACTTGGTGATTTACAGGCATCCTTCGTACATGCTCAGCTATAAGAAGATACAGGTCTCTCTACAGTGGAGCAAACTTAGCACACAGATATCAAATTTGAGACTAATTTGATAAGCCCTTTTTCTTATTTTACTTGTTGCATGGTTTCCTATCCTAATCAAGAATGGGGCTGTTACTTCTGATACAGTTCAAGCCACAGTTGAGAAATGTAATTCTAGTACTCAGAATAATTTTATCTTTATTATAGTCAACGGTGTCAATTATGAATGGCTCTTTATGAAGGAAGACACCTATTCTTTAGAAAATGGATTAACAATGCATCTGATTAGGAATCAGTGCAATGTTCAGGAGACAGCAAACAGAAATAAATTACTGTGGATTCCTGGGTTGAAATCTACGGGTGCCTCAGGGGTGAAAGGCTGTCTGAGGGAAAAACTGAACAGCAATGGAGAGTTCTAGTAAGAAGAAAGAAAGAGAGCAGGGAAGAAGGGGAGGAGAATGAAAAAAAGAGGTAGGAAGGGAGAGGGAGAGAAAAAGAAAGAACTTTTCCATCTGTTCCTTTTAAATTCTCCCCAGGACATATAATCCTGTTCAGCAAGTGCTATTTTTTAATTAAAGGGCCATGAATCACTTCCAAACTCTTGTATTCATGTTTGTACCATCAAGTGTTCAGAATACTCTAAGGGGAAAGTAAAGAGTTATTCCCCTTCCTCAGTGCAAGATAAGCAGTGTAGGACACTGTAGTCAGGATTAGGAGACCAGGGCACTGTGGTGGGCAATGGGTAGGCAACAGGTGATCCATGAGACTTTAGCTTCCAGTTCCAGTGCGAGACATCCTGCCATGGACTAGCTAACTCAGAAGTATAACACAGTCCAACCTCAAGCTAAGAATATGCTTTATTTCCCAGCCTAAACAGTATCCTGATGATACTCTGTCCTCTTGCAGAAGCTGTACAGTTTTCTTTGCACTCCACTGTTGAGAGAGACAACTGACTCGGAGGAATAGAGATCTTTGCTATGGCACAAGGCAGACAAGGCTGAAATGTTTCATCTGGTCAGGAAGTGCCCTGCCTACTGGGTATATCTGTCCGAAAGGAAACATGATGGTTTTTAAGTAAAAACTAGGTTACCGTCAGTAATATGTGTTTGAGATGTCTGAAAGAGGTAACATCAGTCTAATCTAATAATTAGGCACTGAATCACTTGTTAGAATATTTAACTGTTTTGTTTCATAACTGTTTCACACAGAAATAGTCTTTAGAACTTTAACCACTGGTCTTGATTCTCTGCTCTAGTCCAACGAAACCTATTTTCTTAGGAGCTTGGCATTACCCTCCTTGTGGGTCTATTTTTAAGCTGCCTTTTCTTTTACCTGCACTGTGTGGGAAGGGTAAATCTGAATGCCTGGTCTCGGGGATCTGGAGGGATCTATTTCCATACTTAATGCACGGAGCATGAAGCAAAATGGACAGGTTTTTAGAGGTGAACTGCCACGAGAGCAAAGGCAGGGCTAGTTGTTTGGCATTTGTAACTCATGTGGCCTGTTACTTTACCGCTGATTGGCAAACACTGACCAGAGTTTGTAGACTACAAAGACTGCATTGAAAGTGGCTAGCACTGCTGTAATTAGGAAAATACAAAGCACTGCACTAATCTCTGAGCAGCTACTGAGTGAATAGTCAGTCTGGCTAATATAAGCCCCAGAATCAGATGTCTTCTTAAAATCCATTACCATAGAATTCCCTTTAGAACTGTGGTTAGTTTCATCAATTCATGACTTTATGAGCTAGCCAATTAATATGAGTGATATCCTGACTTCCGCTCATAAAAACAATCTGTCTCTAATGCTAGTATAATTTGGAGATATAATACTCAAAGAAGTAACTTTCTGAACAGTGAGGATGGTACCCTATGAGCTCATATACCATTATGCAAAACCTGGATCGCCAAGGCAATGAATACTCTTTTTGAAGACATACACTGAATAGCACACATCAAAAATACGTAAGAAACACCTAAAGTAAATACAAGAAACAGCATCTGTTAAAATATTTGATGAATTATTTTCTTCAGACTCAGTAAGAAAGTAGTAACAGCGATCTCCAGTTTCTCCAGATGTTGCCATAGTAGTTTATGCGTAGTCTCTTACAGAGGACCATATTTGTTCCAAAGGCAGATACATTCACTTCAGTGGGAGCTTTATCTATTTATTCCAAAAGTGAATATGACATTGAATGAATCAAATCAACAAAGGTATAAAATTATAGTTATTTCAATTGAGGCCCTAGGTATGACAGTCATAGATCTTTTAGAATGCATATTAATTATATTGTCATTATTTTTCATAGTTTCCAATTATATTGTGAGGGATCTCAAAGTGGGGCAGAGATCAAAGGTATTAGAATATCAATACGAATCAGCATAGCTGATTCTTTCTGTCTACTTGACCTTTAAAGTAAGTAAGACTTCCTTGGAAAAAGTAGAAATTCTCATATCACTAGGCATATTCAGTGGTTTTAATTTTGTTGAATTTCCTCAAACTATTTATTTGATATAACTTAAAAGTAAGGACGATCACAGCCTGAAGTAATTTTTTATTTTTCCTTTGTGGTTTTTTGTGGTTTTGGTTTTTTTTTAAGTTTCCATTTGATTAAAAGTCATTGTACTTCCTTGAGATGAGAGCTTTGTTTTTTTAATTTGGGAGATAATACCAACATTGATATTAGAACATAACTTGCAAGAGAGAAATAAATATGATGAAGAGGAAACAAGCATCTGCTTCTTTAAAATATGTGTGCCATTGTGCCATGGACAGTCATTTTAAGAAAAACAGTGAAAAATGTCAGATTTTTTTCACAACCTGACTATTTTAAACTTGTCACATATAGGTATACAAATGTCTTTAAATTTGTATGTATGTATGATGGCTTCACCAAAAGCAGTGACAATACATGCCTAGACGTGATTTGGAGTGTCTTTACCCTATCACCTTTAATAAGACTTTTAACACTGATCCCTTGTCATTCTTTAATGGAGATTCTGATGACAGGACACCACATACGTAGCCTGAGTACCTCAGACGCGTGACGCTTGGGGAGGTGGTTAATACCCTTAGCTGTTTGTACAAATTCATACAGTACCAGACAGTTGCATTAATCCAAGCATGGAACAAAATATCTAGTTTGAGACATATTGCAGGATAGATAGGTAGCCATTACACTCCAGAGAGGTATTACACCCTTAGTCTTAAGGTCAGCCACTGAGTTTGTAAAAGAAACATATTTTAATGATTGCTTCCACCACACTCAGGGTCAGACCAGGAAACCTCTAAATCCTACATGTAGGGATCCAACCATCTTCAAAATGCATCTTTCAATTAGACAAAGTTTTTAGACAAATTAATCCTGGACAATGTAACCCAAAGCCTTCTAAAATTCAATTTCTACGTGGTATATGTTCTGTAAAGCAGTATTGTCATCTGTGTCTTGACTAGAGAAGCAATTTCTTCATTACTATTATTCAACAAGTATATTTGAAAAGGCAGCTTTGATATACTTTCCATAGCAATATGGTTTCAAATTCAGCCTTTACCTATCTGCGGGTCCTACTTTTAGATTATGAAAGTCTGCTTAAGTTAAAATTCAAAATTAAGGACCTGCTTTGGTTTGTACAGATTTTTTTTTTTTAATTTTTTTAGAAAGACATCTGAACAAATATCTGGCAAAAAAACCCCCTCCCAGGCATCCTCACATTAAAGTAGATGAAAATGTGTGAGATAATTTAAATAACTTGATATTCCTTAAACAATTTTCCCAATTAGTTCTGCCACTTTTTTACTTTATATTTGTGTTTATTGTTCTGTCTCAACTAGGGTACTACCCTGACATACAATCAGTTATTTTCACTTCTGTGGGTTTTTTCACATTGTGAAATTAAAGAATAAGGGTATTAGAAATAAGTCATCAGAGTGTTTTAGCTTTCCTAACTGTCCATGGAATAGATTTACCTCAGCTTATATAGTGTAAGTAGGTAAAAGATGGATCAGTCTGTCCAAAAATACCTGTGGTCAATAGAGGCCAAAACATAGGAGAGAAAATCTATTTCAAAAAAGAGGCTATGCAGGTATGAGCTTCATCATAACCAGAAAAAACCCCATACAATAGATATCCTGCAGATAAAAAAAGGTATGGAACTATCAGCAAATGAGCTCAAATACACTTAATTTTCTGTCTATACCTCTCTGTATTCTCCTGTTTTAGGGAATACCACACTGAAAGAGGAATCCAAACATTGTTGTGATTTTACCAGGACAGAGAGGGTTCTGATTCATAATTTCTGAAACAGAGATAGCAGGAAACAAAATATATAAGAATTCCAGTAAGTACTTTTTGTTTGCTTTGTGGGTTTGTTTTGAAAAATAAAAATCTGTGAGCAAATAAGATTATCAAGGTTTAAATAGTTCCTGTACTCAGCTACATCACTTGCAGGTTCTCACGCAGCTGCATATTATTTACATGCACACACAAATATGCTGTGTTGTTCTTTAATTTTGTCATACATATCTAATGTGCATTGATAGGAGAGAACTCAATTCTTGCACACAAAGCATGTGAAGTGATAGACTGATTTTCCCTCCTTCTCGGCGAGATTTTTCTCACATGAATGGATGGAGTGTTTAGAGGGGTTACATAAGCACAGATATATACACTGACATCTTAAAAAATTAGCACTTTTATTTTTTCTTATATTCACAGGAAGTTACACCTTCCTGCTTGCCTCTGCCCTACCAACTCATTTAATTTTCAGACCTATCTGATCTGGTCCATGTGGGAATCACCAGAGACATCACAGTAGCTTCCCAACCTCTTGGGAATCTGCTTGCTTCTTTTTCTTATGCTAGTTCACTTTGTCCTCCAAGTAAGAATTCAAATGTCAATCATTTTTTGTTCAATTTCATGGGGTAGAATCACAAAAATGGCAACCAATCCAATTGCAAATTACTTGATGAATCTTCTTTGAAGAGTTGCCAATAATGCTAATCATCAAATGGTTGAATTCAGCTCTGTAGAAATGCATTTGTGAAGAACAGCAATCTCTGTGACTTTGACAAAGGAACTGCTGACTTGCCTCACTGTTTGTCTTTTGATGTGAAAGAGCAAATCGATTTATAGAGCTTTTGCTTGCAGATGTAGGATATGATTAGTATGCAGAAAGACCTTTCTACAGTGTCATTTGTTTATTTAGCTGTCTCTGCACTCAGCCCTGATTGTGTATACTTAATTAATGTATACAAAGCTAAAAGAAATAAAATCCTGGAACCATGATCATAGAATACTGTACTACATGTCATTCGTCACTGTGAAAATGCTATTTATATTTTATTGGCTACAAGGAAGGGAAATGCATACATTTAAAAAAATGTTTCAAAAAGTTCTTCTGTTTGCCAAAAGCAGCCAGTTATATTTACACCAAAAGAATGTCAATGAAAGTGGTTCAATTTAAGTAGGAAGTTCTTTTTTTCCCAGTGTTTAAATTTTTATTCCAAACAGTTGTTGAGTCTTTATAAAAAGGTACCTCTGATGCCTTCCTGAGGTCAAAGTACTCTGTAAAACATCCTGAGAGACCTGAATTCATCCCTTTCTTCAAGGCCTTCTGGTTCTGTTGTTTGGACATTTTAGCTGAGAAGGAGTTTAAAGAGGAAAGGAGAGACACTAGAGACCTTCATGTCAATAATGAATGATCAATAGAAGTCACACACTAGAAAATTGACATTCAGTCAGCAATTCTGTGTTATTCATGCACATTTTACATTGTCTGTTCAGGTTTGTGGTGGGGAAAGTAGATACAGAAAGGCAGAAAAATTTAGAAATCACCAGAATACCAAATAATGGAATCCAGAGTGACATCTAGTGACATGCTGTATACGAAGCATGAACATTTAATTACTGAAATATACTGATTTTGCTAGTCACAGTAATTACAGGTTTCCAGAGAAATTCCTCAAAAAATGTTACAGAAGTTTCTTTAAAAATGCATTCCATAAGCACATGAGGCCACTCACAACTCAAATTACTGAAATGTTTGCTTTTGTCTGTTGTAAGCAGTAATTAATGTTGAAGCAAATTTTCTACAGAAACATTTTAGAAATTTATTAATACTGATTCCATAACTAGTTTTTCAGTATGGATTCACCTTATAAATAACTTCATGAACTCATCTGCAAGACCTTAAACTCTTGTGTTCTTCAGCCACGAGCACTGACTCGAAATAATAAGCTAATTAATCTATCCAGGCTTCGGTACCATATTTTTCAAGATGGCAGATTGCTGTCTACATGAGCGAATTGTGTTTGACTTTCTGTTTTAAATTTTTCATGGTATTAATGCAGAATTCTGGTCACTGAAAATGCTGTAAGGAAGGAGATTGCTATTAGAAAGTTGAAATCCAGAATACCCTGTTCTCAACTCAGTGTCCATCAAATACTGACACAGATGACAACGCCCTTAATTTCTATGTCACGAATAAGCAAGAGAAATTCATGTTGTTAAACAAATGAGATGATCTGCAAAGATTCTGGAATAATGAAATATTGCAAGGAATCATATAGAATTCTCCAGGTACATCTCTTAAATAATATAGAAATACCTTTGAAAATCACTTGCAAATTATGTTAATGATACTACGCTTCTTTAAATAAGAAAGCGTAGAAATCACTCCATGGACTAAAATAATTTTGTGGGTTGTAATGGATGAATGTAGAAGTTACTTTAATCAAATTTGCTCCTTTAAATCATATCTTTGTTCATTTTTCAACTTCAATATATAAGAAATGTTTGTCATTTTCATATTTTCACTAAAACCATTGCAGCACAGAGAGGAGGCGAGAGAAAAGATATCACATATTAGACTGATTAAGCTTCCATGTCAGTAACTTTAAATCAACAAATCAATTAACGGGAGAGAGAAAAAAAGAACACTTAAAATATTTGGACAAAATAAGTCTATATTTGTCTCTGGGGCTACCTTCTTTCTAGATAAGGAACTAGGGTAAATTATCTTACAGGTATGTTGCATTTATTGCTTAACAGTCACTTGATGGAGGTATCTTGGATTTTAAAATTAGTTGATTGTATAGAGACCTCCATCACTATACTCACTAGATTTCATTGTTTTGTTGTGGGTTTTCTCCTTGTCCTACATACTTGGACTTTTAAAACGTCCTTTTGGAGACAATTACCGCTTTATTCAGGTGTTCATCACAATTATTCACTTGAAAATCTCGAAGATGCAAGAACACCTCTAGGTTGCATTTTCCTGCAAATGCTTAATTCTACAAATAAGAAGCCTCAGACACTAATTTCAAAGAGCGAAATACTAAGTGATAGTTTTAATTTCACTGTACCAGTCTCTTCTTTTTTTTCTTTTTCACTTTTAGAAATTCAGGATTATTGAGAGTATCAAAGTCTTCAGTGTCCTCTCCCTTCCTTATGCTCTTCTAGAGAAGTGTAGAATGTGATATACTGGCCTGGAAAACTGAATTCAGGAAAACTGAGCTGGTTTTTTTCATTGACATAGAAGAAAGTAGATTATGCATACAATGAATTTTTACTTTTTGTGTTCATTCCACAGAACCCTCCATTCTGTGCATATATCCAGTAATTTTCTTTCTTCTATCCCTTGCAGATCCTTGTCCCCATACTCTACACAGCAGTTTCTCTTAATTTCTTCTCCCTACCTTTTCCCTACCTTCCTCACACTTAAAATCCTTTCCAAAATTCCTCTTTTTTATCCTCACTACTGAGAACAGTTTATCTTTAACATTAGCAGAAACAAACCAAATAAACAACCAATAAACTAGCCAAGCATGTCACAAAAATTCAAATAATAACCCTCAAAAGAGTGAATCTCTTTTAGCAATTTCTAATTGCTTTCTCTAAGTGCTATGACATCAGATCATAATTGACTACTCTTCAACATTTTTTTCCCAACAAGCTTAGGAAAAAGTTGTCTTCCTTCACAGTCAAAAAAAAGAGAAGAATGAAATTCTATCAAGAAACAAAGCAAAAAAATGTTCTTTTCAGAAATCAATGTATAAATTAAAAAATTTAGAAAACATGGTTTTTTGTTGAATTTCTCCTATGGTTTTAGCAAAACCATTTTGACTTTATCTACACAAATGAAAACAGATGCAGTTCTATTCTTAGTGCACATCACCTCAGTTGTGACCTTCTTAACACAAAATCTTTCACTTCCAGACTGTGAAGTGGGAAAGTTGTCAAACATGAAGCACAGCAATAGTAGTTACTACTTTCCGTTTGAAAGCCCTGAATTGTTGGATGTTACACATCACTTAAACCCTTATTTTCTTTTTCTTTCATTTTTTTTTCCTTTCCCAACCTGCTCAGAACTCTCCTCCATCCTCTTTGCTCCTTTTCCATTTCCATCATCTCCCCTGCATTTCATTACTTAAGGGAAATTCCTCCAGTTTTGTCCCACGTAGTTGGTCTCTTCCTCTTGCTGCGATCAGTGTTCATACAAAACAAGGCACTTTAGCACAGAACAAGACCGACAAGTGCAACACAGAACTTCAGCTCTAGTATGCATATGATAGCAGTCACAGTGACAACTGGATTTCCCCGTGAAATCTGAGGCCCTCAGAAGATGTTCCTTTAATTAAATAGAGTTAGTTCAGGTATGTCATGCCTTGCACTTTCTCTGAAGCTGCTGGTGCATTATTTTCCTAAGAATGATGACCTAATTAAATAGATTTTGGCACAGACTCACAAAATCTGCGCTTATTTCATTCACTCAGAAAAGAGTATAATTCTTTCATAACTGCAGGAGAAAAACTATTTCTCAATACCTCTTCAGTGCATAATGAACATTAAACAGGAAATACCAGCTCAATGCTCCTTTATTATTTTTTAGATGTTGAAAATGTGTAGACCAAGACAAGGATTTATTAATGGATTTGGGTGCCTAATGGCCCTAGGCTTCTTTCAAAAACACAAGCCAGGAGAGAGATGTTCTCAGCATGTTTGCACAACAATTTGATAGAAACACTGCTTATATTTTAATCATAGTCTTCGGATTAATGACAGGCACAAGAGTGTGTAGATTTCCTGGACTGGTTTTCTAGTTCTCATTTTTGTATCATTGCTATTAATGTTCTCTTAATTTTCCTTATTCTCATTAAGGTTGATAATCTCTCTCTGATCTCAGAAGTTTTTATGTCTTGATTCATTTTTCACCCACAATGCTATAAAACTTTCAAGAAAATCTTGATTAACTAATTGTATGAGAGAAAGGGGAACCACAATGTCTTTCTCTGACCCCAATTTTAACCAAAACCAACCAAAGTGGTTGCTGCTTTCCTTCTCTGTTTTAAAAGGATATGTGTGTGTGGGCACGCATGTTAAATTTGTTGTGAGAATGTCTACCCAACTGAGATGGAAAAATGTCATGTCTGAGACTGCTGAAAAATACTGGGGAAAAAACATGGAAAGCAAAAAAATAAAATCCCCCGAACTTCACTGGTTTGCAAAAGCAGAGGACTCTTTTGAGCATTGTGCTCCAGAAACAAACTTTACTTTGCTCCTTTGGTATCTCTCCTTTGATCCTTCCTCAGTCCTTTTAACAAAGGGGCAGGGGTAACATTTAGTTAAACTAGTGCCCATTTTGAATCATTGTCCAAATTATCAAACACTGGATACAGACAGACAATATAATTGCAAGTATCTTCCTTTTGCACACACTGAGGATAAACAATTTAAAAGAAACAAATATGCAAGCACAATCATGCAAACATAAACATTAAGGGAACATACAGGCCAGGGTCCTAGTGCCAACTATGTTTAAATTGGAGAGGGGAGAGATTGATGGACACATTACTATTCCAGCAAAAAAGATCATGTAAGTCACAAAGCACTTATACTGCTGCTCTTCCAGATCTGCAAAGGCAGAAGTTGATCTGTAACCAGAGAATTGCAGAACATTTTCTGTCTTTTACCTTGTTTTTTGAGCTGATAATTTTGAAAATTGAGTTAGAAATCTTCTGTCTAAACCTGCTATTAATGCTTCACAATACTAGTCTTTGACTTCAGCCAAAATAAATATTAGACTTAATATTCTGAAATTAAATATAATTAAAGAAAATCTGTAAATAGGCCTGAGTTGTAAAACATAGCAGAACAAAAAGAAGTTTATAAATCCACTGCTCTAAAAGCAGTGCATGTGATTGCAAGGCTAGGCTCACCTGCTGCTATTTCCAGTGCCCTGTGAGCACCCTGAGTGTGGTGCTTTGGAGGCTGCCTTTGGGACCTGTAATAATGACAGCACTGCAGGAAGCAAGTGTGGCAGTATTTACAGCCCCTTAAGGACATGATTTGTGCTCTCCCTGACACGGCCATAAAAGAACAGTCTCTCTGACAGAACATCTTTGGGAAACTTTCAGTTCAGATGATGTTTCATGTAACAAAATGGAGACTTTTGAGGTTTTGAATAGACATGGAAAAAATTAGAAAGAAACTGTATTAGGTAGGAAATAAAACTACACAGCTTCTAATTTTCCTACTCATATCAGGGTCAGAGACATCCAATAACCTGCATGCAAGAGTTTTGGGGTTCATTTTCTCCCAGAGGCACTTGGATCTTGGCACTGACCTTTTCTCCAGCACAGGTTTGACTCAGCCTTTTCATCCTTGACTAAAAAAAGAATTGATATCCTCTTTGCATTCCCAGTCCATATTTTTTCAAAAGCAAGACCAAGAAAAAAATAGAGCAATAGAAAATTACCCTTCAGATAGAGAATTTCTGCCAACCAGATAAATGCTTCCTTGGAATTACCTGACTTCTGACATCCATATGGAGAGACTGGATGAAATTTACCTTCTTGCATGCCAATGAGAAGAATAGTTTTTAATGCAATATCTGATTGTCCTGCTAATGGTCCATTTCCATTAGACCATTTTATTGCACAAATGATAAAATAAAATTACATAGTACTGTATTTAAGTGGAAGACAAGCCATGTGGATTCTAAATCTGAATATTTCATATAGAAAGATTGACAGAATAAGTGACTCTTATAGCACTCTTCCAAAAGAACAGAATTCCAAGTAAAGAATTTTTCTTTTAAAGATACTAAACACAAACAAATTTAAGACAGAAAAAAGCACTTAAAAAATCAGTTCAAACACAATTGTTAAATATAGAAACTTTTTTTTTCCCCCGTCCTATAAAAGTAATTCCAATTTTGGGGATTTTAAGTCAAGACCTTATTAAAATATATTTGAAAACATCTCCAGTACTTCCACAGATGCCACTGGAAATTTTATGCCCCAAATGCGAGACAAGGATGATGACTTCAGAAAAAACATTGCGCAGTGTAATGGTGCCCTCACTCCTTAGCCTATATTATAATTAATTTCTACTTCTAAATATACATAATTACATTTCAAGATGTTCCTTAGATGAAGCCTTGTGTAATTGCTATGATCCTGCTTAATAATGAATGCTTTGAGAAACAAAACAACAGATCCAAATAAAATATCCCTCCTTAAAGTGTGAGTCAAAGGCTATACACATGGAAGACTGAAAAATAATCAGATTTTGCATTCCATCCTTTCAACAATACAACTGCACTTTCAAATATGCTTTGTTGTTTTCTTTTAATTCACAAAAATTAATCTTATAGATGTAGATGCCAGATTTGCATTAATTAAAACTCCACTGTAGAAGCCAGGCTTAATTGCAATCAAATTTGCTTAATTATGCATGGCGAGAGATTCCCAATTGAGAAAGGTTTTAGTAAGGATTTTTGTTTTTTATACTGACAAAATAAATTGAAATTGTCATTTTTTGTGTTTTATGTAACACTTGTAAATAATTTGTGGAGCACCTTAAGTCTTCTATGTAAAGCAATGTTATTGCCTAAGTAATTATAACAATCTGCATTTTTCATTGTTAATTGTGGGTGTCAGCCTCATTAATTTTAATTTACAGCCTGTAATGAAATTAAGAAAATTTTGTGCTGATCTGCTGAAACTTGTCTTATAGAAAGTTACTTAATAAAACTGAAGTTCAGAA
The DNA here is from genome assembly GCA_013397775.1 of Eulacestoma nigropectus. NCBI lineage: Eukaryota > Metazoa > Chordata > Aves > Passeriformes > Eulacestoma > Eulacestoma nigropectus. Next base: position 861,150 of record VZTE01003924.1, read on the forward strand.
AAGTAAGGAATTTGTTCGTACATTGTCATGACAAGTAACAAATGTTCATTTTTCTCAGAAGTTTTGCTTCTAATTTTAAATCAATATGTAGTAAAGCAATTTGTGTCAGAAAGTTTGAGAAAGTTCAATCTGCAAATTTTTCACTTCAAAGAGTAATTACATAGAATGTACACATAATATGTAGTTTTATTTATAACAGATAATATGTCACTGCACTGAAAAATTTTGTTGTAACTCTGTTCTATTGTTCATCTCACAGGACCAATTTTCTTTCCTTTGCAAAAACATTGGGGTTTTTTCCTGCACATTTCTGAAACTTCCGTTAACCATGATATTCCTGAAATGAAGCATAATAACCTAGTCAAAAGCCTATGCTCACGTTGTCTATGGGCCCTTTACTTCGAGTTTCTTTTTAACATACTCTCTTTCTGCTTTTCAAACTTCATCTCTTCAAAACTACATCCTCCCCTTTCTCTGTTCTGCTGAGCTTGCATCAGCCCCAGCCATGCAAGAAAACAGAAAGATATGACTTAATTACTCTGCAACTTTATTAATTTAATTTATCTGGGGATTATCCAGCAGCAGTTTCTATAATACAGGTAATAAATTTTTCATTAATTATTTTCACTTATAGGAGGGCTGCCATTAGCTTTCATTCCCTCTGATAGCAGGTCCTTGGCCCTCTGTGTGTGATCCACCACCATCGCTAAATGATGGATAGGAAGGATGGCTTCTCATCTAGTCAAAATAGACTTTGAGAGTCCTGCTTCCAGTATCCACCTCCTTTTGAGGAAGGTTTTGGATTTTGTCCTTTTCTAATGCAGGTTTTCTGAGGAAGCAGATCCTCTATGAGTATCTGAGCTGGATTTTACTTGGAGAGGCAGAAGGCAGGAGCAGTGGGCTAGACAGTCAGAGCTATATCCCCTTCACAGATTAACAAGGTCAGTTAGTTGACCTGAGCTCCACTGACCTGCCAAGCTATCCACAGAACTTTCATCCATCTGAATGACTGACTCCCAAAACCTGTGATGGAGGGTGATGCTTAAAGGAGTTACAATTATTTTTCCTAGATAATCTGCTAAAACAAGCAAGGATCAAATTTTTACACTGTGTATCTCATCTCAGAAGCTCCACTTTACTCATTTTAATATTCCTTGTGCTATTTCATTTTTTTTGTTTTTACGGGAAACTCTCTCATTTTTACTGGATTTACTTGTCTTGCTTTCTTATCATTGTTGGGAAGCATTTATTGTTATGATCCCGCACACACTTGCACAATGCTTTGGCTGGAAAAGCATCATACGATACCGTGATATTAAATGCAAAACAGTTGAAGGAACATGAATGGCAACAGGCAAGTTGTGGGGAAATGTTATTTTTCTAGTATACAAAGACATTTCTCAAATGTCTAACACATATAATAAATGCATAAAAGTACAAAAGTTATAATATGCAATATTCCATATGTATAATATTAGATAAGGTATAAAGTAAATTAAATATAAAGCATTTTTATATTTACCTGCCTTTAATAATTTCAGTCTGAACAGTGGAAGTGGAAGCTAGTGGAATAGAGGAAGCAAAAATTAACCCATGATTGTGAAGATGTGAGAAGAACTCCTGAGCTTTGTTCTGCTCTTTGCTGTTACTTTTTCTATACATAGCCTGCTACTTTAACTAGACATGAAAATGGAAAACGTAGTCTTCTAAAACAGATGAGTACCAGAACATACTGCATGATCTAGCATATGCTTGACCCGCCACAGCAGTACAGGTGAGATACAAAAACACTGAAGCATATAACTTTTAATATATCAGCGATAAAATATTTTAAAATTTCTGAGGTGATAATTCCCTACAGAAAATAGGGGGGGATGGGGGGAGGAGGGGGGTGCACGGTTTTTCTTTTTTTTTTTTTTCATATTACCCTGTAATGAAACCATTTTCAGTGTGCTTTTCAATATGAGCTAAAAATATATAGCAGAGTCTTCCCAAGATTTGCCAGAGATGATAGATAAAGTCTAAAGCAGATTGCCACTCCTGTGTTTGAACTAAGATTTGGTGGTCATAACAATTGATGATCTTTTAGTGTGCAATAAAACTGAGAACGTAATTGATTTGATGTGTTATAAAAATGCCCAGAATTAAAACCAAGCAGTAATAATCTAGGCTTCTAATATCTAGCACCTAAGCAGTTTTCATTTTTTAAATGGATAGCAACTGCTTCTTACGAATTTCAGTGGTCTCTTGAATTTTGACACCTTCTGAGGGCTGTGTACAGAGCCATGTCAAGAGGAAGTGAGTTCCAAACTGCATGCAACTCTAATTTCAGTGCTACTTAAGACCTTTCATACCATCTTCTGATAATAAATGTTACTTCTGAGAGCAAGAGTAACAGTGAAGTACAAAATAAGCTGCGTTCTTTAAAAGACTGAAAAATATTACATGTTCTAAGAATATCTACAGATCTAAGTCTTCAGATCATGCATGTCTGCTACTTCCCAGTGTTCTGGTGAGCTGCCAAGATGTAGAGATGAGGTCTGATAGGGAAGGTATGGTAATAATAGAAAAACAAAGCATATTTTGTAAATGATAGGGCATTTAATGTGACATAGCATATGATTTTAAATTTTAAAGCCAGTGTGGATACAGGGTCAGGAGCCAATGAGGGTGCTCACTAGCAGCTTCTGGGCTGGTTGTACTGGGCCCTCCCACAGGCACCACCTCAGTCTTCCATTTTTGCCATCCTTCCAGTGGCAGCAGTTTTACTTTGGGGATCAGTCTTTAATGTTTTTTTCTTCTTTGTGGCTTTTCACCCTATCACTATCCTTTCTTCATTGTCCTCCACCCTTTCATTTCCCTGAGCAAGACCAGAACAGGTTCAGCTGCTCATTTCTGACACAACCAGATTCCATTTTGCCTTCCTGCCTGTGACAAATCTTGTCAGCTCTGCACAGACAGGATGTATTTAATCTCTTACAAAACTGATAAGCTCTGATCTTTTCAAGTACACCTGAATGCTTACCTAATAATTTTAGTGTTCTGCTGAGGTACACAGCAGCAGTATGCACAACAGTAGTACCAAGGGGTACTTCTGAAACCCTGGGTGAAAAGTTCTCCTTTATGTTTTTGCAGGTACTTGTTATGAGGAAAAAAACGCGTTCTTTAATTGTCATAGAATCACAGAATGCTTTGGGTTGCAAGGGACCCTAAAAATCATCTCGCTCTAGTGTTTCTTCCATGGGCAGGGACACCTTTCACTACACCAGGTTGTTCAGGCCCCCATCCAAGTGGTCTTGAACACTTCCAGGGATGAGACATCCACAATTTATCTGGGCAACCTATGCCAGGGGTTTTTTTGTGACATTTTTATAAATCCTATATGAGCCGGCATAGCAGGGTACCAGTTTGCCCTGTTGTCAACAACTTTCTTAACATTTCAACTAACATTTAGTCATATTTTATTGTTCTTTTTCTTTCTATTCTCAAGGCAGGAGCACATTAATGACTGTGAAAAGTGAATGAATAGCAGAAAAAGAAATAGTAACAGATGAAAAGAAAATTAAAGAGAAAGAAAAAAACTAAGCCCAAAAAAAAGCAAGAGAAAAAGTAAAAAAAAAAGGAAAAATCTTGTTTGCAAAGCAAGTACTTTGGCATTCGTATTTAATTATCAGTGGATACACAGGATGGAGTAAAAAGCTCTATTTCAAAACTGTGACTTAATGACAAGTTGATGTGTAATATTTTGCCTGAAGACCCAGACAGCATCGTTAGGAGAGAGACAAGTAAATTGTAGGTAAGAAATAAAAATAAATGTTTCCACACCTCTGACATAACTGTAAAAGTTAAAAGGCTACTGATAAATTTGAGACAAATGACTACTGTTCTGGCAAAATAAGGAATATTAACTCATTTTTGGATAACAGTATTGCCAGCTCTTGCAATTTTATTATTAGCCTCATGATATTTGATACTTCTGTTAAAGACCTAGCTTCTAGATTTATACTAATTAGGAGGCTATTAACTTCCATTAAAAAATCCTGTTTCCAGTCTTGATATCTAAGCAGAAAAAACCCCAAATCCTTTCCTAAAACTGTGAAAGATAGAAGTCAAACAAGGAGAACCCCAAACAGGTAGTAAAAAAGCCCACAAACCAACCCAAACCTATAAATTCTGGAAGCCTTACTCATGATTTCTCAGTATTTGACAACACTATATTAACTATAATTAAGTTAGAGATTTATTAGGTATTAAAAATGGAAAAGCTGATAAGAAGCTTCTGCAATGAAAACGCAGAACCTGCTGAAAATCAGCCAAAAGAAAGTGAAATTAAAAAATATTTCAGTTTGAGGTGGAAACTTTTACTTTTTTAGTTGCTTCCAGCAAAGAATCCTGCATGGCTTTTCATTAGAAAAAAATCTGCCTAATTTTAAAACCTAGTTCTCAGAACCTGACTTGATCCACTGACAACAAACCCAATCTGCTATCATAATTTTCCCATCTTAGGGACCTGTAAATACTGCTTTTCAGCACTATTTTAGTCTTCTCAGACTCCAGTAATTTGATATTGTTTAGGTGACATAAGATCATACTGTTAGCAAGATGACTTGAGTAGACAGCTCTACTTTTTTTCTGTTAGTTCCACAGTTTTTAGGAAAAGTGTGTAATTAGGAATCCCACTCAGCTAGTAGCCAAAATGCAATCACTTCCCTTGATCTCAAACACTCTCTGGTAAAAGACAAGAACTAAAATATTGGGTCATACGAACCAACTCTGCTTTCCTGCAGCATAGTCCATCCCATCAGGGGGGTGGATTTGTGAATGGTTATTCAAATGCTGAGAAAGTTACAAAGAATTCCATCTGCATTGTTTAGACAAAGCATACAAACCCTGGAGGCAGACTATATAAAGTCCAATGATAAATTAAATAAAGAATATGATCTCAAGAGTGTGTGCAGTTCTATCATTTCCAAGAAATAACAACAATGACCATGTGCCATTATAAACTGAAAAAACCCAAGGAGATTCCTAGATTCCTATCTGCCAAATGGATATTTTTTTATGGTGGTGTAATATTTTGAGGAAAAAATAATTTCTGTCTGGGTTTAAATTTGCCATTTATATTGACCATATACTGCTTCACCACTATCTGAGTGTCTAGATCTTAATTACCAGGGCAGTACTCCAGGATTCACTGGGTACAACCACTTTTGCTGTAGTGAAACCACAGTTGTTCCTTAACTCCTGACTTGTTGGATGTGATGGGCACAGTACAAGTCCTTCAGGTCTATTTGTCTCCCAGTGCCTGAAAGCCCTATCAGATTTGAACCTGGCAAAAATAATTCCAGTAATAGAAACTCCAGCTTGACCAAAAATGTCATCATTGTCAAATTTTGACAGCCCAGTCAGAACTTCAGTCCCATAGTCTGCTGCAGTAATGCTGTCAACTGAGTATTGCTGAGAAGAAGCCTCAAACCCCAAATATGAGTCATATATTCTGTATAAAGCAATCTGTATATTCTGACTGCCATCTCTAATGCTCAGGTCCCATACAATAGTGTTTAGGGAAGTCATAACAACTGCTGGATGAACTTTGGCTTCTTGTCCCAGTAGCTCCTGCATCCTGCTCTGGTCTCACACTCTGTTGTGGATGGAGTGGGAGCTTCAGACAAAGTTTACTAGAGAAGCCCTGCCACTGAGCCACAAGGACACCTTTTCATCCTAACCTCCTTCTCAGAGAGGAGTCTAGATGTGATTTGGTCCAATCTTAGCCCCAGACTTTGTCGATGATTTAAGTAACTTTGTCCCACAGGATCTAAAAATATGGCAAATCAGATATATTTACATTAAATGAATTATTTTTTAATGGCAAATGATTAGTCAAAATATTTTAATCAGAATTATTTATTACATAGTATAAAAGCTAAAACTGCTAGTAGCGTATCGTATAGGATAAGACAAGATACTATATAATACTACAATAACTATATCAAAGTAAGTATATTAAAAGCAATTATAATAAAGCTAGCCAAAAGGAAAAATTATTAAGTAGAGATTGGTGTAACTCACCACACCAATGCTCATGGGCAGATCTTGTTTACTCACCCTTGAGGAGTATCCATGGTGAGCATCCTCTTACTCAAGGGAGGAAACTTCATACGCACACTCCAAGAAGGAATATGTTAGAGGAACCCAACTGTATGATGTTACAGTATATAGTGATCGACTGACAGGCATATGTCTCTAGGTCAGCTTAGCAGCTTAGCTGCCAAATCTTTTCCTCACTATCGGACATTGATTCGGGGTTAGTTGCCAGACTGGTTTTAATATAATTCAACACCAAAACCAGCACATGGGCCCCCTCTCAGTCCACCACTAATAGATTTGCAAATAGGACATTGAGTTGCTGACCACATTCCAGGGCAGAGCATCCAGGGCAAAGCATCCAGGGCAAAGCATCCTGCTACACACTGTAGGTGTGATTTGAGACCTAGCTCTCCTCGGGCTTTTCACAGATACCACTTGCCTGCAATAGGTTGTCTACAAATCCATGTTTCTCTGACAGACTGAGGATACCTGCAGCTCTGAGGTCCTTTTCATCTTTCAAGGAGAGGACCATTTCTTCGTACTTCTGCTGGCCATGCACAGTCCTTACTTCTGTGCAATTGTGTCCCAAATTCACTCCCTGATCTCTACATTCTGGCATAAGAAGAGAGGAAGGACTCTGCATTTTCCATGTTCCCTCTTTGACAGAACATCTTTTTGACATCATTACACCACTACACATGAACTTCTCATCTGACCTACCTGCAGATAAATTGTTTGGATATTGCTGCTCAGTCCTAGTGGCTGCCATAGATCTAGAATCAAATAACTTTCCTTGAGGTGAAAAAACCATCATAAGCTCTCCTGTTTCTTTCTCCCTTTCATCAGTGTTTTCCTGACCAAGGGCCCATAATGGGAAAGACTAAGGTGACTGATTTATAACCATTTTTCTCTACCTCTCCCATAGGAAAAAATCCTCAGCACACAATGGCAACTTTGGAAGGGATAAAGTACTAAAACAGTAATGAGTGAGAAGACTTCCTGAGTTCTCTGACCTAATTTTAAAAAAGCAAGATTTTCAGAATAATTCTTTTCATTGTTTTCTTGGTGTGTATTACTAAAGAAGTGAGGATAATGACTTCAGGAACTGGCTATCTAAGAGCGTACATATGTTTTTCAGCACAACTGAAGAAACAAGATGATAAAGCTCCTCTTTCAGAAGCTATTTTATGAAATAAATAAACTGGTTGTTTTGGAACTGAATCTTCTTCACAGAAAGTTTTGGAGCCGTCCTTTAAATTATTTGACTGTCCGACTGAGTAGCTTAATAACAAATTACACTATACCCTTACCAACCACCATGCTTCCTGAGAACTGGAAAGTCATTAGCATGATTTTTTTTTTTTTTTAAGGATTTAGGAGATGCCTTGAGAGTTAGTTTGTTACATTGACTGAAAATTAAGTAGACAAAAAGTAGTGCAACATTTAGGGAATTGTAATATATATGGCAAGGGAAAAACCAACAACCTTTCTGTAACTGAGAATTGTGCCTCTCTAATGTGTTAGAAGGTTCTGAAAATATTAATAAGGCAGTAGATGAACATGACCCAATGGACATAATTTACTTGGATTTCAAAAAGCTTTAGAAAAGGTCCCTCATAAAAGAATATTAAAGATAATAAATAACAGTGAAGTAAGGGGCAAAGGCTTGTCATGGATTAAAAAGTGATTAAATGATAGGAAATAAATAGTTATAACCTCAAAGAAGAGATATATTAATAATGGAGTGTCTCAGGGGTCAGTACTACAATCAAGTTGTTTAATGTATTTTTTTAATAATTTGAAGTAAGAGGATTGCAAGGTGGCAGAGTTTGCTGATGACTCTGTACTATTGAACAAGTAGCCACTTGCATAACCTCCTACTCATTGTAGCAGTCTAAAAACCTACCTGTACGGCTCTGAAAATCACTGACAACAGGAATCCCTGTGAATACCAGTAAGGAACAAATTTCTCTTTACGTCATCTGTTCAGCTCTGTCTCAAGATGGACACAGTGAATGGTTACGTTCTGGAAAACCTAAGGTAGGAACTGAGAGGAGAGTGTACACTTGGCCTTCACTTTAAAATGTTTGTAAGACATGCGTTTGGTACAACACCTTCAGGAAAATCAATAGTTTTTCTGCATAATTGAAGAAAACTGAAATCATATCTATAGCATGCAACAACCATGTGTTAATCCATCCAAAAAAACCCTGTGTATTATTCCTTTCTCAAATTATGGATAGATTTAAATGGTTATGGGTTTGTTTTTAGGGGACACCATATCCAAAAAAGACAGGTCAGGCTTCATTGCAAGTAAATGTGAAATTCTGGATATATTTATCCAAAGTGGAATTAAGAGTTTGTGACACAGAAAAGGAGAATTTATATTCCACAGTTTCTTCCTAAAATATGAAGAAGTAACAACAATCACCCAGGGAAAAAGCACTGGTCAAACACGGTCCCAGCCCTTCATACAAATTACATCCCTTCAGAACAGTCTGGTTTTTCATATTTTAAAGATATGAAGCTTTATCCACAACTTTGCCTCTTGTTGCTACCTTTGCAGAAAAAAGTGTCCTGATATTAGGTGACTGAGGGAACAAGAGGAGACAATGTAGGCAGACCAAAAAAACTGCTGTTATTGAAGCACAGTGCCAATTTTTAGAGGCCAGTGCCAGCATATGTACTAACACAATTTTTATCCTATGCCATGAAAAATAATGCCAAATAAGCCCTATCACTCAGGACATCAAATTATGGCTACCCAAATTGCAAAGTATTTGTTTCATTATATCTAAACCGCAAAATTGTCTGATTGTTTTGGGAGATAACCTGAAGTATTTGACAGTGGCTTCATTTGTAAGCAGATCACTACCTTTGAAAGGCCAGCCATTTAATCCATTGTATGGTTCTCCATTATTCCAAATATCATGGGAGAAATTCAGCTATGCACAGGTTGAAGCAACTTGCAGCAACTTAGGTGGTAGTTAAAGCCACTCAACAAGGGACCTGACTTTGGCTCATGTGTTTTACATGTCTGATGAAATGTATAGTTTTAAATGCATTAAGTTTAATTGGGCAATTGATTTCTGAATTTTCAAAAAATAAATTAAGGGGTCTCCATGTCAGTCTTTATTTTTATTTTTAATAAGACATTAGATAAAAATTCTTGTTCATCGTCAGCTGCTCGAGAATTACAGTATGTTGCAGTATAATCACAAACAAATATAATTACAAATATCAAGGGAAATTTAGGCCATAAGGCAAAATGAAAAAAGAATTTGACTGTGGAAAATTAAATTAATAAAACATTAAAGCACTAAAACGAAAACTATTGCCTCGTATAACTAAATTGTTTGCATTGCTAAAATAAAGAAACAATCCCAGTGTTTGCATTTATGAGTGTTATATGGCAGTCAGCAGGCAAAGGAGAGAAACAGTGCAGTTAAGGTTATCATCTTCTATCCATTTCTCCTACATATCTGAACACTGAAAATAATTTAATCCCTAACATTTTTATTTAAAGCAATGAAATCAGGGATTTATTACCTTACTTGTAGTTTCTGAGAGACAGCACACCAATAGGTTACAAATACAGCCATGATATTCCATGTCATGGCACATGCTGGGAACTATTTATGTAGAAGTCAATGGCAGGAGAATTAGACCAATGCTGAAAGTTCATGAGAAATCCTTCCCAGGATGACGTTCTCAACATCAAATAGTGAGTCTGTAGCAGAACTGGAATTGGAATTGCGCTCAGGTCGTCTAAATCCCAGTTAAATGCCTTCATCACATGACTTACTGGAGCTCCCGTAAATGAATTCATACATGTTCCCATCAGTTCTTCACCTGTAGACCCAGGAATTCTGAGCAAAAGCAATCTGAGGTAGCTGAAGTTGTGAGTCTCCCTGTCAGCTCTCATCTGCCAAACATGCATGAACTGACCCCCGTAATTCCTAAAGCAGGGAAACAAATTCTCATCTGCCAAACGTGCATGAACTGACCCCCGTAATTCCTAAAGCAGGGAAACAAATTCAAGTGGAATCCATCAGGACATTGAAATCAAATTCCTTAAAAGACACTAGTTCACCTAGAAGGATTTTAATTTTTTTTTCCTATTCGAGTCTTATCAGCCAAATGCACAATTCATTTTCATGACTGTTTGGTTTCTTGTGGAAATGGAGTACAAAAAAATTACAGAAGTACTAGCTTCAATGCAAAATCATCTTTCTAAGATGAAAAAGATTTGCAGAAAGACAAAGCTTCAAGGACATTTTTTGTGAAAGTTTGAGAGCCACCCAGACCAGCTGTGACATCTGTACTAATTGAAAAAGCAAACGAAGCCACAAAGGACCGTTCTTTGACCATTTAATCAATTTTCCACTCAATGCATTGTTCATTCTTAGAGACTTTAATGCTAGAATTGATTTTAACAGCCATTACCGAAATACGTAAGTCAAAGGTCTCTCAACCTTTTTTAAGTTTGACCAATGGGAATAAAAGATTATGGATATGCGAATAAATCAGGGGCTATGATTCAAATGCCTTACTAAAAAACACCGTGTGAATCACAGTCTGCCCGTGTACTGGTGGTCACATGGGCTGATTAGAACACAGTGGGAGAAATAGCAAGATGGTGATCTCTGATAATGTCTGGTCTGGACTCTGTGAAGTTGCCTCTTAAACTTCCAATAATGCAGAGCTCACATAGCTCGCTTCAATCCAGGGTTTTACAGCTCACTTCAATGTAGAAAGAGGTCAGTCTTCAGATGTTTGTAAATATACTTGGAAATTGCATGCTTGACTCAAGTAAGCAGAGGGGACCAGAAGGATGAAGAATATTAAGATCACTGATTGAGATGCTTTTGGGCATGGCTAGTTGGTATATACCCTGCAAAACAGAGGAAAAGGAAATATGCCTTGCAGTTATACATTCATCCATAGAGAGGGAAAAGTCAGAAAAATTATTGCTTAAATATTTTTTCTTTTATTTTTAGTAACTTCCTTTAAAGAGAAAAACATACTGACCAGAGCTAACATAAATTTAAGAAAAAGAGGTAAGCTCTAGTTAAAACAAAACACATTAGAATAGATCTAAATTAAAAACCCCAAACTCATCTTATTGTGCTACTCTGGATTTTAGGGATTTTTGTCTTTAGTAACAAATATTAGAATGTAGAATTTCTATCTCACAGAAGAAAATCTTCTGTGAAGATGAAAAAAGTGCGTACGAAAATTCTTTTTCACAGTACAAATATACAGTAAAAGGCAGCAATGACTGGGTGTTACATGTGGGCAGTGACTTCTTTATCATCTCTGTAATATCAGCAATTTCCTAATGTGCTGCCTTCTCCTTCTTCTGTGTTTGGCCCTAATGAAACAGATTTACAGTATGACCTTTGCATACATGCATGATATATCGTGATGACAGCCACTCCGCTCTGAAATATGATGCTATGATCTTTCAGTTGTTTCCCTTTGGAAGATGAGCCTTACATGATTAGATTGATAAGCATCAGTGTATCAGAAATTGTGCCAAAACAGCAGCTACTGGCATGTTGTACTGTAGAAACTTTACGGGTATTGACATAGTTCTAGAAAAACAACCTTAAGGACAAGCTGAGCCACAAAAATCAAATAATGTAATTGACAGGTTATTTGATGCAGTTCCTGGTTGAAACTTTCCTACTTTACTGAGATACACTGACTTACAAAAGACCTTTGACACTCCACTGTAAAGTATATGAATGCTTTAAGATTTTTCATCATTATCATGCATGCCTGAAATTTGTTTATGCTGTCAGGAGTTTGTCATGGAGTCCTCAATATTGTTGTAATATAAAAGGGCATCCATCAGACACATTAAATACCATGTCTTCTCCTTAAGGAGATTACCTGTATCTGTGATATGTTGCACTATTGACACACACATGACATCCAATTTAGCAGTCTGTATTTATTCAGAGATTTGCATGCACCATAAAGCAGAGCTTTAATTTAGTTTTTCTTCTCAACTGGGAAACAAAGGAAGTGAGAAAAGGGTGCTGATTTTTGCCATCCATATTCAGTGACACTGTTGAGTGTTATTCATTCATCTGAATGTTCATGTTGGTTTAAATCTTATTTTAATTTATAAAGGTCAAAGCCAAGATGGGCCCAACTGGTATAGCTGTAATGCAGAAGTAGATAAAATATCAGTCATTCCCTCAAAAAGCTCTAAGGAGTCAAAACTTAAGTGGTGCCTTGGACAGAAAAGCAGGTTAAGGTAGACTGAGAAAGATGAGTCAAAAGATAGAAGAGAATGTGCACCTATGTATCCTAAGTTATTTTCACTCTTTTAATGCCTTAATGCTTAAAAAGTTTACCTTTCAGCTACATCCTGATAACAGTCTAAGTTAAAATTTCTGCATTACTTCTTAACTTTGGGTGTATTCCAGATCTCCAGTGGTCTCAGAGTACCCCATGATGTTAACATCTATACGAATTTTGAATGCAATGTAATTCAAATGACCTCTGTCCTATTTTGCACAAAACAGTTCTTATGACACTTAATGTGTTTCAATCTATAAACAAAGCACAAAGTCATTTGCATGTTTGGATTTTTTGGTGACGTGTAGCAGCAAATTGAAAAAAGCCGGGGGACAGGCCTGAGCACAGACACAAGATGATATATTTCATTTGCTTCTTGGGGCAATGCACATCATAGCTTCAGAATGGGGCAAACTCTGCTGTTTCATACTGTGCTTGTGCATGGCTTTGAGATTATTGTGGACCAAGGAGTATTTCAGCATGTTCTTTAGAGGTGACCAGTCTGTTCTGAGAGGTGAAGAAGTTTGGCTGTGTAGATATGGGTTGTGCCATGCAAGGGTTTTTTATTAATACAGATACAGCTGTAATGCTGGGCAGTAATGTTCATCCTATCTCTAATATAGTTTTGTAAAAGATGTTTCAGAAAACAATGATAAAAAAAATGAACACCATCTCAAAGAATACTAAAAATGTTTCTATGTATTAGCTTGAAATGGAGGCCAAACTAATTGTTCAAATGAACTGTTAAACATTGACATGAAAATACACCTAAATATGCAGACACTAAGACATCTAAAAAACTCTTCTGCTTTCCCATATGTAGTGAATGTCTTGAGGTCTTCATTTAGACTTCTTTAGAGTGAGTAATTATTCCTTGTTTAAGTTTGAGTAGTTGGAAGGTAATGCAGCAGGCTTAGTTCTTAAATTTCCTGGGGAAATCTGAGTACTCTTTTTGAATAAATGGAATCTTAGTTTGAAAGATTTCACCATAAAATGAAGTGTGTTAACTTAAAACAAGGGAGAGCAAACAACCCCACCTAAACTCAACACCAACACACATTTCCATAGCTGTTAATTAAAGTGTTAATTCCTTCCAGTGTTCAGTCACTGCTATTACTTTCAGGGTACAGTCACACTTGGAGAGTGGAAAAAGTATAAACAGTCAAAAAAAAGGAAAGTTAATGTTATTAGTTATAGAAGAACAACTTTTGAGAAAATATTGGCAAGGACCTTGACCTTTCAGTCTGGATTCTTATAATTATGATGACAGTCTCTGGACCATGTGAATCAGTATTTCATTTTCTTAAGTACCTTGCTAACTTGTGAAATTTTCAACAACACTAGATAAGTAGAGGTACAATAAATTATGGGGGTTTGATACATTTCTGGGATACAGGTTGTCATTAAAAAGGGTCGTCTAATTACCTGTTTTGTTGTCACTGAAATTCTTTCAATGCTGTCATCTCAGTGGAATCAGTTAACTGTGGTATGAATCTGATATATTTTAGACATCAATAATGCTTTTTTTGCTTGTCTTCCCATAAACATCAGCATTTTAGGGGTAGAAAAAGGATTTAAACTGTTTCAGTTGTGCTATTATTACAACTCTGACCTTGCTGAAGACTCTTGGCAAATTGATTAGCTCTGAAAAGCTGCCATCCATCTGCAAAGTGAGAATAATCTGTAAATAAAGCTGCAGAGAGGTCTGTTGAAAAGAGTATTTCGCTCTTGCTGGTTGCTGAAAAGCCCCTTCATAAAAGGACGATTCACCTCCACCTGAGGAAGCATGTTGCACTGATACAGAGCAGTATCAGCATACTGGCAAAAAAGGGAGAGAAAATCTGCTGTTCTTTTCAGTTTGTGAAATAAACCCCGGGGCTTTTTAGGAGGAAATGGAACAGGCAGTGGTATACAGTAATGCTGGTTTGATTAAAAAAAAAAAAAAAAAAAAA